>CM040919.1:23575600-24175600 GCA_023029165.1 Gobiocypris rarus | reverse complement strand
TAAGCCGCACCTTCTTCCTAGGTCTCCTACCCCGGTATCCACCGTGCTGTAGGCCCTATCAGAAACTCTTACGAAAAGTAACAGGCTTAGGCCTTTAGTTTTCTCTAACACTTCAAGCGCTCGCGCTTATTTTCCTTTCATTACAGACCAATTCATTTTGTGTTTGTTTCCACTGTGCTCTTTCCTATCCTCACTGTTTGGACTGTCGTAATTTTGTTTCTTTCAGTTCACCAAGAGACCCCAAGGAAAACTAAGTAATAGAGTGACAACCAAGCAGCCGGCGTCACCAAGTGACCCACCGGGCTACCGCCTGTCAAAAGTCTCTATTTCAGACTGACCCAAATATTGGCCCGTCTAACTGTCTAACTGTCTACATCAGTTAGCCCAAATTCTTATCGACGGCATAGTCCGTACGATAAGCTCGTTCATAGAAAAAACTTGCATTGGCCTCTTTGTGTGTGTGTGCTGTGTTTCTCTCGCCCACAGTGAACCAGTTTGTACCGCTCATCCAGCCCCGCTGTCCCTTGGGATCGCCTAGCGGTATGGCTGAACGCAATAACGAGCACTGTTCTGTCCGAGGCGCCAGTGATCTGCAGCAGCTGAGCCAGGAGCAACTGGACACTGAGCTAGACAAGCTGATGGCACGTGATCCAACACAGAGTTACCCTCACAAAGAAATGGCCAAGATCCTCGGAGCCTCGCCCACAACCTTGTCGCCCAGGCACGACTCAGCGAAAAGAGCAACGCCAATCTGGAACAAGAAGCGGCAGCACTAAAGCTCCAAGCCGAGGAGGCCCGGAGAAACCAGGCCATCATCCAGCATCAACTAGAGCAGCTACTTCTAGAGACCGAAAAAGAGGATGAGACGGACACAGAACAGGAGAAGGAAGTAGAAAGACTCCAAAAGACCCTGGAAAATCTCCGTCTGGACACAGACCGCAGAGAGCAGGCGGAAGAAGACGCCAGAAAGAACTCAACAAACAGCTCCGGCCAGCGAAGCTCTCTTAGAGAGAGCAAACACTGAACTTAAAGAAAGAGATGCTAAAGCAAAAGCCTGCGAAAAGCACTTGCAGGCTGCCCGAGCTGAGATCGATGCACTTGTCCAGCAAAGACGTGGCCTCAAAGATGAACTTGACATTGTTCATAGAGAACTGAAACATTCATATAGACTGCAAAGTGACCAGGAAGGGAACACACAACACAGAGTTTCCCCGACCAGTCCGCACCTTTTAGCCAAGAACCCAGAGCTAAAAAGGGGGGCGACAGCCCACTGTTTATAATGTCACCTGCCAGCCTCCACGAATCCCCGTCAGCAGCGGAGGAAAGGAGCCCTTCCATGAAGTCAGGGTCAACAGCCACAGCCACATAGCTCCCAAAGACCTTGACAAGCTGGCCCGAAATATCCCTACGTTCAGCCCAGACCCTGCAGGAGGACCCGACGTTCATGCCTACTTGCAAGACATAGACTTTCACCTGCAGACTGTCGCTAACGCGAACACTTGGGACAGATTGTACCTACTCAGAATCACGTCTAACCGTGAGGTATGTAGCTTTCTAGACCGTCAACCAGAGACCGTCAAAGCGGATTACTGGCAGCTACGACGAGCGCTAATTCGCGAATTCTCTGATCCAGAATCAGACCAGGGCTTATCACTGCTATGGACCTCAGGCAAGGTCGACTTGAGACCCCACAGAACTTTTATAACCGACTACGGCGTGCCTACTTGGAGCACGAAGCGAACCAGGCATGGAGGAAGGCGTCAACTTCAGAACCCTGTTCCTCCGAAACCTGCACCCCACAATTAGTCACCATTTGGGAGTTCTGGCTTGCCCGCAGCATGACCACCCAACAGTTAAGAGACTTAGCCCACAAGGCTTACACCAAACAAAAGACTATTTCTGAAAAGACTGTGAAACACCCAACCGTGTGCCTTGTCTCTGAGCATCGTCCAGAGTTGACCCTAGAGGCGCACAACAGAATCACAGCCACAGACCCGTCAACCGAGTCTAAACCGTCCCAAGCCAGCAGGGGGCAGCGTGGTCGTGATGGTGCCCATCTGAAGTACCAGAACGATCGCTCTAATGGATCCTGGGACCGGCCTCGCCCCTTCCACAACCAAAAGGGGGGGGGGCAGAAAGGAAGCCGGCCGGCAACCCAGAAGGAGCAGACCCAGTCTCCCAGAACGCCAAGCCCAGAAAGGCGACACAGGGGCCACTCTCGGCGTGACACTGATAAACTCGGACCGGAGCCCCGTCTAACAAGACAAGTGCAGCCAATTCGAAGCTTCAGAACTGCTGAAGGCATTGAAAGAGTTTCTCCAGAAGAAACCTCACAAGAAAGACAAGAAGGATGAACCAGACACCGCATGACTAAACCGGACGTCTGAAGTCACTCTTCCCGACCTTTCTGCAACTGAATTAAGCACCCTGAACACTGTTCCTCAACCACAGACTATTGAACTGACTGTTGCACCCCCACACGTCAGCAGCACACACTCACTACAGCTGACAGCAACAGCCCCTGACCAAAACAGCATCATGTGTCACCCCAAGATACCAGAAAGCGCTGTTTTGACTATTTGCACTCACAATGAGACACCAGAGACATATCCCGACGGCTTAACAAGCAACACACAGGTCCCCACACCAAGACTCCTGGGAAACCTGATCGAGAAGGGAATGGCTCGAAAACTCTATCTAACCATCACCATGGAAAGGGAAGTTAAGCTCGAAGCCCTCGTTGACACTGGCTCCGATCTCACGCTGATTTCCGCCCAACTATTTGAAAAACTCAGATTTGAAGCACAGAGACAAAATCGCACTCTTAACCTTCAAACTTGCAAGCTAAATGTGCAGTCGTATAGCCAAAACGACATCCAGCTCAAGCACATAGCTCCCATTCACCTGACGATTGGACCTATGAGCCTTGTACACCCCGTCTATGTCTCCCCGATGAACACGTATCCATTTCTCATCGGAAAAGACCTGCTGGACCGCTTCGAACCCTTACTGGACTTCAAACAGCTGAAATTCTGGGCTCAAGTGCGCGACCCTCTGCCCCTTCAGACACACACATCGTCTGAGCAAGACTGTCAAGTCACCGAGGTCACGGAAACTCCCACAGAGCCAGACTGCCAGGTCACAAAGGTCACGGGACCTCCTGCAGCACACTGTGAAAACACAGCCTCAGCCACGAAGCCAAGTTCAAGTTCGCTACTCTGCACATTTCAGCTCACCAAAGACTCCGATACCTTCTGCCCCCAGGTCATGAATGACCTACAGCTGAATGATATCACCACAACGAACAGTGTTCTCGCACTATGGGCCGATAACTCAGCCATTAGTCTCTCACTGTTCAAGTCAATCAGTGAAAATGCACCACACACTCCTTATGCCAGCAAGCGCACCCGTTTCCCTTTGGGCTCACACCCCTCCTCAATGGTGTCTGCCAAAGTAATCTGTGCGCTGCGCTTGACATGGAACCACCGGTGCCTGACCCATTATTTCCTGGTCCTTCCGGACCCACCCCACGATGTTTACATCGGAGCAGACATTCTGATTCGCCTCCAGGCTCATGTGGACGTGTGTAACGAAGTGGTATGGGCTCCATTGACTTCACAGCCACACATTTCCATCAGTCATGACAATCTCATGTCAGGACAGACCATCCCAGAAGTCTGCACCTTAGTCAACGAACAGGGAACTGTGATACCAGCATACACCAAAGGGGTCGCTGTTCGCTGCTCAACATGCGACGTGGTCAAACCTTAAACCACACTCTAGGCTTCTTCCAACCCACACCCGAATGTGTGGAGTTCGGACTCACACTTGAAGCCACACCCCTCACTGAAGTGTCATCTCGTATTGTTTACATCCTGTTCAACAACTGCACAGCAACTGACATCAACATTCCCAAATGCCTACTGGGATGGCTAGTGAGCCATGACTTTCACGACTTTGAACTTATACTACCCATCATCGGGCCCATTCCGCCCGCCCTGATACCCGAAGGGAGTACAGACAACACACTGTTCACCGTACCCTTCAAATTCATTGCCATCACATCTGTCATGCCGGTGACCAAACACCAGGTCTGCCGAACGGAGCTGACAGAGGACAGTCACCTCGCAATATACACAGTCTCCCATCAGCCTGTCATGGAGACGGATGAACCGGCTTCACCTCTCCATACCAACCTGGCTGATGACACCCAGACGGAGGAACCGTACCCAGGTTTTGAGGCTCAAGTGCAGCAAATTCTACGAGACGCTGACGCGCTCCAGAGCGCGACAGAAAGTCAGGGACTCAGACAAGTCCTCTATAAGTTCAAAGAATCCTTTGCCAAAGACTCTTTAGACTGCGGTCTCACCAACCTCCACACGGTGCGCATCCCAACGCACCCTGATGCGCCTCCCACTTTTGTCAAGCAGTACAAGATTCCCATCGCCTCATACGAACCAGTGCAGGAGATTATCGAATCCATGCTTGAAAAAGGTGTCATTCGTCCATGTAACAGCACCTACTCCGCCCCAATTTGGCCCTTGCTCAAACCCAGCGGGAATTGGCGCCCAACCATAGACTATCGGAGATTGAATCAACAGGTGCCGCTGTCAAGATGGCCTATGACCCAGCTAGAACAAGAAATACCCCGAATCAGGGGAGCCACAATCTTCTCTACACTTGATGTGGCCTCGGGATTCTGGACCATTCCGGTGCACCCAGAAGACCAACACAAGCTAGCATTCACATTTGGCAACCGACAATTCACCTTCAACAGGTGTCCGTTCTATGCTAACTCACCAGCTGAGTTCAACATCTTCCTGAACAAAGCCTGCCCAGATGCCAGAGTAAGAGGCAACCTGATCTATGTAGACGACGTTCTCATGAAGAGCACATGTAACCCCTCCTGTTCGAACTGCCCCGCTCCAAGCGGGACTCGAACCCGGGTCCGCCGGCATGAGAGTCGGACGCTCTAACAAGGAGGCTAAAGGCTGCAACCTCTAGCGTCAGTCGCTAGAGCGTCTCTTGAGATCAGAGGAGTGAGGTTTTACTCGCACAGCATCTACTAGCTGGCCTCCGTTACACTCACCCCCCTAAACCTCACTCCCATCTGGGTCACGGCACCACGTAACCCCTCCTGTTCGAACCGCCCCGCTCCAAGCGGGACTCGAACCCGGGTCCGCCGGCATGAGAGTCGGACACTCTAACAAGGAGGCTAAAGGCTGCAACCTCTAGCGTCAGTCGCTAGAGCGTCTCTTGAGATCAGAGGAGTGAGGTTTTACTTGCACAGCATCTACAAGCTGGCCTCCGTTACACACAACGGTGGCCGACCACCTGAAAGAAATAGACTATGTTTTGAACCAACTATCCGCAGCCGGTGCAAAGATTGCCCTCCACAAGGGACAATGGTGCCGGACCAAGGTCAACTACGTTGGCTTGCTCATCGGATCCCAAGGCATTGAACCTCAATCAAACCGTATTCATGCCATTCAAAACATTAAGCCTCCTACTAACGTCTCTGAGCTGCGCAGCTTTCTAGGGGTATGTAATTACTCCCGACAGTTCATTGAAAACTACTCAGACATTGCTAAACCTTTAACAGCCCTGTTACAGAAAGACTCCCCTTTCGTCTGGTCAGAAGCTCAAGAATACGCCATGACGGCACTAAAAAGACATTTATGCACAGCTCCATGCCTTGCTTACCCGATCCACAGAAGGAATTCTACCTGGAAGCCGGGTTTTCCGACCAATGTCTCAGTGCTGGCCTATATCAACGACATGACCAAGACAAGAAGGTGGTTGCATATGCCAGCAAAACGCTTCTCCCACCAGAGTGCAAATTCTCGGACTGTGAAAAAGCTCTGTTCTGCACAGTGTGGGCCATTCAGCGATTCTCCAACTACATTGGGGCACAGAAAGTTATCATAGAGACTTGCCACCAGCCCGTAATGATCCTCAACAGCCAACGCATCCGAGACGGCGTGGTCACTAATTCACGTATAGCCACGTGGTTAATGGCCCTCCAGGGACGCAATGTTGAGGCACGGTATGCACAGAATCACAAATCTGCGCTGGGCAACGGCCTGGCTGCCTGCCAAAACTGCTCTGATAACACGCCTGCTGCTGCAGCGGATGCACAAGAACCCCAACGACAACAACTGACCTGTCACAGGTACTTTGAACCGAATGCGTGCCAAGGCATGCCAGCGGCCTACGTCGATGGATGCTCCTACAACCACGACAGCATCCTCAAGGCAGGTGCAGGAGTGCTGTGGGTGCACGATCAGCCGTGCCCACCCCAGTCATCGCAATATGCAGAGATAGCAGCCGTTCTCATAGCCCTACAGATTGCATCAGCCCATGACATCAAAGAACTGCTCATCTGCTCAGACTCTAACTATGCCAGACTCAGTTTTGTGTGCCACCTTCCAAGCTGGAAACAAAATGGTTTCAAGACCGCTAACAACAAGCCAGTCAAACACCAACAACTGTTCCAGGAATGTGATAACATCAGTACACATGACCTAACAGTGTACTGAAGAAGGTCAAAGCCCACTCGAAGCTACCAGGTCTCGACAAAGACTTAAATGACCAAACTGATGCCCTCGCGAAGATGGGCGCACTACACGGCGACGGTACCCCCAAATCCCACATCCAGCCCCAGCGTTGCAGTGCTAACCCGCAGCAAGCGACCGGCTCCGGCTACAATGCCCGCCTCGCAGTCGCTATCGCTAACGCCGCAGATTTCCAACAACGACATCGCGGATATGCAAGCCTCTGACACTGCAATAAAGACAATTTTCGACCACCTCTCTGACCCCTCCAACCACCCTATCACTGACTCTGAGCTCTCTAATGACTCATGCCTCAGGCATCTACATAACTCCAAACACATGATGCGTATACAGGACGACATTCTGTGGTTTGCACCCGATGACAGCACAACGCCACGGCTTGTGGTGCCACGGTCGCAAAGGGGGGTGATTCTAATGTACGCCCATGACACACCATGTGCGGGACACCACGGCACCAGAGCCACGTATGACACACTGAAACAGGTGGCATATTGGCCCGGCATGCAACAAGATGTGGCGGAGTATGTCAGAGAATGTCTGGTTTGCTGCCAGTTCCAACCAGCAAACCCGAACCACAGAGCCCCACTGCAACGCAGAGGGATCACGTTCCCGTGGTCAGACCTACAAATCGACTGGGTAGGACCCCTGCCCAGGTCCACAAGAGGCAACAAGTACTTTCTCACGGTGGTGTGCCAGTTTACCAAGTGGGTAGAGTGTCTACCAGCACCCAACGACATTGCCCAGACCACGGCATACCTCCTGTTAAACCACATTTTCTCCCGGTTCGGACTGCCACTGAGAGTCAACTCAGACAGAGGCACCCACTTCACTGCCAAGATTATGCAACAGATCTGGAAATGTCTAGGAGCTAAACTTCACATCAGCCACCATCCAATCTCGTCCGGCCAGGTTGAGAGATCAAACCAAACGGTGGTCGCCATGCTGAAGAAGTATGTGTCTGCTAACCAGAAAGACTGGGATGTGAAACTCCCCCTCGTTCTGATGGCTCTCAGAGCTACCCCGCAGGAATCGACACAGGTGTCCCCTTTCGAACTCATGACAGGGCGGCAGATGACTCTGCCACTTCACTTGCTGTAACAACCCGGAAGACGCCAACCTTGTCACCGCTTACACCACGTTCCAGTATCTCGATGAGCTCCACAGACATTTAAAGGCAACCTTCGCTTTTGCCCAGCAACACCTGCAAAAAAGCGCTGAAGGGCAGAAAGCATACTACGACCGGAAAGCATCACACCAGGAACTGGATGTGGGCAACAAGGTCTTGTATTACAGCTTCAACCCGCCACCTTCGACAGGCCCCCAGCGGCCGTCAAAGAAATTCCTGCCCCACTGGACAGGACCTCATGAATTGTGAACAAACTCTCCCCAGTGGCGTACCAAATCCAGCTAAACCGGGGACCCAGAGAACCAGTTCTCAAATGTTTCCACCGGAACCAGATTAAGAGACATATGGCCACTAGCAGAGAAAGACAGGAGGGGCCAATGCAAGCTAAACTCAACCGCCCTCACCGAAGTGAAAAGACTGTCCCATCCAATCTGGGACAAACCTCACTGACCTGTTCCCTCTCTCTTTCCCCTGCTCCTTCCTACCTCTCTTGCCTGTCATAGGATGCGGCTGTAGATCATCCTCCTGTGCCTCCAATCAACCAGAGGCCAGCCGCCACCAGACATCATCACACCAGGACCAGCCTCGGGCATTGTATTGAGAGAGCAACCGGGACTCCTGATTACCAATTGCCGGACGCACACCCAGAAAGTGTACGTTCGACTTGACCCCCGCAACGTCTACAGAGCACACTACCTCGCCGTAGCCCGGCCGGTGCCCGGTGGACAGAGGACTCTCTCCGCCATGCTGAAGCCGATGTCAAGCACATGCTCAACCAACTGGAGAAGATGACAGTCACCCAAGCGGAGTTAGGCAGACACAACCGCCGCTCCAAACGGTTCCTGGGAGCGCTGCTCGGAGCCGCCGCCGCCGCCGTCGGAACTCTGTTTAACATTGGCATGTCCAGTGTTAACGCAGTAAACATAGCCACGATAAGACGGCATGTGGCCGAAATTCAGACTGAACTTCCCCAACTAAAAGAGCAACTCACCACACAGAGTGCAGCGCTACAAACCGTCGGCAAGACATTGAGAGGAACGGTGGTAATCCTAAACACCCACAGTGTCCTGTTGAACCAGACCGTGAACTCCATGAAACAGCTGTTCACAGTCTTCCAGAATGACTTTGCTCAAACGCAGCTGGTCACAGCCTTGATGACCGACATGCTACGGGAAGTAAGCTCCTCCGTCGACAGCTTAGCCATGGGTAGAATCCCACCATACTTGATACCTTTAAGCCTGGTGCAAAATGTGTTGGCATCCGCTATCAACACACCCACCGACCCTCTGCAAATACACCTTGCCTACTCTCTGGGTAGCGCCATTCTCCTTTACGTGGACTCCGAGCAGAAGGAGATGGGTTTCCTTCTTAACTTACCCATCATCGAGTCGAGCCGAATCTACCGACTCAAAGACATTGTCAATGTGGGCTTTTAGAAGGGTAACACACACCTTAAAGTGCGCACTCCTGAGGTGGTCGCGTACCACGACAGCGATACACAGCTGTACCTAGCCCCGAACCTGCACATGTGTACCCTGACTAAAGATATTCATTATCTCTGTCCTAGCAAGCCTTTCCTCAGAGACAACACCGAGGGAATCTGTGGGTTGCAACCCATGATTAGCGACACCCGCTGCCCTACCGCAGCCACGCCTCGTACCCAAGTCACCGAGACGCAGGCAGAGATCGTAGGTGACAGGTGGCTTGTCAACACTCCAGTGCGTACCGCCACACTGATCTACGACCAGCATGACACCGCCACCCGTATCAACCTACTGGACCAGAGCATGTGGATCCAAGTACCACGAGGGGCCATTCTCCACCTGGACGACTTGGCTTTGTACCATCTTCCGAGTGAAGAGTATCAGTCAGAGCTAGAAATCCCTTCCTTTTTCAAAGACCGCAACTTCACCTAGATCCGGAGTTAGAACGGTGGATTGAAAAGGGGGCTCAGCTCATTGACATTGCTCCTCGACACAGCACTCCAAGCTTTGTCCCGATTGCCAACCCTGAGCGTCGCCTGTTGTCCAAACCTGGACCGCAGCTGACACTGCGCTCTGTATCTCAATGATCATCGGCAATACCCTCACCCTGGGCATAGCCTTCCTCCTGTACAGGAAATTCAATGAAATGAGAACCTCTACAGCCAAACTCACGACAGCTATGTCTGGAGGTCTCCGATGGAAACCACGGAGGGAAGTTACCACGCCAGAAGCAGATGCGAACCTCATCGAGCTGGCTCCTCAGCCATAACGAACACCTGCCATCCGACTGTCCCGACTCACCTACCATTCGATCATTGTGATGGGGGTTGTCCGATAATGACCATAGAACATCATCCGACAAAAAGGGGGACTGTAGTGACATTAACTCATGGTAGGTCAGCCATCTGTGTCCAGTAAGCAAAGTGAACCGAACTCATCACCATCCGGCGAGACCTAATCAGGTTAACCTAAACAAAGGCCTTTTTGTTTGGCACAGCTCCTATAACTAATTAACGACTTCACGCGCCGGAATGTCTGAATGTCAACAAGAGAGCATTGTCAGCATAATTTGATTACATCCCGGGGCAACTCCACATCAGCACCCCGCTAAACCCCCTTTTTGACTTTTGCTCCCACAAGCACACGCGGACTGTCCCGTGACACACACACACACACACAGAGTTTCCACATAAGAACCAATTGGACAAATTGCTTCTTACACTATTAAATATATATATTTGATTGATTCGACGTCCTTATACGATGTATTAAAATGACTAGATTTTTACGGTGTTACTGAATGTAGAATCAAACTCTGTATGCTAGAAACTGTGAACGTTTATGGATCTTTGTACGTTGAACTCGCAGAATTATAATGCATGGTACCTCCAGAACCACGTCTACCTGACGATACCGAATCTCGTCTCCAAATTACAACAAGATGCATTACTACAAAATTACCAACTTTCTGAGAATACATTTTCAGAACCCCTCAGTCCTCGTGATGAGACAAGAAGGCGGAGGTTGCAACACAAAGGAAACTTTGTGCCTTTTTACCTCTCGGACATGATTAAATCATCTCAAAGGACTCACCCCTTTCTTCGGTTATAAAACCCGAGAAAGACCAAAAATTGAATCTGTCACCTTGCTCGCATATATCAAGTCAATGAGATGTAAGATCGTAGCTACCTATAAAGCTTGATTTTCGTATTACTATTCAAGTAATACAAATTGTACAAACAAAGGAAATATTATTTGTCTGATCAGCAAATTAATGTTTCTTCTAGTTTGTAGGATTGATATTTGATGAAGTAATCTGAATTTCCACTGCAGAACGAGAGGAAATTAGAGATCGCTGCAATCAACTTTTATAAAGGTTACTTTTACATGATTAAAGGTTCCGTTATAAGTTAATATTGTTGTGTAGGACAAATGAATAATATTCATAGACACATGAATATTTACCCCATTTGAATTAATTATTCCCGAGACTCATTGTCGCTACAACACATAACAGAATAAACGACTTTAAATAAATATGATTCATTTTTAATCAAAATAAATGTTGTATTCTCTTTCCCTTAATTTATTATTTTCTACTTTTATACAAAAATATATTTTTAACTTAATTTTTTTATTTTATTTATGCATTCATTCATTTTTTTACATTTGTTTATTCCCACATGTATTTATTTTTACATTTATTTATTTATTTATTATTATCTTGATTTTTATTTTTCTGTGTGCAACATGGAAAGGAGGAGGGCGGTCCTTGTGTAGCTTCAGCTCATCATTGGTTGAGAGCTCACGCACAGAATCGTCAGACCAGCTGAGCTAAGCAACAGAAGAGAGTTATCAGTAAATTGTGGCCGGATAGTTCTTACACAGACACCAAACAACTTAATGTTTCCAGCAGTTTGACCCATTGAGAGATGAGTTTCAATGGGACTTATCGGAAGAAAGTATGTACTTACCTTAGTACCATCTGGCTCGCACAGATTTTGAATGTGCTGGGAAATATTTTGCGGAGTGCCTATCATTTATTGCGGTAACATTTAAGTCTGTACTTCCACATTCATATCGGAATATAACGCTCCTAAAACATCGATAAGCACATCTGATTTTAACAACAGTAATTTTATGCGTTGTTTGACTTAATTCGCTAAATAGAGCAACTCTATAACGTTAGCTATTTGTAAAATGTCCGCCATAATATACACATGCAAGAGCTGTTAGAACCTGTCGAGTTCAAAATCTGTGCGAGTACTACTATAAGTACCATTGAAACGCATCTTTCAATGGGTCAAACAGCTGGAAACATTGATAAGTTGTTTGATATCTGTGAAAGAACTATCCGGCCACCATTTACTTAGATAACTCTCCTCCATCACTCTATCGATTCTGTGTGTGGATCTCTCAACCAATGATGCGCTGAAGCTACACAAGGACCGCCCTCCTCATTTCCATGTTGCACACGGAAAAATAAAAATCAATCAATCAATAAATAAATGTAAAAATAAATACACGTTGGAATAAATACATGTAAAAAAATAATTGAATTCATAAATGAATAAAATATAAAATATAGCTGCAAGCAGCAATACCGGGGCCAAGCGCAAAGAAGAAGATAAGACATGCCAGCATGGCTGGATGTGTAAAACCAACTGCAACAATGAGCCATTAAAGACATATTAAGTTGATTTTAGGCAAAATAGCTGTAAAAGTTTAAATACAGTCAATAGAATAGATTCAATGGTTTATCACTTTCGCCCAATAGGTGGCACTGTTACAAAATTGATTTGGTGCGGTTAGAATAAGGGAACAATGACAAATGCAAAGTTTGGCGTCAATATGTCAAAGCATTGAAGAGATACATGCTCAAGAGCCATTTTTGCATCATTCTTCAACTTCATTTATCGACGTGAAATCCATAACTATTTGTCGGCACAGTCTAAAGATGATACGATTTGATTCAGGTGAAAATCGGACAAACGCCTAGGAAGAGTTTGAAAAAGTAGGTTTTTAACAATTAAGATTGGTATCTATGTTGCCGGCAGAACCCAAGGAGTGTATTATGACCAGTTTTGTTACAATATTCTAAAATAATCATAAGTAATTAGATTTTTAAAAATTTTGTAATAACTGTTGAACACAAGGTGGTGCTGCTTCTAAACGTTTTGAGTACCTTCAGGGCATTGTTCCAAACAGACACACAGAGTTTTGTAATGATATGCCAAAGAGTTATTAAAACAAAGGAATTACATTTATTATCATCATACTGTATTGAAGTCAGTGGGAATTTCATGTTTTGTTTTATTATAGCGCCACCAAGAGGCACAATCCCACCATTTTGTGTGTCCTCGGAGTGAGCCCATACATATGTGTGTCGATTTTGGTCAAAATATATCTAATTTCATTTTGGAGTTATATAAAAAAAACTGACTGACACCTGACTTTGATTGGATTTTTCTACTCTTTACTGTAAATTTTTTGACATTTGGGTATTAACACTTGGCAATTGACCTATGTTTCAGAACTTCTAATGCTGGTTTTGTCTTGATCAGACTAGCAGTTTCGTAGATATACGCTAAGTTTTTTTTTTGTGTTAAATTAGCACGCTGCGCAAACCATGCGCCGAAACCTGATAAGTCTGGTATCATTGGACTTGGCAAGGATTCATGAGAGGAATAAAAAGTTACTCCCATGAAAACAAATCAACCACACATAAAGTTATAAGCATTTGGGGAAAAAAATTATCCACTAGGTGGCGGGGTGTTTCAAACCTACTCAAGCTACCTCAGGGCTTCGTGGTGATGACCCATACCAAGTTTTGTCAACCCTACGTCAACCTGAAATGTATTACTGAGACCACAAAATATGGTGGAAAATGAATACTTAAACAATACTTAAACAATAATATTTTATACAGACTAAACATACTCACATAAAACAAAGACACATTTTGTTGTAGATACAGATTTTGGTGGAAACAAAATGTTTTCTGCAAGTCTTTTTCAGTTTTCACATTACTCATTACTCATGTGGCACAATTGTCAATACCAATACTTCAACAGAAAGGAAGTGATGCATTTCACAAAATGTGATTGTAAATGTTATAATGGTGATTTTATCATGTCTAAATATGAATTACAGATCAATATTAGGGAGTAGTATGAGCACAAATTGATGACAATAACTTAGTAGAAAGCTGTATTGTTAGATTTTAGCTTAGCATTTTATGTAATGGATCATAAACTATTGCTGGATTTTGTTGCAGATGCTGCAGATTTTAAAGAGTAATGTGGTGTTCCCCAATAAAGTTGTTTAAGACTAATATTAGCATCATTATTTTACCAGTGATCTTTTTCCTGTTTTAAACTGTGTCATGTATTTTGTTTTGAAAACCACTGCACAACAATGGACTATAATATCTGGAGGAATCAAATATGATTTACTATCAGATATTAAATATTTTAAGAAGTAATATGATTTTTAAAAGGAAGGAACATTTAATGGGATTTGTATGTTTAATTTTATTGTTGTTGATTTAATTAGGGCCCGAGCACCAATGGTGGTCTACATGCCAATATTTAGTTAGTTATAGTGCCACCTGTGATCAGCTCCTCATTAAGATTGAACCAGAACAACATATTTGGTCAGTCTAATCTTAAGCTTTAGTGATGTTAAGCTTTAGTGATGTTAAAAAAAGTTCTGTTGAACGATGTGTCCGTGGCATCCTGACAAAGTCTGATGTTTCGGCAAAATTTTAGTTAGTCATAGTGCCACCAGCTGGTAACAGGAAATGTGACAAATACAAATGATTGATATAGTAATCCTATTTTTATGTACTTAGATGTGTATTGCCCAACGTGCTCTGTGTTCCTAAAGCCACAAGGTGGTGGTGGCACAGGTGCGAGGACCCTTTCATTGCTCGTGCAACTTTAATGTAGTTTTGTTTTTTCTTTTCTTTTTGGGACCTCAGGAAGAGTAGTCACAGCCTAGGTATTGGCTAATGGGAATCCAAATAAACAAATAAACTTAGATAATAGATGTGAAAGAGCATTCACGGCAATACAGGCAATTTAACTAATTTTTTTTTTTTTTTGACAGTTACAACACATTTCTGCTCTCTTTTTTTAGGAGGCTTCAAAGTGTGCCCATAAATATGTGTCAAATTTGTTATAAATATCTCATTTTGTTTTAAAGTTATAGCCATGCATATTTATGAGAGCATGGGAGCATCACTGATTTGATTTGTTTGGCACTTCCTTTCAAAATGTTGGCTTTTAGTCATTATTGTTTAGCTATTCAAATATGTTTCCGAATTTCCTGTTGTGATTTTATTTTGATTGGACTAACTGTTTCGAAGACATTCGCAAAGGCTTTTAGGTGCTAAAGTACAGCTTTTCACAAACCATAAGGTGAAACCTGGCATGTTTGGTAGCATTGGACTCGGCAAGGATTCAGGAGTCTAATGAGGTGAATGCTTTGAAAAATGCTGGCTTGAAATGTCTTAGGCTCCTTTTCATCTGACTAATGTTTGGGTGCGTATATTGCCATTTCATGTGTTTTTCCCCTTTTACAGCACCAACAAGTGATCAATCGTTGCAATTTTTTTCTTGTGATCTCAGACTGAGCTCACGCACATGTGACCTGAATTTGGTGAAAATATCTCATTCCATTCACAAGTTATAGCCATTTTAGTTAAAGAGGTCCCATCACATCGAATATTTTGGCTCCCCTTAGAGACAATGAATCAAAATGTAAAATTGTTTTGTTATAATTATTCACAATCAGACTCCAGAGAACATTTCTGCAGTGGTTTGGTTCCGATCAGGCAAATAACCTGGGAGTAATTTGGAAAAGTTGGTTTTACAAAAAAACTAAAATATCTCGAAATTGGCGCCTGAGCCAAGGATTCCAGCGATATAAGACACTCGAGGCTACGCCTTACGGTTGAGGAGTTATGAGCCGTTTCGTACTTTTGGTCGCTGTTTCGTACTTTTGACCGCTGTAGCGCCACAGCTCATGAACATGCCTAACGACCTATGTTTCCGAACTTCTGACGCTGGTTTCGTCTCGATCGGACTAGCGGTTTCGAAGATATCAGCTAATTGTTTTTAAGCGCTAAATTACAACGCCGCACAAACCATATGCCGAAACCTGGCAAGTGTGGTATCGTTGGACTCGGCAACGATTCAGGAGTCTAAGGAGATGAGTCTCGTGAAAATAAGTTGACCACACCCAAAGTTATAAGCATTTTTGGAAAAAAATCTCTACCAGGTGGCGCTGTTTCGAAACTCCTCGGGCTACTTCAGGGTCTCGTGGTGATGACCCATACCGAGTTTCAGAATAACAATCCGTTCATGCTCATAAAATACAGCGTTTTATCACATAATTCAAGATGGCCGACAGCCAAAATGTCAGATATGGTAAAACTGGATATCAGTCGACTCGGCACAATGTCCCGAATCTAACAGGACCACTTTTATGATTTTTGGACAAACGGTTCAGAAGTGATAAGCAAAAAAAGCCATTTTTCGTATCTCCGGACCAGTAGGTGGCACTGTGCCGAAACGCTGCATGTTGCCTCAGGCCATGCTTCTGCTGACATGTACCAAGTTTGGTCTGAATACGATAAAGCTTTGCGGAGATACAGCCTTACGTCTGTTTTTGCAAGTGCTACATAAAATTTCTTTGCGCATTTATCGGAAACAATTTGACGAATCAACTTGAATTCCATAACATTTGGTCGCCACTGACTAAAGATAATCTGGTTCAATTTTTGTGCGAATTGGACGAACCGTCTAGGACGAGTTCGCAAAAGTAGGTTTTTGGCTAAATTCAAAATGGCGGGAAATCTATAATGACGGAAATTACGTCATAAGGTGTGATTGAATCGGCATTAGCTCACAAATCAGAAGAAAAAAATTTTGTTTCTAGCCCTTAAGGTTCTAGAGTTATTGGCATAAACATGACTGCAACTTTGGACAGGTGGTGGCGCTAGAGGGATTGAGTTAGAGACACCAAAATTGGTGTATTTAATGTTGGGACTGTGCTCTATCAGAATGTCAAATCGGTACAACTTTCCTGCAAACGATTCTATGGGCTGCCATAGACTCCCATGACGGAAGAAGAAAATACGGGAACGGAAACAATAGGTGCCTAAGCACCTTCGGTGCTTGGCCCCTAATAAATAAACAAAAGAGAAAAAACAACAACATTAACAACAACAGATAACTAGGGACCCACCGATCCGATACTCAGAATCCATATCTTTTGCCGGATTGGGTATCGGTCAGATTGGTTTGACCGATACCCATGCAAATGATGTGTAATTTTAAGCCTTCAAATCACAGTCAGCAGGGAAAAACAATTATTTTCTCCATTTGCACGAGAGATAGTTTTTGACCGCTGTCTGAGAGATGCAGACATCCACTTCTCACAGCTTGGTGCTTTATTGGTCTTGAAAGGTTGTGACAGTGTCACATTTCCCTGCTGTCTGCATTCAAATCAAACAACAAAAGAGCTAAATCTCTCACTGTTCTTGACTAATCCACTTTAACTTTGGTCAAAGTAAATATACATTTCATTTACACAATGAAGACGATGCAGTGTTTTTATACATATGATTAATTTATACAATGCATATAGTATTTATTATTTATTTGTTCTTCTATAGTTTTTGTCCTATAGTCAGCACTAACTGATTACTTGTCTTCAGCGAGCTTGAGTTTTATGTATTTAGGCTAGTAGTTTGTGAAGCAACATTGTGATGTCTGTCAGCCAGTGTGAAAAAAGCCACAATAAGTTCTTAATGTCCTCAAAAGAACACTGATGCACTGACTGGAGATTGTTGGTAATGTCAGTGCAATAATAAATAAATGAACCATACTTATTTTATAAGAAGTGAACAAAAATTAGTTTTATGCTTTTCGGTTTAGACTTTAGTGAGTTAATTTGTGTTAGTAACAAGCAAATCTTACCTACTCCACCTTTCTCAGCTCCAGTGGGCGTCTCTCAGACACACCATCATGGAGCCGGCTGGTGTGTTGATCCACCTGACACACAAGGTAAAAGAGCATTAATTGGTCATGAGGAAATCAAATATTCACAACATTTAAAGACAATCTAATACTTAATATATAAAATTACATTATCTGTTCAATCAATAGTGCAAACCTTCTCTGTCCTGAGAACCTCGGGTGACCACCAAGGAAGAGAGCAGAGTATGTTATCAGCAGAGTCTACACATTTTATTTTTGTACATATGGAAACCAGCAGCAGCTTACATTAAATTTTTGCTTACAGGTACTTCTGGTGTGAGTCTGGAAAATCCAGTCTCGAGTCTTGTAACAGATCAATGTACATGTAAGTCATGTCAGGGTTCTGCCCTGGCAGTCTTGTCTGTTTTGTCTTTGTTTAATGTTTCTATGTTTGTGTTGTGTCTTAGTACATGGGTCTGTCTTTCTTTGTGTTTGTCATGTGTTCCTCTTGTCCTGCCTCCTTGTTTGCTGTTACCACGCCTCCTTGTCTAGTCCTCATTTCACTAATTGTGCTCACCTGTTCCTCATGTGCTCTAGTCCCTTTATATTGTGCTACCTTTCCCTTAATGTCTTTGCTGGTTCGTTGCATTTGTGTGCGTTTGTTTTGTACGTGCATAGTCTCTAGCTCTGTGGCAAGTCAGTTCTAGATTTAGTGTCTCCTGTTTCTCTTGCTTTGGCTTTATTTTCAGTTTTTTCTTTGTTCCTGAATTTTTTAGTCTAGTTAAGTTTCTGACTTTATTTTTTCTAATTCTTTCCAGGCTTTATGTTGGTATTCTCCCTAGCCTTTTTGTTCAGTTTTCTTGTTTTGATAATTACCTTTTTATTTCTCTCCAGTTTTTCCTTTTACTACAGGCTTTTATAGAGAATGGTTTTGTTTTATTTTTCTCTTTTGCTAGCTCCAGTTATTATGTAGGTTTTGTTTTTCTTTAGCCATAGTTGTTTGTTGGTCTGTTATTTCTTGTTGTCTTGTGTGTGTCCTGTGTTGGTTCATGCCCTGTGTTTTTCCTGGCCGCTGTCTCCACTGCCTGTCAGCTAAGACGGGAGCTGATTCTGTGAGTACATCAAGCCTCAGGTTCCTGCCTGGATTGTCCCACCATCGCCCTGCCTGGTGTTGCCTCCCAAGCTGTCGTCAAGTTCATTGGCTGCCTGGACTGGTCTCAGTGGTCATCCTCCCCTGCCCGTCATCGTGGTGTCTGACCCCTGCCCTGGTGTTTGGACTGTCACTCATCCACTACCCGATTGTGTCTTGTTGATCTGTCTTGTTAATAAACCGTCATTATTGTTCCCTCTGCATCTGGGTCCTCCATTCCTGATTCCTGACAAGTCATTCATCAATAAAAACAACAACAAAATACATTTAACTCTAAGCTACATACCAAATGAAGGGATCTTCTGTATTGCATCTGTAGAAAGGGCAATTCTGGAAACACTACAGAAGATGGACGTGAAGATAAACCACCTGACTTCACTGGTCCAGTCTCTAGTGGGAAACAGGTGCTTTTTACCCCAAATCCAGAATGATGATGAGGATGGCATCTTTCCACTTGTGTCCATTGAAGATCTAGATAAATCAAAATTTGAAATCAGAGGGTTTATGCAGAGACTGGTAAGAATCATCTGAACTTTCAACCTACAACTGAATGCGATGAAATTTAGTGATATGTTTACACACTACATGCCAAAAGTCTAAAATTAAGATTTTGTATTTTTAAAGTTTCGTATGCTCACCATGGCTGCATTTATTTGATCAGAAATACAGAGAAAAACAGTAAGAATGAAATATTAAAATTTTAAACAACTTTTCCATTTCAATATATTGTACATATGCAATTTATTCTTATCAAAACTCAGTTTTCAGTTTGCTGAATAAAATTGTTACTTACCCAAAGCTTTTTAATGGTATGTTGTATTCGTCAGAGGTTTTCCTTGACAGAGAGCGAATTGTGAATTGAATCTCCCCACTTTATCAATATCTGCTCAAAAATCTCTAGATGTACCCTTAACGCTGGAAGAACTCCATAGCGCGGCTAAAATGTTACAGAAAGGTAAATCACCTGGCCCTGATGGAATTCCTCCAGAACTCTACTTAGCTATCTGGGATATTGTTGGCCACTTAATTCTGAAGTCCTTGAATTATGCCATTGATCACGGTACACTTCACAAAGACCAAAATGTAGCCCTCATTACTCTATTGCTTAAAAAAGATAAAGATCCATTAAGTTGCTCTAATTATCGCCCAATTTCTTTGATTTCAGTGGACGTGAAGATTCTAGCTAAAGCTTTGGTTTTACGATTGGAGCCATACATTGACAATCTGATCCATTATGACCAGACTGGCTTTTTGAAGGGTTGCCTAGCAGCGGATAATATGCACTGATTGTCACACATTATCGACCATTATCGGCAGTTCTGGAGCAATTTGGATTCGGTCCTAAATACTTGAATATCATACAACTGTTATATAAATGTCCCACTGCTTCTGTATTAACAGGTTCCTGTCAATCTCAGCCTTTTCCACTCCAAAGGGGTTGCCGGCAAGGTTGCCCCTTATCACCACTTTTATTTGCACTTTCACTAGAACCTCTGGCACAAGCCCTTAGACAAAGGCAAACAATTTCACCTATAACTATTAATAATTGCCATCATCACATTGCATTGTATGCTGATGATATTATGCTTTATCTCTCAGATTTAAATACTTCCCTTCCAGAGGTTTTGTGATTATTCAATACCTTCAGCACTATGTCTGGATATAAAATAAATTGGGATAAGTCATTCTTAATGGCAATTAATAGTATTACTGAAGCAATTGCTCTTCCAAATGGGCTTACATTTGCTAATTCATGTACTTATCTTGGTATCAAAATTGTTGACTCTGTCTAGGATTGCTCAGACAAATTTTTATGAAACTGGTCAGAAAATCAAGAGGGATATACAAAGGGATAATTTAAAAATGTCAATGCAAGCCAGAATTAGTACGGTAAAGATGAACATTCTACCTAGAGTAAAATTTTCTATGCTCCCATGTTTTCCTCCCCCTAAATTCATGAAAGAAATTAATTCATTAATCTCTAAATTTATCTGGGTGGTAAGCGGCCCAGAGTTAGTTTTTCAGTACTGCAGCGCGCAAAATCGCATGGTGGTCTACTCCTTGCCAGGCACCTCCTTTTTTATGTATCTGAAGTTAAGGTCTGCAATGAAAGCGTATGGTGTGCCTTGGAACTCTATCTTAGATGATCACCCATTGTTAAAGTGGATAAAACACACCGGAAACTCTCAGGGCACAGCCTCCTTAATCTACAAGCAACTACTTGAATGCTCATATAAACCCTTGAAGATTCTAGCTGTATGGGAGAGAGAACTCTCCTCGTTGGGTTTCAGTCCTGATTGGAATAGAGTCTGGCTGAATCTCTGATCCACCTCCAAAAACCCCTCGCACATTCTTATTCATTTCAAAACTGTACACAAAATGTATTGTACCCCATATAAGCGATACCTGATGAAACTCTCATCCAATCCTAATTGTAGTCTGTGTAACAACAATTCTAAAGGTACCTTTTTGCTTATGTTTTGGGATTGCCTAGTCATATCCAACTTCTGGAAACATGTAGTTCAGGTGTTAAAAAACATCACAAAGTTGCAGTTTGACCTTGATCCCTGTCTCATGTTGTTAAATGATGATTCTTCTTATAAACTTACATTAATTCAGAAAAGATTGTTAATGTCCGGCTTCACCGCTGCTAAAAAAACTATCTTACAGCACTGGTTTACACCTGACATGGACCTTAAAAGGATTCTGGCTGCTTTCTTTTCATAATATTGTTTGCTTGGAATGTAGCACTGTAAGGATTAATGGGGCTAGAATACATACGGTTACCTATTGGAGTAAAACAGCCCAAGCCTTAAAGGAACTGTTTTAAAATGAAAATGTACTATATATGATAATTTGCTGCCGCAGTCTATTTGTATGTTTGTTTCACGTTACCCTAAATTATATTTACTGTATTCATGTCCTTTTATCTTTTCAGTATTTTTGCTTTCATTTTTGTTTTGTATGTTGTTGTTATTTCAAACAAAAATAAAACAAAAAATATAATCACAAAATGAATAGGATACGCGCATTAGCAGTCAAATCGGATAATCCCCTGTCTGTGCGAGTTGTAGGCCTACTACATCATTGAAAAAGTTATTTTTTTTAAACAGATTGCGGTCAGAGATATATTTATAACAAATTAAACATATCTAGTTAACTAGCAGTATTATTTTCGGTCGTTTGTGTAAAATAAAAAGCGATCTGGCGCTAAAATGTGTAATCATGCTGAGCGCTCGTTGTCGCTGTTGTCAGTGACAGCGGCTCGTGCACATATGCGCGCTTCAGTCTCGTTGTGGAGACTCTATTCGTTCCATAAAGGACAAAATAAAAAGGCAGACAAACATGTCCCTGCCCTTAATGTACAATCACAAATTAATGCATTTGGCTGTACCTCTGACCTGTTTAACAAAAGTTACCCCACACAGTGAAATGATAGATTTGTTTTTTGTTGTTTAACTTCTTGTGCCGCCCCCCACGTGTCGTGAAAAAAATGCCGCCCCGGGCAACTGCCCGGTTCACCGGTGCCTAAAACCGCTACTGGCTTTTGATATAGCTAGCACGCCTATGGGTATTTATGACAACCTTGGCTGTAATAGTATATGGGGCAACATAAATTTAATCTCAATAAGAGTAAGCCTGGAATGAATGCATATGCCTGGCATTAATGCTAACCCATGATAAACTTTTTTTTTTTGAATAATACACAAATAAAGCCCAATTTATACTTCTGCGTCGAGTGTACGCCGTAGCTACGTTGTAGGCTGTGTGTACAAGCGTACCCTGACGTGCACCTCTCCAAAAATGTAACAACCCAAGCGCTGTGATTGGTCTTCTAGGACCGCTCCCTCGGGTTTCATATGCTCCCTCTGCATGTGTAATTTGCTGATTTATTAACTGATTTCTACTTCTGCGTCGGACCTTCGCCGGAGCTTCTACGCTGTAGGCAACGCGTTGGTTTTCATTTATACTTCTACGTCGTTGTCCTAAAAAACTAAATGGTCCAAACAGGCATTGTTCGGCGGAGCTAGTGCGAATAGCACTGCGCAACAAGGCACACTCTTTGCACTTAGTGTGAACACACTCTGTTTTTGACATTCTCTTGGCATTCAAAAGGTTCACAATACAAAAACGTCATGCACCAAGTGCAAGAGATTTTTTTTGTTTTCTTGTTTGTTTTTGTTTTGTTTGTTTGTTTGTTTGTTTGTTTTATGTTTTTTTGAAGTGCGTTGTAACAAGTGTTATTGAAAATGTACAGAGTAAAATATTAGGCTACTAAAAAAATGGTTAGTAATGCCTTACACTTCTGCGTTACAGCAAAAAGTTCTTAGGTAAATTCTGTTGCTAGCATCATTTATTTATATTCACCTGTCGATGCTTCGAGTATCATAAAATAACATAAGGACGTTAACAACATTAAAATTATAAAACAAATTACTAACCATTAGATAGTGGAAGAGTAATTTGCTCATTAACCATTTTTTCTCTTCTTTTGAATTAATTTGTATTTTTATTGAATTTTTTGTTACTTTATTTGTAAGTGTTAAATATAGGCTAATTGTAAGGAACATCACAAAGTCTAATGAAAAACAAAAACATCTGACTAAACCACAATAAATCGTTATTTAAATTGTGTCTGTGCTTTGTTTGTTTTGATGAGAGGATTTTTATATAATGGGAAGATTTGTGTAAAACGTAAATGTTCACTAAATGCTGTTTTACTAAACGAGGTTCGGGAGGAACATGTCAGATAATTGACACAGGTGGAGAGTACTCAGCTAATCAACAAAGAGGTATATATACGCAGCCGTCCTACCTTCATTTTGTTGACAGTTTATCAGCACGGACGGCCTTTCTGGCAGTTTGCCCCGCCCACCCACCTACACTGTCCACACGTCTCCTCGACTCCACAGCTCCAGGACATAAGCTGCTCAAAGCAATGCTACAATGCTAAAATCTTTTCTTTCAAATTTATATACAGCTTCCATCAGTATTCACGGTAAAATAATTCCTGCATTTCCTGAGATGTAATCGTGCTTTGCCACGATTCACAATCGCGAATCTGTCTTCTAACATTTTCGATTCAAAAACGTTAATAAGCAATGTGCTGTTAACCTGGTGCGTTGAAGCCATGATGACAGTATCAGCTGTGAGAGCAGAGCTCGGACAGCGTAAAGAGTGCACATCGCACTGACTCACACAACAGGGAGATCTACAACAGTTCCTGTCTTAAGATAATGTATATGGCACCCATCAAACTTTTCTTGCGATCTTGCAGCCTCCGTGTACTGCAGTACAGACGGATACTTTACAGTTAACGTTACGATAAGTGTGTTTCACATGGAGCGCGCAGTCGCCGTGGTGATGAACAATAAATATGCTTTCTGGTAAAGCGAGTGAACGTATGGTAAAGCTAAATCACTAAAACTTGTTCAAAATAATAGCAGTACAATGTGACTAACCAGAATAATCAAGGTTTTTAGTATATTTTTTATTGCTACGTGGCAAACAAGTTACCAGTAGGTTCAGTAGATTCTCAGAAAACAAACAAGACCCAGCATTCATGATATGCACGCTCTTAAGGCTGTGCAATTGGGGTATTAGTTGAAAGGGGTGTGTTCAAAAAAATAGCTGTGTCTACCTTTGACTGTACAAACTCAAAACTATTTTGTACAAACATTTTTTTTTTCTGGGATTTAGCAATCCTGTGAATCACTAAACTAATATTTAGTTGTATGACCTGTTGGACTCGGCAGTCCGAGTCCGCGTGTTCGTTGAATGAGGAGAGCAGGAACAAAATATAGTTTAACTCTTTTAATGATTAAGTAAGTCAGATGAAGACAGCATACAGAGCTCTGGGTCTCAACTGTCCCTGATTTACACAATCCTGTGCAAGGCTTGTCCAGGCAGTCTGCGACAAACTTGCCTTTTCCTGACCCAATATTTATACACAAAGAATACATAAGTTGTCTTTCTTTGGGAGTCAGATGATTTTCTGGTCAGCTGTGCTTCATTTGCAACATCACCCTTCCAATTTCCTGGACAATAGACTGCTTCTTTGTTAACACATACAAAAGTACTCTAAGAGCACAGCAAAATGCATAGCAAAACAACTTCTCATATGGATCTGTTATAAATACCACACCCTCTGGCTGTTGCACTCGTGACTCTTATGCCTAACAGAAAGTACATATAGTCTTAATGCAAAATCATTTCATAAGCTAATATTATCTTAAATGTACTATTGTTAATGATTCATTTCTACAAGCGTTGTTAGCAATAATGCACAAACAAATATTTATTCTCAACAGACCACAGTTTTTTAAAACTGCTTGACATCTGTGTGGCATGGAGTCAACCAACTTGTGGCACCTCTCAGCTGTTATTCCACTCCATGATTCTTTAACAACATTCCACAATTCATTCACATTTCTTGGTTTTGCTTCAGAAACAGCATTTTTGATATCACCCCACAAGTTCTCAATTGGATTAAGGTCTGGAGATTGGGCTGGCCACTCCATAACATTAATTTTGTTGGTTTGGAACCAAGACTTTGCCCGTTTACTAGTGTGTTTTGGGTCATTGTCTTGTTGAAACAACCATTTCAAGGGCATGTCCTCTTCAGCATAGGGCAACATGACCTCTTCAAGTATTTTAACATATGCAAACTGATCCATGATCCCTGGTATGCGATAAATAGGCCCAACACCATAGTAGGAGAAACATGCCCATATCATGATGCTTGCACCTCCATGCTTCACTGTCTTCACTGTGTACTGTGGCTTAAATTCAGAGTTTGGGGGTCGTCTCACAAACTGCCTGTGGCCCTTGGACCCAAAAAGAACAATTTTACTCTCATCAGTCCACAAAATGTTCCTCCATTTCTCTTAAGGCCAGTTGATGTGTTCTTTGGCAGATTAGGGGTATGATTCTGGAATATTCCTGATCGATTGCTCCAGTCTACCTACTGCTGCTGCTGCATGCTTCAGTGTTTGTAGCTCTGTATAGCTGCGTTTGAATCTCTATTTGATATATTTTCTTTGTTATCTATACTGCTAAAAATAACTTACTCATCACCATGTATTGTTTAATATAGCCTATCAAGTTAAATTTGACATCACTAGCTTTTAATCTAAATCACTACCACGTGTTAGCTTTTCGCTAGCCTGAGTTCATTAGACAACTGTGGTGAGTTGGATTATTAAATAGACTCCATCAAACAAAGTAAGTGGAGTAAGTTGTGTGGTAAGTTTTGGATTCATCAACAAATACGGTAAGCCATGTCTTCTTCTCCTGTCGTTGTCACTTCCACTGCATGCTACATGTTTAACATATCTATCTCCGTTGGCGAACAGGGCTTCACATGTGTTAAATGTAAGGAATTAATCAGGCTGACGGAGAAGATTTCAGATTTAGAGACACGCATCCAGACTTTATGTGAGAGTAGTGAGAATGTAACAGCTTTAGATACTGCTTTGGATGCAACTAGCTTAGTGAACACTCATTGTTTGGTTCCGACTGAGCCCTTGCAGCAGGGCAATTGGGTGACTGTGAGACAGCATATTCGCGGATCTAAAAACCACTCTTCCGTTCGATTAGAACATCAAACAGGTTCTCCCCACTCAGTGATGCACCCACTGAGGATCCTGTTGAAAGTGCCCTAGTTATTGGTGATTCTATTACACGGAATGTGAAAATAGAGACACCAGCCACCATTGTCACATGTTTACCGGGAGCCAGAGCGCCTGACATCAAAGCAAATTTAAAAGTGCTGGCTAAAGCTAATCGTAAATTCTCTAAGATTATTATTCACGTCGGCACTAATGATGTTCGACTTCGTCAGTCGGAGATCACCAAAATTAACATTAAAGAGGTGTGTAAACTCACAAGTACACTGTTTATCTGGCCCCCTCCCTGTTAAAAGGAGTGATGAAATAGTTAGCAGATTATCATCACTCAATGGCTGGTTGTCTAAGTGGTGTCCGCAAAATAACATAGGGTTCATAGACAATTGGAAAAGTTTTTAGGGCAGACCCGACCTGTTGAAGATAGACGGATTTCATCCTTCCTGGGCTGGTGCTGCTCTTCTCTCTAGTAATTTGGCACATAGTCTTAGAGCTAAACCTTGACTCACTGGGGCCCAGATCAGGAAGCAGACAAACTGGCTAAACCAACCGTCTGCTAGCTGTCTCACGTCACCAGAGTCAGCTAAATCCCAGCACATAGAGACGCTTTCACCTAGATATTATCACATAGAGACTGTGTCTGTTCCCCGAATCAGTAAATACAAAAAACCATCAAAACCATTAAACAGTAAAAACTTAATTGATATCCAACAAATAAACAACAGATATAATACGGATGAACAATTGATAAATCTCGGGTTGCTGAATATTCGATCCCTTTCGCCAAAAACGCTTATTGTTAATGATATGATTATAGATCATAACCTAGATGTGCTGTGTTTGACAGAAACCTGGCTAAAACCTGACGACTACATTACTTTAAATGAGTCCACTCCCCAAGATTATTGTTATAAACACGAGCCACGTCTGAAAGGAAAAGGGGGGAGGTGTTGCTGTAATTTATAATGATATCTTCAGTATTACTCAGAAGTCTAGTTTCAAATATAATTCCTTTGAAGTTTTGGTGCTTTATGTAACGTTGTGTAGTGTAAATGATAAATCCCGTTTGACATTTGTGTTGGCTACTGTTTACAGGCCACCAGGGCACAATACAGACTTTATCAAAGAATTTGCTGGTTTTCTATCAGATTTAGTACTGGCTGCAGATAAAGTACTAATTGTTGGTGATTTTAATATCCATGTTGACAATGAAAAGACGCATTGGGATTGGCATTTAAAGACATTCTAAACTCTATTGGAGTTAGACAACACGATCGGGACCCACTCATCGCCTTAATCATACTTTAGATCTAATACTGTCACATGGACTAAATGTTGATACCATTAAAATTCTGCAGCAGAGCGATGACATCTCAGATCATTACCTAATATCATGTATATGTAACGATTGTTGTTTGTGGCCTTTACACATCCCACACAACCGTCACAAACTTAATGGACACGTATGAAACTGGTTGTCTTTCTTTTTATTCTCCGCAGCAAAGTTCATGGGTGAAAACACATTAATATGTATTACCATGGGTGAAAACACTGCAGACATAAACCACCACAGCAGTATCAGCCATTTACTGCTGAACTCTATACAACTTATCACAATTCCATGTTAACAAAATAACATAAACATGAATAATCACATACCTGAGAAATACATTAATATGTATTACCATGGGTGAAAACACTGCAGACATAAACCACTGAAATAAGAAAAACATAAAATGAACAAACTCTCCTTTAAGAGTAACTGAGCTTTATGAGACACGAAGTTCAGTGATAATTACTCAAAGTTTATATCGGACATATTAACCCATCCAACTCATTGTACTACTTGTTGATATAGTCACTACAAATGTTTACATTTGAAACAAAATCATATTTTATACTCTATCACCACATTTTTAGACACAATACACAGGGGAGAAAAGAAACACGCTTACCCACAGCAGTATCAGCCATTTACTGCTGAACTACGGTAAGCGCAAGGACAAATTAACGAATGTCTGCAATGCAATAACCACTAGGGGGCACTAAAGCACCATTTGATTTATTTTAACCTCTAATTTCATGTAATTAAACACCATGAATACATTTAGAATTCATTTTCTTTTAACTCTGTTACATTCACCCCACAGAATTACATGAAACTTAAGCATCACCAAAGGTACAATAAAGCAGTCAAGTGCAATAAGCATGTCATATCAAAGAAGAACTTCCCATAAAAGGACAGTCATTATGAAAATTATCCCATAAGGATGAATTGATAAGAGAGTAGCGCTAAGCTCCCATATCAACAATCGACAGAAGAATGTCCACATACATTCCTCAAATATTCTTCCACAATCTCATTCTCAGAATACTACAACAAAGGAAATAACCCAACAAAATGCATAATTGGGTAATTAAAGAGGCCCCCCAATGGTCAACCAATGTACCTCTCATCCTCAGGTATATTACTTGAACACGAACCAAGGACCTTAAACCAGTCCAGACAAACTAGGAAAGAAAGAAAAAGCTTTCTCAAATGTTCCATAAAAGATTTACTTTCCTAATTGGCAAAAGTACAAAACAGAGACTTGCAAACGGCCTCAACATTACGCTTTGCATCCTGAATCACAGCCTGGCCTGACATTGTTTGAATTAATCTGTCAACTGGTTTGATGACACGGCCAAAGCGTGATCTGATCTTTCTGGTGGAAATAGCTTCATCTGCCACATGTGTGTTCAGAGTCACACCGAGGACTGTGAGTGTGCTTGAGGAGGCATAACAGTACTTGCAGATTCTATGCTTTCTGAATCTGAACGGCATTCATCCTCATTGACAGTCACATCAGCGGTTTCTTCATCTGACTCCTCAGATACACTTTCAACAGACATTGATGAAGTAGTTTGGGGTGTCGGGTAAACTATAACGTCGGCTGAGGTCACAGTTGAAGGAGGTGTTTCACTCACAACAGGTAAGTGAGAAACCCAACTCAATGTTCTATCAGTATCGTCATTCACCGACTGGTCAGAGGAACGTTCTTGCAGGAAATGTCATCATCCATGTGTGTTGAAAGGTCTTCTCCTAACATCACTGAGCCGTCTTTCAGGCTTGGCGATGAACTTGAAGGTATGTTGCTACAAGGGCCAGTCGCAGCTGAACCCGGACAAGCCACAGAACTCTCTTCAGGAACAGGCAAAAATCAACCAGCAACAGGAGATTGCGATGAACCACTTTCTCTTGACCAGTGGCAGGGTTCCGAATCCTGTAAGTGTGAGTTTGAGGCTTGCAGTCCACCACAGTGTAGACCATGGATTCCCATCGATCCGCAACTTTTCGCTTTTCCTCTCTCAGCCTTATTTGCCAACAACACTTGATCACCCACATCGATGATGAGCCCCTTCACCCGACGGTTATATAGAGCTGCATGTCTTTTCTGTTCCTTTGTGATATGCTCTTGTGCAATCACCATAGCCTCCTTGAGATCTTTAACAAGTGTGTTCACAAACTTGTCATAGCTGATCACATTCTGGTCATTCAAGACTGATCGGAAGAGAATATCAACTGGAAGACGTGGTACCCTTCCGAACATCAAATAAAAGGGTGAATAGCCTGTCGACTCATGTGTTGTGCAATTGTATAGGAACGTCAACGCCTGCAAACGCCTCGCCAATCCTCTTGACATCCGGAGACAGAGCACGGATCATGTTGCCCAGCCGCTATTAAAACGTTCCACACTACCGCTGCCCATAGGGTGGTAGGGGTTGTGTGTGATTTCTTCACCCCTGATACCCTGAGAAGTTCTCTTATCAGCCGACTCTCAAAACTTGCACCTTGGTCGCTGTGGATACGTTCGGTAGGCCATATATACAAAAATATCTGTCCCACAGGACTCTGGCAACTTGCTTGGCAGATTGGTCTCGACACATAAATGCCTGAGCTAGCCTTGTGAAATGGTCGGTCACAACTAAGACGCCGATAGATTTATTTTTGCATCTTCTGCCGACCAAAAATCAATACAGACCAGTTCTAGCGGTTTCAGAGAAGTAATATTCTCCAGAGGAGCTCTGCCAGAAGGGTCAGGACTTTTATGATGCAGCGTTGACAGTGACGCACATAGTCACGCACTCTATGCTCCATGTTTAACCAGAAAACGCTGTTTCGCCAAGCTAGCACTCCTGAATTGACCTTGGTGGCCACTGTCATCGTGAACACTTCTCAGAACTATATCAACCAACGAGTCTGGGACAACATACTGGAAGCGTTTTGTCCTTGACAACTGGTCACGAGACACCCTGTAGAGAACACCATTCCTCACAATCAGCTTATCCCAGTGTTTGAGGTAACGAAGCACCGCTGGTGATTCTCCTGCTCTTTCTCGTCTTGTAGGTCTGTGGTGACTCTCAATGTAAGATATGACTCTTGACAACACTCTGTCATTCATCTGTTTATCACACAGGTCCTCCACAGAAAACGCTGGCAATGTGTCCTGACCCATAGAAACTATCTGGGGTAAGTGATCCACAACCGCCATTGCCCGTGTATCAGCACCAAGTTCCCATTCCACATGTGAAGTCAAGACAGCAGAGATATCAGAGCTTGCAACAATAGTATGATCCATACCAAAATTATCATTGACTGAGCATGACTGTCGTTGTTGTACAACACTCTCTTCCTGATTTTTGTCACAGGACCATCTGAAAGCATCCTGTACAGAGTTAGATGACATCCCTCTCATATCTGTCAGCATGGTATCATAGGGAACTTGAAGCAGTCTTTGCGTCACTCCACTCTTGACAAAAGGGACTCTGCTGAGGGAATCAGCAATGACATTCTGAGGGCCAGGTACATACCTTATATCAAAGTCATAGCTTGCCAGTTTTGCTACCCAGCGCTGTTCACAGCAGTCGAGCTTAGGCTTTGTGAGTATATGGGCGAGCGGATTGTTGTCTGTCAGAACGGTGAAATTGTGCCCCTTTGAGCCAATGGCTAAACTTTTCGCAAATGGACCATTTCAGGGCCAGAAATTCCAACCGGTGTGCTGGATAGTTTTGCTGTGAACGTGATAAGGACTTGCTGGCAAAAGCAACCGGTCTCGCTCTGGTCTCCCCCTCTTGAACTTGTGACAAGACAGCTCCGATACCATCCAAGGAAGCATCCGTCACCAATATGAAGTGATGTGAGAAATCCGGGTGAGCTAGAACAACACTCCTAACCAAAGACAGTTTCAGCTGCTCAACTGCTTCATGCTGTGCTTGAGTCCAATCCTCAGGTCTCAACTTCCTGTTTTGGCACACATTCCGTGTCTTATTACGTCCCTGACCTTCTGGCCTTGAAGAAGATCGAAGAGTGGTTTTGCTTTCACAGAATAATTCGAATGAAATGTTGATAATAGTTCACCATTCCCAAAAATGATCTGATTCTCTTCTGAGATGGTGTCTTGCCGTCCGCTTCCATCAGGTCAGAACTGTTCAACTTGGAAATGCACTCTACCTTATCAGGGTCTGTAGACACTCCATCCTTATTTATAACATGTCCCAGAAACTTCACTGATGCTCTCAGGAGGTGACATTTTTTTGGAGCAAGTTTCAGGCCATGGGCTCGTAGCCTTCCGAACACCATCTCCAAACGATCAAGTGCTACTCGCTCATTTGGGCCAAAGACAATCAGATCAAATATAGAATGCTGAGAAAGTTTTGATCGCCAAAAATACTGTTCATCATCCGCATAAAGCTGCCAGGGCTATTGCAAAGACCTTGAGGTAGCCTGTTGTACTCAAACAGGCCCATCGGCGTGGTAAAGGCAGTGAATTTTCGATCATCCTCATGAAGTGGCATGTTGTAAAAACCTGACGTGAGGTCCATCGTACTGAACAGAGCATTACCACCAAGCGCCGCCAGGCAATCTGCCTGATGTGGAAGAGGGTGGGCATCCTTTAACGTTCTTCTGTTTAACCAACGGAAGTCAGTACAAACCCGAAGATCCCCATTCTTCTTCCACACTAAAACAAGTGGAGATGCGTCACTTGAAGAACGACAAATTATCTTTTCTTCCATCTCCGTCAGGACCTGACGCAGCTTCTGGTATTGGCTAGGGGCTACCCGCCTGAATGGAAGTCGGAATGGCCTGGGGTCTGAAAGGTGGATCCTATGTACAAACCCCTTAGCCTCTCCACAATCAAGATGATTTCTTGAAAAGATGTCCTCATAAGTCAAGATCAAACCGGCTAATTGCTGCTTGCACTGGTCAGAAACATCACATGACTCTACATCAAGGTCAGATATTCCAATGGATTTTAACCTTTCATTTGCCAATGTCGACTTGGCCCTGCTGTCAGACAAACCCATGGAGCAACTGACAAGGGGAGGTATGACTGTATCCGCGCTATCAACATCCTCAAGCGCAAGGGTATAGGTCTGCCAGTTTTGAATTCCGTCTCAGCAGCACAAGTCTCCTGATGTATTGATCACCTTTAAAGGGACCCATCCGTCACTCCACAACGATGTAACAAGTCTAGCCACCATGACACCTCTGGGTATCGAACGAGAAGTGGTGGGCTCTGTCATGACAGCACTGCCTGGTGAGGAAACAGCTGATTTCAATCTTCCCCAAACCAAATATTCACAACCAGGCTCAAGACAAACAGCCGAATTGCATCTTACTGTGCCAAGTTTCTCAGGCATATCTTTACCTCTCCAGCGATTTACTCCAGCGAGCATAGACAGAAAGCTCTCACATTCAGGATTCATTGATGTAGGGCTGGACACAGCTCTCCAGAAACCCTCACACTTCTTGAAATGTCGCAAGATATGTTTGATGACATTACTTCCTATTATGAGTTCGTCATGCTGGCCGGGAACCACTAAAGTAGGTACAATCATCTTCAAGCCATAAACTTCCATGGCCAGATTGAATACGGATTTAGGCTTGACATGCAATCCACCACAGCCCACAAGAACTACATCAGTGCTCAGCTCACTGCTTCCATCAACTACTCCCGCTTTTCTCAGCTTCATCACAGCTGCATCATTTAAGGTGCATGCCATTGACCCACTATCCATCATGGCTCCCAATGTCACTTTTTCTCCAATTTTCACCGGTGTATAAAAGAGGCTATCGTGTCCCCCAACAACTTGCATGTTCTGATACACAATATTTTGTTCACCAACACTGTTTTCAATCAATTGGCATACATCTTCACACTCAGTAAGAACTTGGGAGTTGCAAGAATGACCCGATTGCCTCCCTCCAAATACGGGTCCACTAGTTTCCTCCAAATCATCCCGGCAAACGAACGCTTTTGGACAATCACGTTTGCATGTCCAGGTGAGAAGCACTCAAAACACAACTTATCCGTCATGCAGTGCGTCACTGTGCTGTGCTTGCTGTCACCGCATACCCGACAGGTATTTCTGCCAAAGCGCCGTTGGAACCTTGAGCTGCCTCTGTGAGCAGGAACATCACGTGTCTGAACTCTATCCATCAGCTGCTCTAACATCTCCATCATTCGTGAGAGCACTTGATTCTCAGGCTGTTGTGTATTCTGTGTCACAGTTTGGACTGCAGGCAGGTTTGGAGCAGGACATGACCGACGTTGAATAGTGCTGGGCTCCACCAAGAGTTCCGGCTGCTTACACGTATTTGTCACCAATGATGAATTCAATTTGTCCTGAGCAGCAGACTGTGGAAAGCTCACTAAATGATCATGTACAGCACATTCCTTGTCAAGCACTACTGAAGTGTGGCTCTTTACATACACACCAGCACGACCCATGTATTCTCTTTGATAGTCGTCAATCCTGCTCTGTATGTCTTTAGCCCTCCACTCATGAATAGGTTTACATCTGAATACACTAGCCAAACCTGGGTCGGGACAGTGCTTGATGAACATCCGTGTCACCTCTTCACTCATATCAGCTAGCTGCTTTCCTTGTCTATGAAGGCCATCATTCGCCAAATCAGCAGCCTTGTTGATCCGGATCCAATAATCTACTGGATTCTCCCGGCTCTGGGAAGAGTAGCATAGAAATCTGCAAGAGGTAGGCATGAAGAAGTCTCACTGAAATACTGTAGCAAAATATTGTAAATCAGCTCAGGATTCTGCTGTACATCAAGCATGGAATCACTACGCAGACTGATCTTAACGACATCTTTTGCTTTTCCAGCAAGCCTGCTCATAATTTCCTCTGCTTGTTCTGAGATGGGACATTTCTGCTTCCTTATACAAGCTTTGGTTCTATCAACCCACTCTTTAATACAATACTTGTCAGATCGGTCACCACGGAACATGTCATGTTCTGATCCCACATGTACTGACACTTGTGGTACTATCATAGGCATAGATGGTTCTGATCTCGTCCGAGATCGAGTGTGGTCAATCGCTCTGGCAGTTGTTGCTTGCATTTATTAAGCCTGCTGAAAGCAACCTTGAGACGATTGATTCTCCAATCTGTGAACCTAACTGGCCCACCATGTCTGTGAGGTGGCTAAGAGCATCCCTCTCAGCGTTAGGTGTTGAAGTGCAAGGGAAATCAGCTGTGGCACGCTCAATAGGGGAATTATTTTTAGTTAAATTTAAACCACGACCTCCACTGTGGTCAATTTGAGACCTTGACTGTCCCACCCCTCTTCTGCCACCTTCACTGAAAACACCATTACCAGAAGCACCAACAAGCCAATCACCCCTCCCTCTGGGAAAACAAGTGGCTTCCATGAATGTCCTATCCATATCAGTATCACAATCATTAGTTTCAGTCATCATTCAATCACTGTTACAAAATATAATTCAGAGTGGAAATATTTGACACTGAAACAAAACTCTTTTATATATATAAAATATATATAGTGTTCAAGATAGCGATATCAGTGTAAGTGTGCTCACAAGTCCGTATTCAAACTATGTTAGATTATTGTCAGTCTCTCAGCTGTGGTCATGTAGTGTATGCGTTTTACTGTCTTTGTCTATAACATCGAAGATCCAAGTGGGGTTCAAACACAGATGAGTAGCAGCAACCACGGCCGATCTGCATCGAGCTGATCAGGGCGATCCAAAGAGTCACGGCACCAGTGTAACGATTGTTGTTTGTGGCCTTTACACATCCCACACAACCGTCACAAACTTAATGGACACGTATGAAACTGGTTGTCTTTCTTTTTATTCTCCGCAGCAAAGTTCATGGGTGAAAACACATGGGTGAAAACACTGAGAAATACATTAATATGTATTACCATGGGTGAAAACACTGCAGACATAAACCACCACAGCAGTATCAGCCATTTACTGCTGAACTCTATACAACTTATCACAATTCCATGTTAACAAAATAACATAAACATGAATAATCACATACCTGAGAAATACATTAATATGTATTACCATGGGAGAAAACACTGCAGACATAAACCACTGAAATAAGAAAAACATAAAATGAACAAACTCTCCCTTTAAGAGTAACTGAGCTTTATGAGACACGAAGTTCAGTGATAATTACTCAAAGTTTATATCGGACATATTAACCCATCCAACTCATTGTACACTTGTTGATATAGTCACTACAAATGTTTACATTTGAAACAAAATCATATTTTATACTCTATCACCACATTTTTAGACACAATACACAGGGGAGAAAAGAAACACGCTTACCCACAGCAGTATCAGCCATTTACTGCTGAACTACGGTAAGCGTGCAAGGACAAATTAACGAATGTCTGCAATGCAATAACTACTAGGGGGCACTAAAGCACCATTTGATTTATTTTAACCTCTAATTTCATGTAATTAAACACCATGAATACATTTAGAATTCATTTTCTTTTTAACTCTGTTACATATACTTAATTTAGCTAAAGCTGCAAAGCCATCCCCTCACTTCAAATATGGCAGGACTATAACCGCTGACTAAAGATTGCTTTGTACATAATCTTCCTCATCAGTTCCATCTCCTCAGCATTACAGATAGCCAAGAGGAACTTGATGTTGCAACAGAAACTACTGACTCTCTCTTTACTAGCACTTTAGACATAGTTGCTCCTCGGCGCTTAAAGAAGATTAAAGCAAATAATCCAACGCCGTGGTACAACGAGCACACTGGGCCCTTAAAACAGCAGCCAGAAAAATGGAGCGCAGCTGGAAGAAAACAAAACTGGAGGTTTTTCGTAATTTGTGGAAAGAGAGCATGATTGTATACAGAAAGGCCATAAAAACTGCTAGATCTGCTTATTTCTCAACTCTTTTAGAAGAAAACAAACACAACCCTAAGTATTTATTCGATACAGTGGCTAAATTAACAAAGGATAAAGCTTCAACTTCTGACGTTTGTAAACAACACAGCAGTAATGACTTTATGAACTTCTTTACTAGTAAGATTGATAACATTAGGAATAAAATTATAACCATGCAGCCGCCTACTACAGTATCACTTCAGACAGAACATTGTAGTGTCACTGAGGAAAAATTACACTCATTCACTGCTATAGGAGGAGAAGAATTGGCTAAACTTGTTAAATCATCAAAATCAACAACATGTATGCTTGACCCTATACCGACTAGGCTATTAAAAGAGATGCTTCCAGAGGTCATAGATCCTCTGGTTAATATTATTAATTCATCCTTGACATTAGGATATGTACCAAAAACTTTTAAGTTGGCTGTAATTAAACCACTTATTAAAAACGCAACTTGATCCTAAAGAATTAGTCAATTACAGACCAATCTCGAATCTACCGTTTCTATCAAAAATATTTGAAAAGGCAGTGTCTTCACAATTATGTTCCTTTTTAGAAAGAAATGGTATATGTGAGGATTTCCAGTCAGGATTTAGACCGTATCATAGTACTGAGACTGCTCTAATTAGAGTTACAAATGATTTACTCTTATCATCTGATTGTGGTTGTATCTCTCTATTAGTGTTACTCGATCTTAGCGCTGCATTCGATACTATCGATCACAATATTCTTTTGAATAGACTTGAAAATATGTTGGCATTAGTGGAACTGCATTGGCATGGTTTAAATCTTACTTATCTGACCGTTATCAGTTTGTAGCAGCAAATGAAGAGATGTCACACCGATCACAAGTTCAGTATGGCTCAGTGTTAGGACCGTTGCTTTTCACCCTGTATATGCTACCACTGGGAGATATCATTAGGAAGCATGGCGTTAGTTTTCATTGTTATGCTGATGATACTCAGCTCTATATTTCTTCACGCCCTGACGAAACTTACCAATTCACAAGATTAACGGAATGCATAGCTGATATAAAAATTGGATGAATAGTAATTTCCTGCAACTTAATTCAGATAAAACTGAATTTTTAATTATTGGACAGAAAAGCTCCACAAGTAGTGCCCTAGAATACTGTCTAACCCTCGATGACTGCTCTGTCAAGCCCTCGTCAGTGAGGAACCTGGGTGTGCTCTTTGATACCAATCTTTCGTTTGAAAGCCACGTTTCTAGCATCTGTAAAACTGCATTCTACCATCTTAAAAATATATCTAAATTACGTCACATGCTTTCAATGCAAAATGCTGAACAATTAGTACATGCTCATGAGCTCAAGGCTAGATTATTGTAATGCCCTGCTCGCCTAATAAATAAACTCCAGCTGGTCCAAAACGCAGCAGCTCGAGTTCTTACTAGAACCAGGAAGTACGATCATATTAGTCCAGTTCTGTCAACACTGCACTGGCTCCCTATTAAACATTGCATACATTTTAAAATCTTGCTTATTACTTATAAAGCAATAAATGGTTTAGCTCCCCAGTACTTAAGCGAGCTCTTAACGCAGTATACTCCATCACGTCTATTGCGGTCTCTAAACGCTGGCCAGTTGAAAATAACTAGATTATCTAAATCAACTGCAGGCGGTCGATCCTTTTCCTATTTAGCACCTAAACTCTGGAGCAGTCTTCCTAGCATTGTTCGGGAAGCAGACACACTCTGTCAGTTTAAATCTAGACTAAAAACGCATCTCTTTAGTATGGCATCCACATAGAACATTTTTAACTTTCTTTATTCAAATCAAATGACTGATTGTTAGGCTGCATTAACTAGGTCAGCCGGAACCGGGAACACTTCCCATAACACCTGATGTACTCGTTACATCATAAAAAGAGTGGCATCCACACTAATGTTAGTCTCTCTGTTTATCCCGAGGTTTACTGCAGTCGGCGGATCCAGGCCGTGTCCGGATCGGATGGTGGACCTGCATCTGGACATGACCAGCTCATCCTGCTCATCCTGTCTGCTGAGACCGTGTCCATTAGTGTCTCCTCTGAATTTGCCTCACCGCACGTCATCCTCAATTAACCCGCCTCCGGCGCAATAACTCCGATCTTTCAAGTATTCATATTCTTGTGTAATCGACGCCATCCTAAATGAACCCGTCGCATGCGTGATACCCAACATTTCGAATATTCCTATCTAATATGATTTATGACCTGCAAGGTTGCCAGAGTAATAATTATACACTGTTAATAGTAGGCCAGAGGAGAACTGGCACCCCGACTGAGTCTGGTTTCTCCCAAGGTTTATTTTTCTCCATCATGCCCTGATGGAGTTTTGGTTCCTTGCCACTGTCGCCTTTGGCTTGGCTTGCTCAGTTGGGGACACTTAAATTATGATCCAAGTTACTCAACTAAATATACAAATAGAATTTATTAATTTGGTCATATATAATTCTATAAACTATCCAAATTAAACTAGCCAAATCAAATTTTGTTGCAATGTTGTCCTGTTTAACAATGTGAAGCTGCTTTGAAACAATCATCATTGTAAAAGCGCTATATAAATAAAGTTGATTGATTGATTGATTGTAACCTCTTCTGCACATGCCTTTTTTTTAACAGAGGGACTTTGCGGGGGATTCTTGAAAATAGATTAGCTTCACACAGACGTCTTCTAACTGTCACAGTACTTACAGGTAACTCCAGACTGTCTTTGATCATCCTGGAGGTGATCATTGGCTGAGCCTTTGCCATTCTGGTTATTCTTCTATGCATTTTGATGGTTGTCTTCCATTTTCTTCCACGTCTCTCTGGTTTTGCTCTCCATTTTAAGGCATTGGAGATCATTTTAGCTGAACAGCCTATCATTTTTTGCACCTCTTTATAGGTTTTCCCCTCTCCAATCAACTTTTTAATCAAAGTACGCTGTTCGTCTGAACAATGTCTTGAACGACCCATTTTCCTCAGCTTTCAAATGCATGTTCAACAAGTGTTGGCTTCATCCTTAAATAGGGGCCACCTGATTCACACCTGTTTCTTCACAAAATTGATGACCTCAGTGATTGAATGCCACACTGCTATTTTTTTTAACACACCCCTTTCAACTAATTCAACTAATTGCCCAATTGCACAGCCTTAAGAGCGTGCATATCATGAATGCTGGGTCTCACTTGTTTTCTGAGAATCTACTGAACCTACTGGTAACTTGTTTGCCACGTAGCAATAAAAAAATATACTAAAAACCTTGATTATTCTGGTTAGTCACATTGTACTGCTATTATTTTGAACAATACTGTAAGCACGGTCGTATTTGGGAGCGCCCATTTTCTTAAATGTTACATAAATACCTTACAGTATGCTATTGTTTAACACGTGTATCAATGTTTATTGATACACTATATCTGAGGTTAAAAAATAAAATAAAAAATAAAATAAAATCACGGTCCTGCAAAGGTACTGATTTAATTGAATAGATGTGAGCACTCATGTTTCTAATCTGAAATTGGCACTGTTGTGCGTTCTACTGGCTTGCAAAACAATTCTTCAGAAGGATTCAATTTCAGAGCATTTCACAATCAATGAAAAACGCAGTTATGCTAAACAAATTCTTATGAACAATTACAACGTTTTCTTTACCATGATTTATATCGTAATATGTTGTATACAGTGTAAGACTTTATTTTGTCTCACTCATATGAATTGAACAAGCATCCCACAATAATAAGGCATGGGCATTTCAAAATAAGAGTCCCGTTCGGTTACACAATGTGTCTCACTATTTGTCCGCCTAAATTTGTATCCTTTTTTCTCCCACAGGAGCTCAGTTTCTCAGGATAATTTTCTTCACTGCCACAGCAGTGCTGTTCCCTCTGCTCCCACAGCAGCTCAGTTCTCTGGCTAATTTTCTATCACAGCAGTACTGTTCCTTCTGCTCCCACAGGAGCTCAGTTTCTCTGGCTAATCTTCTCCACTATTACAGCAGTGCTATTCCCTGTGCTCCCACAGGGGCTCAATTTCTCTGGATAATTGTCTCCACTGCCAGAGCAGTGCTGTTCCCTCTACTCCCACAGGAACTCAGTTTCTCTGGCTAATTTCTCCACTATCACAGAAATGCTGTTCCTTCTGCTCCCACAGGAGATCAGTTTCTATAGCTAATTCCTCCACTACCACAGCAGGGCTGTTCCCTCTGCTCCTGCAGGAGCTGTTTCTCTGGCTAAATTCTCCACCACCACAGTGCAGTTCAGACGCTAGCGTGAGGCACCATCCGGCTAGCTGCACAGGCCCAATAATTTCATCAAGTTTAACCTCACCCACGTCCAGTGGCCTGCAGCTCCAGTGGCGCAAACAAGCACAAGCCTTCCTCCACTTAAGTACAAGTTACACCTTAAGTACAAGCCCACTTTTCTTCCTATCATCCAACCAGCTTTTCTTTTCAAACCATAGAGGAAAACCAAACGTGAGGCCACCACCGACACCTGCAGCCCTGGTGTATAACCCTCCCACCTCCCTCATGCAAACCTCCCTCATGAAAATTTCCACACATTAAGTAAGTGGAAAGCTTCCACGCAGCGAGCCAGTGGAAAGCTTCCACGCAGCCTGCCAGTGGAAAGCTTCCACGCAGCGAGCCAGTGGAAAGCTTCCACGCAGCGAGCCAGTGGAAAGCTTCCACGCAGCGAGCCAGTGGAAAGCTTCCACATAACATTCCTGAACCAATGGAATGGCATATCCTTTTTCTATAGCAATCTCGTTCCGTCCTCTACCGATATCCAGTTGTCAGCCCTCGATCGGCTTTGGGGGATTTTTACCAAGATCGTTGGTTTGGCTTCTCCAAGGCCACCGCAGCTCCAGGACATAAGCCCTCAGCACTATTCGAGCTTTACCCACTAGTAGTAGCGGCTTCACTGTGGGGGAAGAATGGGCCACTAGCAGCATTTTAGTGCACTGCGACAACGACGCAACAGTGCATTGCATAAATAAAGGACGTTCCAATGCACCTGCCATGATACCACTTTTAAGGCATCTCACTTGGATTTCAGCTTGCGATCAATTAATCATCATCGTTAAACACGTTCCCGGATCAGAAAATCAAATACCTGATTCTTTCTCATCTTCTGCTTAAGGAATTCAGGACGTTGGCTCCAGAGGCAGACCAATTCCCAACTCCAGTACCTTGCTATTCGGAACTAATATTCCTGTGGCCCACTCATTAAAACCCTTCCTCGAAGCATCGCTCGACACCGTCGTCCAAGCAGTTCTCCCAGGACCCTCCAATCCATCGTGACTGCTTGGAAAAATTGTAGAGCTTTCTACAACTCGTATAACACACCGTTCCCCGATTTCTCTCTCCTTTCAATCACCTCATTTATTTCCTACCTCAATACCGTAAAGGGCCTCCAAGCCGGGTATATCAAAGGGTATATCAGTTTTCACAAATGATCACATGGTGCTCCCTCGCCTGAGATAAACAATTCTCAAACCTCTCTACTGATCAAAGGGATCCAAAGATCCCAGCCCACCCGCCCTGACTCAAGACAACCAATAACGATAGACATCCTCACCAAATGCATTCACACCTTGCGTACAAGCTACAAGCCCAGAAATACCGCCCGAACACTTGACACCATGTTTATCCTAGCTTTTTCGGTTTTCTCAGATGCTCAGAAATCACAATTACATCCAAATTCGACCCAAAAATCCACCCCACCATCTCTGACTTATCAGCCATGGGTAAGGAAACGATATCATACCTGATCAAACAAAGTAAAACTGACCAAAACAAAAAAGGTCATTTTATTTAAATATAATTTTTTTTATTTATCTAAAATAAACCTTTCATCACCAATCCAACCATACCAGTCCCTTCTGGGATAACTCCAATGGAGAAATTCTCATGCCAAATCTCCCATGGAATCCTTGTTCACAGATGAAGTCAACAAACCTGTGACGCGCTTTTGGTTTCAGAAGCACCTCAAATCCGTTCTCCAACAGGCAGGCATCTCAGCAAAGAACTACTCAAGCCACTCTTTCCGCATTGGGGCGGAAACATCAGCAGCTCAAAAAAGCCTCTCCCAACAACAGATCCAAGCTCTCGGGAGATGGTCCTCAGATTCCTTTCAAAGATACATCAGGACCAACCGGTTCCACATCAAAAAAGCACATCAAACTCTCATTGCTTAAAAATCCTCCGGGGAATTTCCTCCTGTCCAGCAAACATTGAGTCTTACGTTCTTTCCTGAGTTAGTGGAAAGTTTCCACGCAGCGAAAAGTGGAAAGTCTTCCAAGCAGCGAGAAAGCGGAAAGTCTTCCAAGCAGCGAGAAAGCGGAAAGTCTCCCACGCAGCGAGAAAGCAGAAAGTCTCCCACGCAGCGAGAAAGCGGAAAGCCTCCCACGCACCTAGAAAGCGGAAAGTCTCCCACGCAGCGAGAAAGCGGAAAGTCTCCCACGCAGCGAGAAAGCGGGAAAGTCTCCACGCATCAAGTCAGTGGAAAGTTTCCACACAGTAAGAAACCGGCACGTTTCCAGGCAATAAATCAGCAGAAGTTCCTCGCATCAAGTCAGTGGAAAGTGTCCACACAGTAAGAAACCGGCACGTATCCAGGCAATAAATCAGCGCACGCAGGTAATCAGCGAAAAGTTCCCACGCACTAAGGAGTGGCGCATTTCCACGCAGTAACCCAGCAGAACGTTTCCAAAAAGCAAGAAAGTGGAAAGTTCCACGCAGCGAAGCAGCACGTTCCTCGCAGTAAATCAGTGAACGTTCCCACGCAGTAAGGCAGTGGAAATTTCCACACAGTGAGAAGTGGATCGGTTTCAACAAAACAAGGAAGGATAAATTTCACACAGCAAGAAGTGGGCAGTTTTCCACACAGCAAGGAAAGGGCGGTCTCCCACATACAAGACCACACCCTGCTCTCACCAAAAACCGTGCGATTCGTGAACCAACAGGACCGCCCATCGGTGACACAAGCCGCTCACGGCCCTTCCGGTCAAACAACCAGGCCCCTCTCTCATGCCAGCCGCCAAGCTCGGCACTTCTCGGGGGGGTAATTAGCAGGCGGCTGTCCTATGCTTACTAGCTTTGTGAGGGGTACTCTGGGTTCAGGCCGAAGCCCCACCCCCCCCGGACAGCACGCCAAATACGCAATTCAATTAACTCTCTACAAATTATATGTAAATGTGAACTCGTGAAAATTCATTCAGCGTTTTGAGACTGTATAAAACTTGTTTTGATCGAACTGAGCGGATTCTCATTCCCGCGGTAAATTGAACATATATTATTATTTTCAACAGCAATGCCTGTGATTGTAGGCCTACTCAGCTGTAAACTCATGCACTCTCGAGACCCAAATAAAATAACCAGATCACTCAATAAAACATTAATGTTGTCTCTTCTTTATCTCTTCCCAGAATAAAATCAAGTAAATAGGCTACACTAGAAATCCGCACTAGAAATGGCAGACAAAAACGCAGGTGCTTCTGATTGACATTTGTTCTTTATGACAGCGGATATAACTCACAATACTCCATCATTTTTAGCCATACAGAAAAGTGCAAGACATAATTATAAACTATAAACTGTCTACTTTTATTTGTGTAGGCCTACACTCACAATAACAAGTCAGTTAATTCAGGGAACAGATTATGTTGCATGCTCCAAACTTTTCATTTAAAAAAAAAAATATTTTAATTATTAAATGCAAAGATTTTAATTTCAAAAGAATTTCTAAATTTGGTTCATATTTCTAACAAACGAAATTCAAGGCCAAAATAACGAAATGGTTAAAAAAAAACTTAAAACATTCAAATTCAAACATTTCACTCTTTTAATTTGAATGAATGCTTGAATAACACGCCTATGTCACCTTTTATTAAAAATAATTGCTATTTGGGTGACTGGGATATACATAAACCTACCAGCGTACGTGGCATACTTTTGGAATGACTTCTCACAAGGTGAAAAAAAAGTTTTAGTCGCATAACATCGGTTAACGGAAACGCGCCGCTGTTTTGACCCATCCATAATTTAGAACATCTAGGCTAATTTAAGCTTAAAAAATGCTGCACTGTGCAGTTCTGTTACAGTTTAACTTAACTCAATGCTGTTAAAATGAATAGGCTATACGACATTTTTTAAAATATTCACATAAACAACACATTTTTCTTCACTACAGCAACTTGCCCCGTTAATATACCCCTGGGCCTCACATATCACGTTCCCACGTGAGCCTCGCACCCTCCTTGCGACGGGCCTGCGATACTTCACACTTAAATTAAACATTAAACAAACAGTAGGCTACATCACAATCTTAGTGATTATGTAATGGATTAAATGTAGCATTTTAATGGGTGACATATCCAATTGTTTTCAATAGGAGCGGCACGTTTTTAGAACGCCATGAGCGCTGAGCCTTTGGCGGTGTGTCCACCAAAGCGTTTTTAGCCAGCTGAAAAAACGCCTCGCTGTGAGCGCTTGCGAGTGTTTTGGCATCGCAGCGGGGGGGTTTTTCAGTTGAGACTCTTTGCTTGTTATGATACGGAATATCTGCAGAAGTGTTACTAGTATCTCATTTCACAGATAGTTTGTTTCTGTATTGATTCTATGAAAAAATGCTGATACAATGTAAAGTATTTGCTTTGGCTCATGTTTTAACTTATTTTGTTACGCTATTATGCTGCTTGTTTTCATCAGTGGATGTTGTACAAGCAGAGTGTCAGTGTTAAGCAGAATGATACGCTTGCATCACCTGTGATTTATACCATAGGCTACAATATAGCTGTTCTGCCCCGCCTCTGTGTGTGTATGGCGCAGTCTAGCCTTGTACATCAGCTCGGCAGATAGTTAACAGTTTCCCCAAGACAAAGAATGAAGCTTGTTTATCCTTTCCAAACTTTACTCAGGAAGCACTGTAAAACTGCAAAGAACAATACATTTCAGTATACCATTCAAATACAGAAGTTGTTTATGAATAATATTCAAATTGAATCTGAAAAACATATAAAATAAATATGCCAGCTTAATGCTAACTTCTATGTGAATTTACATTACGAAGCTAACATTTAGCATATGCGATCAAAATACACATTTTAAACTAACTCAACTTAATTAACAAAGGATCTTATTACTATTATTCTTAGTGCTAGATGATGAGATAACTATATAACTTCATACTTACAGGCAAACGTGTTTTCTGACCAAGTTAAATCAAGAGAGAAAAATATAAGATCGCCACAGAGAGTCATTGAACTAACGCGAGACTGCTATTAAATGTAAACAACATGCTAGGTTATTAATCACCACAAGAGGTCTCTCTTTGCCCAGATAAACAACAGAACATAACACTCCCCGCTTGTTATAATGTATTATAACACTATTCCCTTTTTACAAGTAGAATAACTTCTGAGACTGGTCTAGAATACACCCGCTGAATATCCTTTCTGCCCACCCTCACATCCACTTTGCGAACTTTAGAATCTTTGCTGGGAATGGCGTTCACCACTACTCCGACAGGCCATTCATTCCGCTTGACCTGAGCGCCCCTTGAGCAGCACAACATCTCCTTCTCTCAGGTTTGGCTTGTCCACGTGCCACTTTCTCCTTGGTTGGAGTAACACCAGGTATTCTTGACGCCAGCGTTTCCAGAATGAGTCGGCCAACGCCTGTACTTGCTTCCACTGCTTGCTGTATAGGTCTTTAAGGTCATACTCTCGCTGGTGGCAACACTGGGTCGACTTTCTGTGTTAGCAACATGGCAGGTGTGAACACTGTGGGCATGTCTGGGTCGGATGACACAGGAACAAGGGGTCTAGCGTTTATGATGGCCATAACTTCAGCCATGAGTGTGACCAAAACTTCATGAGACAGGTGGGCAGTGTTTGTCTGTAACAACAGTGCATCCAGTATCCTACGGGCAATACCTATCATACGCTCCCACACTCCACCCATATGGGAAGAGTGGGGGGGATTAAAGGTCCAGGTGCAGCTTTGATTGTGAAGGTAAGCATTTAGTTCCTGATCATCAGACTTGATCTGGAGTTCCTTGCATGCCCCAATGAAGTTCGTTCCTGGTCAGAACGAAACAGGCGGACAGGACCACGGACAGCTGTGAATCTTCTTAATGAATTAACGAAGCTTGAGGAGGACAGAGACTCGAGAACTTCTATATGCACAGCTCTTGTTACCATGCAAGTAAAGATGACTGCCCAGCGTTTATTCTCTGCAATGCCGCCGCGAGTTCGTCTTGAGCTTATGGTCCATGGGCGAACACATCGACACCTACATTTGTGAACGGAGGACCTGGGTGAGTCGTTCAGCAGGTAGGCTTGACATTTTTTGTTCTTCCATTCTTCCTCTCAGCTTATTACAGGTCACACATTTATGTATGATGCTTGACACCAGTCTCTTGCCTCCAATCAGCCACAGTCCAGCAGAGCGAACAGCACCCTCTGTCAGATGTCTTCCCTGATGAGCGACCTTTGCATGGTAATGTCTCACCAATAAGGTTGCTACGTGGTGCTTTCCGGGGACAATGATTGGATGTTTCTCTTCCCAGGGTATGTCAGCCAAAGGAATGCATCCTCCGACTCTCAGCAGGCCGTCCTTATCCACAATTGGATTCAGTTTCCTCAGAGGACTCGACTTTGGAACGACTTCACCTCTGGAAAGGCATTTCATCTCCTCTGCAAATGTATCGTGTTGAGCGTTTCTGATGACTATTAATCTTGCTTGTGTCGACTCATCCGTATTGCCGATAGAGCCCTTTGTACAAGACCTGGCCTTGTGTATGAGCTTGGTAATGGCTCGAATAAGTGACTTCCAGTTGGAGAAGCGTTCAAATCGGTTTGATCCCAGCTCTCCTTCAAAGGTCTTGGTTTTGAAAGCTTGGATCTGTGGGCGTACGTCTGCGTCTGCCTCAGGGTCAATGAGCTCAAACTCCTCTGGGGTGAGGTGTCTTTGGCTAAGAAGGCTGGACCTTTGAACCAGTTGGTGTCTTTTAACATAGCAGCTGGCACTGAGCGAGTCCCATGGTCTGCAGGGTTGTGTTCTGTGCTGACAAAGTGCCATTGTTCCGGGCTTGAAGACTTTCTGATGCGTGTGACTCTATTGGCGACATATACATAGAATCTTCTACTTATGTTGTTGATGTAGCCCAATACAATCCGACTGTCTGTGTAGAATGTGACCTTGTCAATGCCTACGTCAAGCTCTTCTTTAATTAAGTCTGCCAATTCAACAGCCAAGACAGCAGCACAAAGCTCGAGACGTGGAACAGTGTGTGGGGGATGAGGAGCCAGCTTTGCCTTGCCAATGAGGAATCCAATGTGAGTTTGTCCATTTTTGTCTGTTGCTTTGAGATAAGCCACTGCTGATATGGCCATAGTGGAGGCGTCGGAGAAGATGCAGAGTTCTCTGTGTTTTGTGGAGCACAAGGAAACTGGCACATAGGGTCTGTCAATTTGAAGCTGCTCAAGCTCACAGAGTGAGTCCGTCCACATTCTCCACTGTTCCTCTTTCGCTGGCAGAGGAGCGTCCCAATCAGCTTGCTCGACAGACAGCTCCTGACTAAGACCTTTCCTTTGATTGTGACGGGTGCTACAAGCCCAGGGGGTCGTAAAGACCATTGACTGTAGACAGGATTCCCCTTCTAGTAAATGGCTTCTTTTCTCTAGATACACGGAACGTGAACTTGTCAGACTGCAAGTTCCAGGTGAGTCCCAAACTCCGCTGCAGTGGCAAGGGGTCAACATTTAGCTCTAGATTCACCAAGTCTTTGGCCCGCTCCTCAGGGGGAAAGGCATTCATCACAGTACAACTGTTAGAGGCTATTTTGTGTAACTTGATGCTTGACTCTGCCAATATCTCTTTTGTGTTTTTCAGTACAGCAATGGCCTTTTCGTCGGTGGGGAATGAGGAGAGCCCATCATCAACATAGAAATTTCTCATAATGAACTGTGTAGCTTCACTGTCCTTTTCCTTTACTCCATGCAAGGCTGCTCTTCTCAGGCCATAGATGGCTACTGCAGGGGAAGGAGAATTGCCAAAAACGTGCACTTTCATGCGATACTCAGTGATGTGTTTGTTTGGGTCGTTGTCTTTGAACCACAAAAATCTCAGAAAATCACGATGATCTTCATGGACAATGAAGCAGTAGAACATCTGCTGGACATCTGCAGTTACCGCTACAGGCTCTCTGCGGAAACGCATGAGGACCCCCAGTAGGGTGTTGTTCATGTCGGGTCCACTGAGAAGAACGTCATTAAGGGAGGTGCCTTCGTGCTTCGCACTGGAATCAAACACTACACGTATTTGGTCTTTTTTCTGTGGGTGATAAACACCGAATATTGGTAGGTACCAGCATTCTTGTTGTGGCCTAAGTGCTGGGGCAAGCTCCGCTTGATCAGCATCAAACATTGCTTGCATGAAGTTAAAGAAGTGTTCTTTCATTCCATGTTTCTTTTCCAGCATGCGACGGAGGGAGGCGAGGCGATTGACAGCATGTTGTCTGTTGTTGGGCAGACGCGGCCTGTTTGGCTTAAATGGCAGCGGTGCCACCCAGCAGTTTGCTTCGTCTATGTAGACTTCCTTATCCATGAGGTTAAGGAACAACTCATCTTCGATAGACAGGCCAAGCTGATCATCGCGCCATGTTCTTTGAAACACGTCTCTGCTCAGGCTATCTGTTTCATTGGCTGCATGAGACACACATGGAAAGGTGTGGGGTTGTACAGCGCTGTCAATCTTCTCTGACCATTAAGTTGCTGGTGCATGGGTAAAGGATGGAGTGGCGTCCGCTTGTCAACACACTGGTTCTGAAGACGCTGGCAGTAGTGGTTTTATGTGCTCTTCCCAGACACACATCTCCGATTATCACCCATCCAAGGTCGAGTCGCTGAGCAAACGGTGCATTGTGTGGCCCATTACACTGTTCACGCACTTTGTGCAGCTGTATTATGTCTCGCCCAAGTAGGAGGAGGATGGACGTTGGGATCAAGGACTGGAATTTTGTCTGCCAAGTGTTTGAGGTGTGAATGCTGTCTGGCTACCTCTGGTGACGGTATTTCGGACCTGTCGTCTGGCAGCATGTCACACTCAATCAGAGTAGGCAAGGGAATGTGGATGTTACCGTCTACTGATTCCACTATAAAGTTGCTGGCACGTCGCCCTGCTGTATCCACCACTCCTGAGCATGTCTTTAGAGTGTATCTCGACCCTGTGCCTTGAATTCCAAAATGTTCAAAGAATGCTGTTCTTCCAAGGGACTTATTGCTCTGCTCAAGAACAATGTAGGTCTTCATGGCTTTGTCTCTTTGGCCAACAGGATACACTAAGGCGAGACATATTTTGGAACAGGATTTTGACGTGTTCGCACTCCCACAGATTTCTGTGCATTTGGACGTCACAGACGGAATGGCCTCCGGCGACTGCCGCTCCCCGCTGTGATCCACAGTACTCACATGTACATCGGTTTTCCATGGGGCAGGCCCTGGATGTAGCGCTGACAGGTGTTTGTCACTGTTGCACTCCTGGCACAGCAGAGGCCTGTTACAGTCCTTAGCAACATGAGTGGATGAAGCACAGCACTTGAAACAGATGCGTTTTTCTTTCAGATACGCTTTCCTTTCCTCAAAGGTTTTGTTTCTGAAGCCACGACATTTTCTCAACGGATGAGGCTTGTTATGTAGTGGGCACTGTTTGTCAGGATCTTCTTGTTTCCTGACTGTTGTTGTATTATCTCTGTCGCTGCCACTTGTTGAGATTTCAGTCCTCCTCACAGCAACTGCTGTTCTCACGTGATGACTGGCTGGCTGATAAACACTCTTTTCTGTCTTTGTTGCACACCATGCTCCTGTAATGCAGGCAAAGCTTGGATCGTTGAGTATTTTTGCCTGTTCACAAACAAAGTTGACGAAGACTCCAAAGGGAGGATATGACACCCTGTGTTGGTCTTTGTAACGTGATCCTACAGTAATCCACCTCTCTTGTAGGTTGGGAGGGAGTTTCTGGACTATTGGGCTTACTCCACGGGAGGTATTGAGATATGAGAGACCAGGTAAGTATCCATCTGCTCGGGCTGCTTCAAGTTCCATGAGAATGTCTCCCAGTTCTCTTAACTTGTGGTTTTCTTTGGCTGAGATCTTAGGAAATTCCTCAACTTTTCTCAGAAGAGCATTTTCAATCACCTCAGGTGAGCCATAAACATCCTCCAGTCTTTGCCATAACATCCTGAGGCCTGTGGGTGCATTGTGAATGTGTACCGCTCTGATCCTTCTAGCTTGCTCAGATGACGAGGGCCCAAGCCATTTGCACAGCAAATCAAGTTCCTCTCTAGCAGAGAGTTTCAAGTCATCGGTAGAGCTGACAAAAGACGTCTTCCAGGCCCAGTAGTTTTCCGGCTTGTCGTCGAACTTCAATAGGCCAGAGCTCACCAGCTCTCGTCGCATCAGGTACTTCCCTAGGTCTGTTGTAGCCACTGCACTGGGTGGGCTTGTGTTGTGCAGGGAGTGGCTGTGTGTAGTAAAACTGGGGAGGCTTGAAATCGTCACTGGTTTGTTTCACATTGTGGGAGAGCTCACTGTATGATTTTCTCTGAGCAGTGCTGGATATCTGATTTGGGGTCCAGATTGGTTCTCCTTTGTACGAGTGATGTTGAGTTTGCTCGAGAAACTTGTGTTCACTGATTTTACTTGGTGAAGCCGACCTGATTGTCACACCTGTTCGCCTCACAGCTGTTCATGAAAAGCTGACGCACTGGTGAAGTCGTCTGTGGTCTTTCTGATTGTGAAACTGCAACTAAATTTACTGTATTGGCTGCTTTTGTACTCTGATAAGGCTGGTGACCTGGATGTATGATAGGAATCTGCATTGCAGCATTTCCATAATGAATTTCGACTGGAGTTAGAGGCATTGTGTTTTTTTCTATTTGCTGAAGTGGATTTAACAGTTCATATTCCTCCTCAGCAGCTGCTTCAAGGCTTTCGGCTTCGGCGTTAGCAGCAGCCGCCGCCCTTGCTAATTTCAGTTCATACAAACTAGCGTTTAGAATGGCTTGTTGTTTTATTAGCTCTGCTTCTTTCCTAGCAAATGCAAGTTCAGCACGTGCGGCTTCTGCTTTAGCCCGTGCTTTCAATGCCATAGAATTAGCCACAGATTGTCTGCTGGTTCTCGAGCTGTTAGATTGTCTGCTGGTTCTTGAGCAGTTAGATATTTGTGATCTGGATTCTAATCCATCCAAATCCTCTTCTTCTATTCTGTGAGTCATGATGGTTGCTTTAAGTAATTTTCTACTTACAGATCGACAAACGCTGGCCGTTAGAAGAGTTATGCCTTTTTACTGTTCTGCCCCCGCCTCTGTGTGTGTATGGCGCAGTCTAGCCTTGTACATCAGCTCGGCAGATAGTTAACAGTTTCCCAAGACAAAGAATGAAGCTTGTTTATCCTTTCCAAACTTTACTCAGGAAGCACTGTAAAACTGCAAAGAACAATACATTTCAGTATACCATTCAAATACAGAAGTTGTTTATGAATAATATTCAAATTGAATCTGAAAAACATATAAAATAAATATGCCAGCTTAATGCTAACTTCTATGTGAATTTACATTACGAAGCTAACATTTAGCATATGCGATCAAAATACACATTTTAAACTAACTCAACTTAATTAACAAAGGATCTTATTACTATTATTCTTAGTGCTAGATGATGAGATAACTATATAACTTCATACTTACAGGCAAACGTGTTTTCTGACCAAGTTAAATCAAGAGAGAAAAATATAAGATCGCCACAGAGAGTCATTGAACTAACGCGAGACTGCTATTAAATGTAAACAACATGCTAGGTTATTAATCACCACAAGAGGTCTCTCTTTGCCCAGATAAACAACAGAACATAACAATAGCATTGTGGGGCTAAACCGAGGCTATTCAAAATTCTGACGGGGCTATAGCCATCCCTAGCCCCGTTGTAGTGCAGTCATTGTTTCTATGATTGTGGTTGTTAATATACAAAAAAATCTTAAGTAGCCAGGCTAGCCCTGGCTCTAACGAGGGCTGATTTATACTTCTGCGTCGGACCTGCACCGTAGTCTCTACGCCATGGCAGACCAACCACAGCGCTTGCGGTCCGCGTTGAATCAACGTGTTAATTGTTACAAGCATGCAAGTCGCATTATAGAGGGAACTTACGGGAACCTGAGGCTTCCTGTTTGTGTTTTTCTCGTTTTATTTGTTGCGCCGTGTCTGAAAATTGCATTAGGCTAGCTATTAGTCTAATATAAGCTAGCAATCCACATTTAACCAGCAAGAACAATAGGGTACTAGTAATAGTCCTAGTTGCTGGATAGGCCTACGTTACTTACCTATTATGGCACGTAGGCCTATTAGACAAGTTGGATATATAGTTGACGATACAGTATTATGAAAACTAAACAGAATAAACGCCCTAGGGTAACCTATTTATGAGAACTTTTCACGGTAATAGTAGTATATATTGGGGCAACATCAATTTAATCTCAATAAGAGATAGCATGGAATGAATGCATATGCCTGGTATTACCCACATGAAAAAATACTATAGTATATTATAGTAAAATTACTCTAGTAAATACTATAGTGTTTTTGAACCATACTATTGTAAATATGGGCTACTACAGTAAATTAGAAAAGTGTCGTATATACTATAATAAACTAGGCTACAATATACTACAGGGCGGCAGTGGCTCATTGGTTCATGTAGATTGTCTGCAAACCGGAAGGTTGGTGGTTCGATCCCCGGTTCAACCTGACCAAGTGTCGAGGTGTCCATGAGCAAGACACCTAACCCCAGCTGCTCCCGATGAGCTGGATGGCACCTTGCATGGCTGACACCGCCGTCGGTGTATGAATGAGTGAGTGAATGGGTGAATGTGAGGCAATGTGTAAAGCGCTTTGGATGGCCATTGGTCTGTTAAAAGCGCTATATAAATGCAGTCCATTTACCATTTACTACAATTTACTGTAGTATCTCTGCTATAGTATGGTTCAAAAACACTATAGTATTTACTAGAGTCATTTTACTGTAATTGTACTATAATATACAATAATATACTATATTATTTTTTTAATGTGGGTAGGCTAATGCTAACCCAATGGATTTTAGAGCACCAACTTGTAAAAGTGCTTAACAGTATCAGTGTAACTACAATACGTTAATTGATTCCCTGTCTTATTCTGCCCTATAGTGGCTAATATTGGAATAAAAACAACGCTTAACGTATTATGTTGAAATAGCGAATTATGTTGAAATAACGGGTTATGTTGAAATAACGTGTTACTATGTTAAAATAACAACTTAATATCTTGAAATAACGTGTTACTATGTTAAAATAACAACTTAATATCTTGAAATAACAAGTTATGTTGAAATAACGATACGTTTTCAAAAAAAATATTCATCCCACCAGAAGTTTTTTTTTTTTTTTTTTCAATAACCCATCAACATTAGCCTGGCGTGGCCATACTCAATTCTAGTCAGAATATGAGTCTGGTACCGCTCCATTGAGCTTTGATTATGGGGCGTCTTTCAACCGAGCCAGGAAAGACCTCAATTGGATAGACCTACAACCGATCAGAGCAACGGAGCGACGCGTAACGTTAGTTGTCAAATGTCAACAGAACTCAACTGCACTATTTTGCCAAGTCCGTGTTTTTCTCCATGTCCGCGGGTTGAAGCGACCCCAATTATGTGATTATATAAACCCAGGAATGTGAATTTTAGCAGGCAACCTTGCCAAAATAACATATTTTGACAACCAAACGCCATTTTTTTCCGGAGAACCCCCCCTGGAAAGTTATTGTTTTGGGCTATAGTTTTGAGTAGCAATTGTGCGCGACATTGCAAAAAAACGTGGCAACCCTGTCTGCACGCACGCTAGATTAAGTAACATTACAAGAAAAAGATGAGTGTAAACGATCTTTGCCAGTATTGTAATAAAAGAATTTAAGGATACACAGAGTACTTACCAACACGATCATCGTTTCTAAGACAAATAGTGACGGTGAAAGCATATACGAACAAGTTCTCCGTTTAGGATAAGAGCAAATTCAACCCAAAGCACCTTCGATGACGTGGATGATTACGTTACTGTTGATCATCTGTCCATCATCGTCTTGGTCCGAACAGTTTCTGTTCGGGCATTGTTGATCTGAAAATTCAGCTTTGTCCCCGTTATGATTGAATCACAGGACCGGATACCAGTTGCCTTGTCAAAAAACTCTTTATTGCCATATGTATCAGGCATAGGAGAGAAACTTGTTGTCTTCGTGCCAGCTGTATATGTTTCTCTGAGGCAGTGCATCAACGGTGAACATTTTATACACTGACTAAAGGATTTGTAATTCCTTACAAGGTAAAGAAACATGTTGGTTTGTTTAAAATAGAATGTATACTTCATGCTTACATCACTCCTGCATGGACACGCATTCTTTGTATGACCAAAATTGTCCCTCCCTGCCATATGACAGTAATATGTCATGCAACTTCAGCTCATGCAGTATATTTAACTTTCTCATGCACTTAGACTTCACAAATACATTATAGATTCAATTGTAAATATAAATAATATTAAAATAACACATTTCTGATCTACAACTCCCTCCATTGGAACTACCGGCCGTCAGTTCCACACCATCATCGTCACCTAATGGAGTGATAGTGAGGAGAGAAAAGCAAACCAAGAAACAAAAGACATACAAAGGACAGAAAAGTAGAAACATGAGGAATCGGGAATAGAATAAAACAAAACAAAATGACCCCAACCCATGACATGTTCCCGCATACTATGTGTGTAATTACGTCTATGTGTAAGTATTTAAAATGGACCCCATACATCTAAGAAAGGAAAATTAATGAATCTTCACCAGTGCCTGGACTCGTTCGGTACCTGAACTCCTCCAGTTCCTGGTCAAAATAACAAACTAACATAAACGTTGATGTTAAAGAGTCCTATTCCTTGGGGTTGTGAATCAGTAAGCGGGTGTTGATTGTTTGTGGGGTTGTGTTTTGTAAGTGGTGCAATGTGTATAGAATATCCTATCTTACTCTATATTTTCCATTTTCGGCTTTATCCATATAATTAGAAATAACCAATTTGACAGGTTTAGTACCTTTCCTTCTAGTAACACATATGATGATGTGTACTACTACCATAAACACAAGAACTCCTACCATAGTTAGAACTATCCAGTCTGACCATGATAGATTTCCTAGAATTTGTGTTACTTTTCTTTCAGACATTAATTTGGCTACTCCATTTGCAACCATCTCTATGTCAACCATGTCAATGGAATTGATTCCTGTAATGGAAGCAGAGAAATCATTAACACCACTCCTTGTTACCCAGTTTCTAAAAGTAACTGACGAACATTGATCATTTTCAGGCCATAAGCTATCGCTATCATTTTGTTCATTCACTAAACAAGGTTTAACTTGTGACCAATGATACCATCTATCTGTTCCTACACCCTTCCCTTTAAGGCAAACACTCGTATCTGTAGTTAAGAGTATTTCATATGGTCCTTCCCACCTAGGCTCTAAACCTTTCCTAGCCATTCGTTTGACCATAACAAAACTGCCTAACTCTGGAATGTGTGGAATATCAGTAGTGGTGTGTTTTTCATCCCACTGCTGCTGAGCTTCTCGCACTTTCTGGTTGTTTCCTTTAGTAGCTCTGTCCAGCATAGTGAGATAACGTTTTAACTTTTCTTGGAACAATGTGGAATCTCCTCCTGTTCCCGCAGGGGGCGGAGCATCAGGAGGTAGAACCATTGCTCTTCCAGTCATTAGTTCAAAAGGGGTTAGTCCTGTTACTCTGTTTGGAGTTGCTCTTAAGTTCCACAAAATAGCAGGTAATAATCTGTGCCAACCTTGGCCAGTCTGCAGAATGGCTTTAGTAAGGGACGTCTTTAACGACCGGTTCAGTCGTTCGACCATACCTGACGATTGAGGCCTATAGGGGATATGAAACTTTTGTTTAATCCCAATCAATTTCATTGCTTCCTTCATCAATTTTCCAGTGAAGTGAGTTCCATTGTCGGAATCAATTTCATATGGAAGGCCCCAGCGAGGAAAAACTTCTTCCACCATTACTCGTGCTGCAGCTTCGGCAGTGCAAGTTTTTGTCGGAAATGCTTCAACCCATCTAGTAAATCGATCTATGATTACTAGAATGTATTGGTATCCTCCACTGGGTGACAATGGTCCTGTGAAATCAATTTGTAGATGTGTCCATGGCCCTGTTGGTCTGGGTGCATGTGACATTCTCACCTTTACAGGTTTTCCCACATTTGCTTTTATGCAGATCAAACATCTCCTACAATAATCATCAATGTCTCTCATCATTCATGCCACCACCAAGTCTCGCTGATCTGAGCTTTCATTGCTTTTGCTCCAGCATGCACCTTCCCATGATACAGCTGCATTAGTTCTTTCCTTGTTCCGATAGGCATTACCACCTGTCCTGTTGGAATTCTCCAGATACCTTGATCATCTTCTTTGCGCCTTCTTTTTCCATTGTTCTTTCTCTTCTTCTGTCTCTGTGTGATATGACAGAAGATGCAGCTCAGAATTATCTTTTCTGTTTTCTTGAACCAAGGTAACAGGAGTAGGGAAAGTAAAGCCGCTTCTCTGGCTGCCACATCAGCTGCAGAATTTCCTTTGCTTTCCTTGGACTTGTCAGATTGATGTGCTTTTACTTTGACCACAGCTGCTTCTTGTGGTAATTGACATGCTGCAATCAACCGACGAATTATGGAAGCATGTTGTATTACACTCCCACTGCTGGTGATGAGTCCACGTCTTTTCCATAGGGCAAGGTAGTCATGGACCACTCCGAAAGCATAACGACTATCTGTATAGATGTTGACTCGACCTCCCTCCGATAGCTCAAGAGCTTCCGTAGCGCCATGAGCTCAGCTACTTGTGCAGAAAATTGCCCAGGAAGAGCTCCTTGCTTCACAACAGTTCCATCAGCCTTCACCACAGCCCATCCAGTATGTCGTTTTCCATCAATGTAGTAACTGGATCCGTCGACCCATAACTCATTATCTGGATTTTCAAGAGGATTGGATTAACTGGACCAAGGCTTTCTTCTTCTACCTGTTTTTCACACTCATGTGGAATTCCCTCATGTGGTTCCAGCATCATTGTTGCCGGGTTAAGTGTAGTGTCTCTGATGATTTCCACTCTCAAGTCCTTGTTCAGCAAAGTTGCTTCCCATTTTGCTCTCCTCGCATCAGTGATAGTCTTGATGTTTGTGTTGCTCAACAGCGTTACTATACTGTGTGGAGTGTGCAGTGTGATAGTTTGTGCACCAATCAGATTTTCCACAGCATTCACTGCCCACGTGGCACCATCAAGGGCTTGTATACATCGTGGTTGACCTATCATGGTGACAGGAATCTTTGTGGAAAAGTATCCATCTGGTTTATATCGATCACCTGGTTTCTGACACAGTACTGCTGAGTAGGTCTCATCTCCCACCCTGGTCCACAAATGAAATGGCAAACGACCATCAGGAAGTCCCAAGGCTGGGGCTGAAATCAGTTTCTTTTTCATAGAAGTAAACGCTTCCTCAGCTTCTGGTGTCCATTCCAGCTGTTCCACTCCAGGCTTTCCCCTTTATACAGATCAATGAGAGGACTAGTGATGCTGGCAAAATCAGGGATATATTGACGACAATAGTTAAAAAGTCCCATCACCTTCCGCATCCCTGTAACTGTCAGAGGTTTTGGAAGTTGCTGCATTGCCTCTACACGCTCTGTTGTCATTCTTCTTCCCTCAGCAGATATTTCTTGGCCTAAATAAATAACTTTAGCTTTGGCAAGCTGTGCTTTGTCGGGGTTAACTTTAAATCCACCTTTCCTTAGAGCTTGCAGAGTAAAATACAGAGCAGATACATGGCTTTTTTCGTCTGGGCTTGCAATTAACAAGTCATCAACATATTGGAGGCAAACACTTCCTGAACTCTCAATTTCAGCTTTTCGCTCAGTTAAGAATTGGTCCAGGGCTCTATGAAATACAACTGGTGAAAGATTAAGGCCTTGGAAGTCTATTCCAAGCATACTGGTTTGCGCCGACAGTGAAGGCCAATTTCTCTTGAGATTTTTCATCAATAGGTATAGACCAGAAAGCTGACAGCACATCCAAGACTGTGAAGATTCTTGCATTCCCTGGAATATCATTCAAAATGGTAGCAGGATTAGCCACAATAGGGTGTGGTTTTGGCGTTACACTGTTAAGTCTTGTATAATCTATGGTTAATCTCCATGAGTTGTCTGACTTTTGACAGGCCAAACAGGGCTGTTGGTAGTAGAAGTAGTTCGTGAACAATTCCTTCAGCTTCCAAGTCTGCCACAATCTTAAAAACAGCTTGTCTTGCTTCTGGTCGAATGGGGTATTGTTTATGCGGGGCATGTATCGGTCCCTCTATGATAACAGGGTCAATGTTGGCTTTACCACAATCCAATTTGTGTTTAGCCCAAACATCTGGATATAAGCTGCACAGAAGACCCCACACACCTTCTTTTCCCCAGTCTCTGGTAATTGGTTTTGCTATACCAACAGAACTTATATTACATGTGCGATCTTCATGTGGTATTATTCCAGCTGTTGTAGTAATTTGACGAGTGTCGGTAAATATGATCATGTTTAACAATGGTAAAATGTCCATACCTATAAGGCTTCCTTGTGAATTCGGCCCCACCCAGAAAGGTGTCCATAGGACTTCATCTTCATGTATTTGCAGAGGAACTGGTATACTTTTGTGAAATATCATGATATCTCCTCCAACTCCTTCAACTTCTATGGCTTCATGTGTTGTAGGTAGATTCAAATCAGTTATGGAGAGGGAAGCTCCTGTATCGATTAGACAGTCACATTGATGGCCCCTATCAAAGCAGGGATGAAAAGTCGATTGTCTCTTTTGTTACTCTTACAGGGGCCGCTGATTCCTATTGCGGACGAATAATTCTCTCAATGAGCTGACGAACTTGTGCTTCAGTCCATGTCTTCCCTCGAGAGGTTTTATCATTGTTTTTGGCGTTTACCTGTTTAAATGACGGGCCTTTACCTTCTGCTCCACCTCCTTTAGCCCAACAGTCTTTTATGATGTGCCCAGTCTTCCCACAATTTTGGCAGAACTTCAACATCCTATCTGCATCGATGTTGGATTGAGAACGCCACTCCTCTTCGATTTGATTTGTTTCCTTCATCCTTGTTTGATCTAATAGCCAATTTTAGACGACCAGCCCATTGCATAATTTGGTCAAACGTTTCTCCTGGATTGACTCAAGTAATAAGGCTTGTTGATATTTTGTGCTAAAACCATCCACAAGTGTGTCCGTAAACTGTACATCATCTCTGTCTGGTTCTTTTTTTGCACAGTGAGCCCATCTTTCATAAGCATTCCATTTACGCAAGGCATATTCATCTGGAGATTCATCATCTTTTGCTTAATCAATGTTACTGATGTGAAAGGAATCTTACCACTGCCCAGGATCTCTTGGATTTCTTTTCGGAACACATCTAAGGCTTGCCAAAGACCCAGGGTCGCCCTGGCCATCAACCCACAAGTCTATCCATTGGGCTGTTGTTATTGACGCTGGCAAGCGTTCCCATCGGTCTCTTGGGATTTTAGCTTTTACAATGGTGTGTATGTCTCTTAGTGACATTTGATGTGCTTCAACCAAGGAATCTAATTCTCGCCAAAACTCTGTGTTTGGATCTTGTCTCTTCAGAGGAGGCAAGGCCATGAGAATGGCTTGACGTTCTCCTGGTGTGAATGGTCTTTCTTCCATCATCATTTCAGATTGTACTTCTTCCCTTTTCATAGCAGGTGAAGAGAATTCAGGACCGACCTTATCAATTGTTATCATGTCGTCTTCTCTTGTCTCATCGCCCCAATCAGAGGCAGGTGCTGGTATACCTCGCAGCATGTCTCTGTTTGGCTGGGTTGATTTGGACCTGGTTATTACTGGAGCGGCTTGTGCAGATGCAATAAATATTTTGTCAACTGGCCCTCCATTTGGCTTACAAGAACTTTTACATTGTTCAGGCAAAGTTGGATAAATTGGGTTGTATGGAGGAGGCATTACAGTTTTTGCTGAGTTTACTGGTGCTTGCAAAATTTACTTTCAGCCTCGGCTATTATATTTGTCCAATCTGGATCAAATGAATCATCAATGATTGTTTTATCTTTTTCTGAACATGTAATAGACATGATTTTATTCAACTTGTTATATGCTTCAATCTGTGGCTTCATTGCTTCAACAAGTGGAACTGGACTCCCATCCGTACTGCAACAAATTCCACCTTGTTTCACAATCCAGTGGGCTGCCAGGATCGGAAAGGCTTTCAGTTTAACAGAGTCTTTTTGGATCATGAACCATCTAAACTGTTCATCCAAAGAGGCATCAACATCCAGTCCTTTCTTGAAAACTTGGCTTGTTTTTTGCTCTTCTTTTTAAGTACCAAGCAGATATTGTTCTGCTTATTATAGACACTCTCTGCCATTTTGCAGATAGTCTGTGTGTGTCTGTGCTTCTCAGCAGCAGGGCTATGTATAGCTCTGTGTGTGCGTGTATGAGTGTGTGTCTATGTGTGTGTGTTTGCTGAAGGGAAGGGTCCTGCCCTGCCCTCTCTCCCTCTCTCTCCCTAGCTGACAACTCGGGAAACAAAGAAAGAAGAGAAAGAAAACAAAAGTTAAATCCTAAATATTCTTATAATTCTTAAAAATTTACAGTTGAACTCAGATCAGTCCCACCCCAAACATTGAACAGCTTTACTGTCAAAATCAGAAGGCCAACGATTCTAGCTACTATTAATCATAAAGGCGCCTTATACTTTAGCGTGTTTAAACGTTTTAGGGCTTTTTCTTTAACACTGCACTACCTTTAGCAGACCCGCCACTTTAAACCGCTTTATCTCACAGCTCGTTGCACTTCCCCGCACTTCTTCTAAGTGTGGCTCTTCAGTGTGTGGACATGTTTTAGAGTTTTTCCTGCCACCGATTACTGCAGACTCGCCACATTCCACCACCTCACAGTCACAACGAGCTAATTGCTAAATCGCATTACGGATTATTCTCCCGAAAATTGACAAAGTTGGTCTTTTGCACAAAAGATCCACTTCTACCCAGCTTCATTCAATATTTTGGAGGTTCACTGATCAGAACAACTTAAATAAGTTGCATCAAATTAAATTACTTAAAATGTAACTATGTCTGACACACATTCATTGGCAACACAACTGGCACTCCAAAATAACACAGTTTTTTTAGCAGTTTCAGTCAATGTCTCAACAGTATATATATCATCAGGCAGACTTAGAATCTTTAAGAAAAAGAAAATGTCTTACCTGATGAATTAATTGAGACAAATGTCTGAAATGCAGATCCTGTTCGTGTGACGCCAAGTTGTTGATCTGAAAATTCAGCTTTGTCCCCGTTATGATTGAATCACAGGACCGGATACCAGTTGCCTTGTCAAAAAATCTCTTTATTGCCATATGTATCAGGCATAGGAGAGAAACTTGTTGTCTTCGTGCCAGCTGTATATGTTTCTCTGAGGCAGTGCATCAACGGTGAACATTTTATACACTGACTAAAGGATTTGTAATTCCTTACAAGGTAAAGAAACATGTTGGTTTGTTTAAAATAGAATGTATACTTCATGCTTACATCACTCCTGCATGGACACGCATTCTTTGTATGACCAAAATTGTCCCTCTCCCTGCCATATGACAGTAATATGTCATGCAACTTCAGCTCATGCAGTATATTTAACTTTCTCATGCACTTAGACTTCACAAATACATTATAGATTCAATTGTAAATATAAATAATATTAAAATAACACATTTCTGATCTACAGGCATAATAACTCCTCTATGGATCGAGACCAGACCGAATTGCCCGAGCAAAAATGTTGTGGGCGGGGCTAAATTCGGCTGGCATCCAGGCTACATCAACATATGTAGCAGAGAATTTTTTTATGTCGCATAACATCTGTTAATGGAAACACTGTCATTTTGCAATATTTATTTTTTTATTTTATTTTTTTTTTCATCAACATTTAGTAAATACCGCAAATGAGAGAGAATTAAGGGCACTACCTGTCATCTTTTGACTGATTGATTGCTGTCACAAAAATTCCTCACCCCTCTCTCCCTCCCTCCCTCCCACTTACGGACTGGACACCTGTTCTGGACATCATTTCCGGCCATCTGTTTTATTACCCGTCCCCCTCCATCCAAAAGAAATTTTACAACTGTTTATCAACTTTGTTTGTTTTTCGAAAATTTTCGAAAATGATCAAAGAGTGTTAAAACAATGCGCTTGAAACTTTTAAAATGTGAGACATTGGAATAACAGTGACATGTATAAGATCAGGGAACAAACAAAGTTTGTATTTCACATACATTTGAGTTTTTGAGATGTTTAAAACATTAAAAAAAGGACACCGTTAAATACAAAAGCATGGTATGGTGTTTCAAGTAAATGTTAAAAACAATTTTTTTCCTAGACATACGTATAACTTTAGTAAAAAAGTAAATGTTCAATTATTTTAGAAATATAAAGACAAGTTTATTGATTGATTGATTGATTGATTGATTGATTTGGAGCCCCATTACCTTCCACAAGTGGTCGCTAATCTTCCTGGGGTCCATTTTACAATATCAAAACATATTATACACAATCACATTACACTTTTTACAATATATTATCAAAAGAATAAATACAATTCAATTTGAGTCATTACACTTAGTTTTCATTACAGATAATACATTTTTTTTACCATTTTTTTAAAATAAGATCTGTTGCTTATTTGTCTGAAACACATTGACAGTTGATTCCAAGCTACTGAGGATCTAAATAGTACAGTTCTCCTCATACAATTTGACAACTAACAACTAAATCACCAGAGCTGACCTGCCGAGTAATATGTTGGTGGCAATACACCAATTTATCCACAAAAAATCTGGGGTTGTTTTTATAGATGGCATTATGCATGTAGAACAGAAGACTGATATTTAATTTATACTGTACCTTCAACCATACTAATATAGTGTGCATCTCATTTACACTGGTCCTGTACGAACAACCAAGAGCAACTCTGGCAGCTCTATTCTGTGCAAGTATTTTTCAAGTGCTCCTGTGTAGCACTGGACCAAATAACTGAGCAGTACTCCAGGTGTGACAAGACCAAAGACTGGACTACTGTTCTCATGACTGAGGGTGGACAAAACGGCACACACTTCCTAGCTAAAGCAATGCCTCTGCCCATCCTAGAAACAACATGATTTATCTGATCAGTCCATGAGAGCTGATTATCCAGCTTGACAACCAAGAGTTTAGTTTCAGTAACCTGCTAGGGAATTTAGTATCGCAGTTAGGGAATATAGTTGACTTACAACTTGTAAAGATAGAGAAAATAATTAAATGTGTTGGTAACACTTTATAATAACTACACGCTGTGAAGCATTAGTTAAGCATTAGTAAATAGTCAGTTCATCATTTATAAAGCATTTGTACATTTGTAAGCGGTTTATAACTACAGTTGTAAATGCTTTGTTCTTGATTTATAAGCATATCTATGTAGCATTAGTAAATAATCTATTCATCATTTATAAAGCATTTTTAATCAGTTTATAAATACAGTTGTAAATGCTTTGTTTAATAATGATCAATTTATCATTTCTAAATTAAATATTTGATTATTTACAAACCAGTTATTGAGGAGTTGTCAGCGGTTCATAAGATCATTTAGAAAGTGTAAGTAAATGACTAATAAACTATCTAAATGTACTATATGTCTAAATTATTTAGACATATAGTAATAGTTACTCAGTGTGTTAATAAAGGCTTTATTAACATGTATTTCTGTTGTAGTTTATGATTAATTCAGGTAGTTATGAAACATTTAGTAGTTGTCAGTTAACTATTTTTGTGAGCTCATCTAAAGTGAGGACTATGTACAATTAGCTGAGATAGAAAAACAAAGAATATTCCTGAGAAAAATTTCATTTATTTGTTTTATCCTGTAATCAACTATGTTTACATTTGACAAAATAAAGACATTTTCATTTTCTGTCACTGCAGATGTTTTTTTTTATTTTTATATCAAGTGTACAGTTGCACAGGTTTTTTTAATAGTCATATTCTAACGAGTGAGCAAGAATTGATATAATGTACATTTCATAAATTGTTTGATTATATAGTTGAGTTTATTTGTTTTTCTATCTCAGCTAATTGTAAGTCTTCAGTTTAAAATGGATTTTGCGAAACTAACAGAAACAAGAAAGCCTTACCACAACAAACTATTGCTTATTTTCATCATTCTATTGCTTTTTTTGTTTTGTTTTGCTGCGTATATTATTTTTGTTGCTTATTTTATTCATGATATTTACTTTATTGCTTATTTTGTTATTTTTTGTTAATCTTGTTGCTTATTTAGTTCCTTGTTATTTTATTTTTGATACTGCAGATTTTTTTTTTTTCCATTTTATATCAAGTGTACAGTTGCACAGTTTTTTTTAACCTCCTGAAATAAATATATCTATGTTCTAACCCTCTGCATTTTTCATTTCCTTTTTCTGTTTAGGAGAGAATTGAGCCTTTAAATCTCCTTTGTAAATGCTTTGCAAGGCATAAATAGTCCTCACTTTACAGTCCCTGACAAAAGTATTGTCGCTTGTGAACAAATTGACCTGAAGTGCCGCTGAAATATATTTCTTATCAATATTTTTTTTTTACAAGAAATGGCTCATTTTAATCCCAACAGCTGTAATAATCTTTCAGTGCAAAAATGAAACTTTCAAAAAATATTGTAATATTCACAGCTTGGTAAAGCCCATTGAGTCAATTTTTGCAAAGACATAAGTGTTGTCGCCTTGTCATATGAGCTTCAACTGTGACTAATAATGGATCAATTAGATCTCAGGTGTGTATAAAAAGAACCCCAGTACACTAGACCTTCACATCAACTGCAACTAGACCTCTGAAAACATGCCTAAGATTCACCCTGAGACTAAAGTTTTGATTATCAAGAGGCTGAAGACCAGATCCACTGCTGATGTGGCAGACACCTTCAAAGTGTCTCAGCGTCAAGTACAGAGGGAAAAAAAAGATTTGAATAGACTGGAGACATTTATGACAAACCCAGGTCAGGCAGACCCTGCAAGACAACTGCTCGAGAGGATCGTTTGTTGGCTTGGAAATCCAAGGCCAGTCCTTTTTCCACTGCAGCAGAGCTCCACGAGACCTGGTCACCTGAAGTCTCTGTGCCAACCAGAACAGTTTGTCAGATTCTGTCTCGAAATGGCCTCCATGGTCAAATCAGTGCCCAGAAGCTAGCACTAAACAAAAGACAATTGAAAAACCGTGTGGCATTTGCCAAAGCCCACAGCCTGCTAAAGGATGGATGCTGGAAAAGTGGCAGAAGGATTTTCAGATGAATCTTCTGTTGAATTACACCACAGTCGCTGCAAATATTGCAGGAGAACTACTGGAGCCCGCAAGGATCCGAGATACACCCAGAAAACAGTGAAGTTTGGTGGGGGAAAATCATGGTCTGGGGTTACATCCAGTATGGGGGTGTGCGAGAGATCTGCAGGGTGGAAGGCAACTTCAATAGTCTAAAATACCAAGAAATCTTAGCTACCTCTTATATTCCCAAACATAAAAGAGGCCAAATTCTGCAGCAGGATGGTGCTCCATCGCATTCTTCATCTCCACATCAAAGTTCCTCAAGGCGAAGAAGATCAAGATGCTCCAGGATTGGCCAGCCCTGTCACCAGACATGAACATCATTGAGCATATGTTGGGTAGGATGAAAGAGGAAGCGTGGAAGACGAAACCAAATAATATTGATGAACTCTGGGAGGCATGCAAGACTGCTTTCTTTGCTATTCCTGATGACTTCATCAATAAATTGTATGAGTCCTTGCCAAACCGCATGGATGTAGTCCTTCAAGCTCATGGAAGTCATACAAGATATTAAATTTGGATCTCACAGCACCACTACTTAATTTGCTGACATATTTTTGTATTTGCAGTAAATTTGTTGAATTTCTGTATAAGCGACAAAACTTTTGTCTTGCCAAAATTTGACCTTTCTGTCTTGATTAAATTATAAATCTTTTTTTAAGTGAAACTAATTTATTTCATTGGATTAAACGTCATTTGGGAGGGTTTTAGCTTTTCATATGAGCTATTTCTAACACCAATTGATTAATTAAAAGTCAGGTTAATAGCAGATGTTTCTACAAAATAGATAAGCGACACGACTTTTGTCAGGGACTGTAGATGAGCTCACAAAAATAGTTAACTAACAACTACTAAATGTTTTATAACTACCTGAATTAATCATAAACTACAACAGGAATACATGTTAATAAAGCATTTATTAACACACTGAGTAATTATTACTATATGTCTAAATAATAAGATGTACAAATGTACATTTAGATAGTTTATTAGTCATTTACTTACACTTTCTAAATGATCTTATGAACCGCTGACAACTCCTAAATAACTGGTTTGTAAATAATCAAATACTTAATTTAAAACTTATAAATTGATCATTAATAAAGTATGAAAATACAATTATTAAACGCATTATAAATATGCTTATAAATCAAGAACAAAGCATTTACAACTGCATTTATAAACTGCTTAATAATGCTTTATAAATGACGAATTGATTATTTACTAATGCTACATAGATATGCTTATAAATCAAGAACAAAGCATTTACAACTGTAGTTATAAACCGCTTACAAATGTCTACTAATGCTTTATAAATGATTAATTGACTATTTACTAATGCTTAACTAATGCTTCATAGCGTGTAGTTATTATAAAGTGTTACCAATGTGTTTTCTAAAACACTGTTTCAAACAAGTATATGCATTAATTATATCAAAGAATGATGTTTAAAAATCACATGAAACGAATAATGTTAAGTTGTTTCACTTACGCTGTTAAAGTTTTTTCTTTAGACAAAACTTTTTCTCATACGGAGTTCAGGGCAAACACGTCCTCTCTCTCTCTGCTGATGAAAAGCTGAATGAGCTCTGAGAGGCTGCGTAAAGCCACCTCCCAGTCTCCGCGCCTAACGCTCACCCTCAATGCAAAACAATAGTTAAAAAATATATAAAAAATAAAAGCAAAACGAATAATATTACGTTTTCACATTACAAATTACTGTTAAATGTTTCCTTAGTTTAGACAAAAACAACTGTTTCTTACGGAGCTCAGGGCAAACACATCCTTTCTCCCCAAAGGCTGGACCATCAATGAGAACTAGGGGCTGTGCGTAAACCCGCGAGTCTCCCCAAATGCCCCTCTCAAAGCAGAAGAATGCATCAAATTACAGTTCAGTAATGGTAAATAACCATTATATTTTGTTTTAATGTGTTGTTTAGTTCATTTAGTTGTTTATTTGTTCTTAGCTCTTTCAAGACTAATTGTTTCAACTCTTTCTCGCTCTCTCTCACTCTTTCTCTTTCTCACACACACAAACACACACACACGAATACATTGGTCATGATGAATTTGTGCAGGGGACACCCGCAGTGACAAAATGACAGAGCTCAGCAGATCTGCGGAGAGGTCGTGAGAGGGTGACATGAGGTGGCCATGAGTTCAGAGCCATAAAATCAGTCAGCTGTACCACAGAGTTATTGCTGCAAAACACCACACACACACACACACACAAACACACCCACACGCGCACGCATCCCACAAGCAAACGTATACACGTACGCACACACACACACACACACACACACACACATATAATCACCCACGCACCCCACAAGCAAACGCATACATGTGTAAACCCCATGGTGAGTTTACAGTTGCGGTTCTACATTGGGAAGTCTGAAAACTGATAAAGTTGCCTGTCATTTACGATGGCGAATATCTGCTATGCAGTGTTAAAAACTTCAAAGGATCAGGCAATCTTGATAAACTGATGTAAAATAATCTGATGCAGGTCCAGTGCGTTTTAAGCGGGAGGGTAGAGTAGCCTATCGTGAGACTTTTAAACAATTAAAAACTACATAAGACGGAGGGATTGGTTCAGGCCTGTGTGATAACTTTAGGGGGTCTGAAAAAACTTTTTATGAAATGCTGAAACCTTTAAAATGTAAAATAACTACCAATAGTGGTATTAGCTACAGCAAACAAGACTCTCTCACAAGCAACGTAGGCCTACGGATTCACAACCTCTGATGATGGCAGCAAACAGCGGTAAGAGCATTTTTTTATTTACCCGTTTGCGACTGTGTACAAATGTACGTATGTTTAATTATAACCTTTTCACTGTTTTTAATATTACAGATGGGTCCGAATCTGGTCTATATTTTGATGAAGGTCTTGAAATAATTCTGGACAAACTATGTAAGTATTTGCTCATTCTCTATTAAGGGTCATGTCAGATAATAACGATAATTTTTAAAATAACGGATTATGGTTTATAGTTGACAAGGCCTTGCTGCCCGGGGAAGTTTTCCAAGACATTATTAATGGTGAGACCGTTCGTATTACAGATGGTCGTTATAGTATTTAAATAACCTATTTTAAGGATTATCTATTGTTATAATAATATGTTTGTAATATCTTAGTAGATGGAGACGTACCGTCAGGCGTGTCCACTAATGACGAATCAGATATCAATTCGGGCAGCGTCACTAAAGACGTCATCATTCCCCAACAAGTCTCTGAATTAAGGAGTCTGTCATTCGACCATAGTCTGTAATGATGACTGTGCCCCCTACACATCAACCAGAGATTTCTATGCACACGCACAGCCATCTATATCAGCGTCTTACGGTCGCGGGGAGAAGCGTGTGACGTCCACCAACGAATCACCTACTGCTACATCGGTGTCTACAGGTCGTTACGTAAAACGTCTTAGAGAAGTTTATAATGATAGGATATTTCCTGACAATCAGCGTTTAGGGTCTTCAGAAGATAACGGTGAGTTATCATATGTTAGCGAATGTATTCCCATAATATCTATCTACCTATAAATGTATTGATAGATTTTGTGTTGATCTCAGCATAGAAGAAAAAATGGACATAGGTCTTTTTTTGTTCTCTTTGAGGCTGCAGTCCATGCAGTCCAACATATGGTTTTCATTATGGAAGCACTCCTATACCAATAGAAACAGGTTCTGCTGGGATCGGATACAGAATGGTCCCTGGTTTTTCAAATGGATAGCTGACCAGATGGCAACCATATTAGCCTTGTTTATACTATAGGTCTAACATTCCTTTACCATGAGCTAGATGATGTATTCTCTTTTGATTGGTTAAAACTTTTCTACCCCCTTTACATCCTATGTATATATTCTGCATCCCTGGCCTTAATAAAAGGAGATTCTTTAAAACACTCTCCCTCAGCGCTGAGACTTGTTTATTCAACTGCCAATTCAGGATTGGGATGAGGCATTATATTAAGGACTAAGAACCTAACAATCAGGGGGCTGGTCGCGGGGTTTCTCCAGAAGTAGGAATTAAAATGCTTAAATGCATCTTACTGTCACAAAAGATTTTCTTTTTTCTCATAAGCCTATTTCAGTGGTATCCTCAGTTCTCTTTGGCGGTTGAATAAATAATAATATTTTTTTTATTTGGCAATTCTCTAAAATTGTAAAGCTTGCATGTGTAGCAATTGTGGCCGCGCAGACACAAATTAATCTTACAGATGATTCATTCAAACATAAGTCCACACAAAACTAACTCAACATTCCAGGGCCATTTATGGCCTGGGCCCCTGTCTGCACATAACAGCGGACAAAGATTTACTACACCTGTGGTACCAAGCCCAGGAAGGAAGGGACTTCTCATTGGTCCACAGGCAGTTTCTTCCCTTCCCCCATCGACCAATTAACTTCTAATGTCCTGTTCTGTGACCACCATAAATTCCTCCAGACCCCAGCACTAAGGGGAAAACAAAGGAAGCTCACAGAAACCATGTTACGCATAAACTGCATCAAATCACTAAACCAGTGATTGTCGAACTGATGGCGACTCAGCCATCTGTCAAATGTCCAAAGCCTGAACCCCTCACGCATCCTGTGATGCTCTAATCAGATCATACGTAAACAAAGTAGCCCTTGTGGTTATGACCATACAACCAAATTAACAGCCTAAGAGCGCCCCAAGGCACTTTACACCCACAAACACACGACCCATGTGGTGACCTCTGAATCATGCCCACAGTCCCAAGACATGCAGACTGTCTTTTGACACACACATGGACACATGTATGGATCGATTGGACAACTGCCTTTTCAACGTATTAAAAATATATATTTTGTTGATTTAATGTCTTTATACGATGTATTAAAATAGCTAGGGTGTTTACTTTATGTAAAGCAGGATGTTACTTCCTGCTTTGCTACTGTTCGGACGCTCTTGCTTACTGCTCCGCGCTTTGCTCTATCGCTTCTATATTTTATCTCGTAATTTCGTAATTTCAACTTCTGTAAATCAGCACAGTGCTCAAACAACAAAGCTTGACTTCAATGATAAAATTTGAAACTCTGGTGACTGGATTACTACAAAAAAGCGGAAAATTTCATCCAACCAGCCTCCCACTGCCATCAGCTTACATTCCGGAGAAGGGAAAACACAGCTGCCTACATTCAAAAGGATAAGAAAATGCCTCCTCTAGAATCTACTTGCTGCACAAACTGCCACAGACTTTTACAGAGGATTGCAGTTCTTGAAACAAAGTTATTTGCGGAACCACCGAACCAGACGAATCACACAGAGCTTCAAAATGAACGCCCTCAGCACACTGCCGGTGAGTCCCATAAACATAGTGCTACCCAACAGGAGAAACAAATAACTGATCAACACACTAATCGATGGCACAAACAGGGAGCAAGACCCAAAGGGACCCGAGACATCAGATTGTCACGAGCGTCACATACTGCAACATTAGCATGCTCTACCCCAGACACAAGGATTGCAAACGCTGATTTCCTACCACCAACTATACAACTTGAAAACAGATTTGAAGTATTAATGAATGTGGGTGATGAATCCCCAAATGTGATGAATGTAAACGAACACAGATCGTATAAGCCCGCAGCTAACTCTGATACCAACAGGCACTCAAGGTCGAGCAGACAGCGGCACTCAGCTCAGAGTACACCCGAGCCCAGGACTCTGATAGTGGGGGACTCCACAGTCAGAAACATTAGCAGCAGGGATACAACTACATGCTGCCTTCCACAAGCTACAGTTTCTGACGTAAACAGGGAAATTCAGAACATTCTGATGAAACATAAGACTGCAAATCGACTTGTCATTCATGTGGGGAAGAACGATATTCAAAGAGAGCAGTCAGAACTCATTAAGAGGGATTTCAATGTACTTTTTGAAACACTTAGAAAACTAAAAGTTCAACCGTTCATCAGTGGACCACTTCCAGCAAGAGGAACAAATAGGTTCTCACGGTTACTTAATACATGGCTGCAAAAAACCTGCAACATAAAGGGAGTGAACTTCATCGACAACTTTAATCTATTCTGGAGCCAGAGACAATTGTTTACATCAAATGGCCTTCACCCAAACAAACTTGGTGCAAGAGTGCTAAAGGACAATATTCACTTTTCCCTACACAATCCCTCAGGTGTGTGTGCTAACTCACTCGACCTGAATGGCACACACACACCTGAACAGACTATGGACGACTACAGGACTTCATTTCAGCATCTGAATGGACATGCAGCTGACACACTCCACAAGGACACTGATAACATCACGCAGCCACAACAGCCACTGCTCACGGACACACTGTCCCGCCCACAGTGCTCACCACAGACAGACTGTGACATATTAGAACTAACACAGATTGAGGACTGAACAGTAACATCTCTGCCCATACTGTGGAGGTGCACGAAAGGGTGGGCTCTAAGGGGGTCAGACTAGTGAACTGTTACGCTTTATGACTCCAATAACACCAGAACAACAGCCCCCTCACCAGACATGTTATTCCTCTCTCCAGCATCCCCGCTCGGAGCTTCTCAGAGAGAATGGAGCAAATGGTCTATGCTGGAACCAGACTATCACACTCGATTTCTGCGAGCCCCAGATATCAACCAAAGAGCGCCGAGCCCCACAACCATCAAAGCCTGTGGGCCCAGCTCGCTCTCAGCCTCCTCCTGTGAGATTTCTTCGGTCACAACGCCAGGGCCAACACCCTCCTCCATCTGTTGTAGGTGAACCAAAAACAACTGATACCAGCTCTCAGTGATGTGTGTTGGGTCCCGCCATGATAACAGTAACTTTATCAAATGTTTACAGAACGAGCGGAACCCAGTGTGCCTGTCTCTTTCTCTATTTCTGTTCTGTTACGTGATAGAAAGTGTAAGACCTTCTCAGACCGTATAGCAAACCCATCTAATCTGCTGCCTATTACATGTCAAACTAAGATTACTGTGGGGGAAAAAATTAATACTGTTAAGTTAGCACTTTTAAATATCCGTTCACTTAAGAACAAATCATTTCTAGTCAATGACTTAATAACCACAAACAACCTAGATTTTTGCTTCTAAATGAAACTTGGCTTGAAGAAAACTGCAGTGCAACAGTCCTCAATGAAACAGCCCCTCCTAACTTTACTTTTATGAGTATGTCCAGAGCGTTTAGAAGAGGTGGGGTATTGCTGCTCTTTTAAAGATGTCTATCAATGTAAGCAAGTGTCATTTGGTGACTATCTGTCTTTTGAATATCTGGGTATTGTGTTAAAAGGTGCTCCACGCATCCTGCTTATCATTGTTTACAGGCCTCCAAAATACTCTCCATCCTTTACTGAGGACTTTACAGAGCTGTTATCAATAATCTCCTCAGAGTTTGATTGTTTTGCCATTGCTGGGGATTTTAACATTCACATAGACAATGCTGAATCCAGTACAACAAAAGAGCTCATGACTGTTCTTAACACTTTTGATTTGAGACAGCATGTACATGGTCCCACACACAATCGTGGACACACTCTAGACTTACTTATCAGCAAGGGTCTAAACATTTCATCAATTGTTGTTAAAGATGTAGCATTGTCTGATCATTTCTGTATTTTCTTTGATATTTCAATCTCTCCTGCCATTGAAGCTAGATCTGTCGCTGTCAAAAGAGAAGCTTAAATGAGAACACTAGTGAGCTATTTATGAAGGCTATATCTCTAACACCAAGCATATCTGCAGACTCTGTTGATTCTCTCCTTGACTCCTTTAACTCAAAAGTTAAGAGTGTAATTGATAATATTGCTCCTGAGAAAGTCAAGAAAAAGAGTGGCAGACAGAAAGCACCTTGGAGAAACTCAACGGCAGTGCAAATAATGAAAAGACAATGCAGGAAATCTGAACGCATGGAAGACAAAACTTATAATCCATTATAACATCTATAAAGACAGCCTTCATGATTTCAATGTGGAACTAGGCAAGGCTAGACAAACCTTCTTCTCAAATATTATAAACAGAAACATAAACAACACGCGCACTCTTTTTGCTACTGTAGAGAGACTGACAAACCCCCCGAGTCACATTCCCAGTGAAATGCTCTCTGACAGCAAATGCAGTGAGTTTGCTTCCTTCTTCTCAGAGAAAATAAATAATATCAGGAAGGCGATCAGCACATCCGTGAGTTGCTTTGGGGTCAGTCAGATCAGACCACAACCTCGGAAAGTTACCATGTCTGACTTTGAAGCAATTGATTATAAAATTTTAGAAGAAACGGTGCAGCACCTTAAAACATCAACCTGCCTCCTTGACACACTCCCACTTCTTTTTCAAAAGTGTGTTTAACTGTTTAGAAGCAGATCTGCTAGAAGTGGTAAACTCATCACTTCTCAATGGGAATTTTCCAAACTCCCTTAAAACCGCAGTAGTTAAGCCTCTTCTGAAAAGAGAAATCTGGATAACTCCATATTGAACAACTACCGACCAATCTCAAATCTCCCCTTCATAGGCAAGATCATTGAAAAAGTTGTCTTCAGTCAGCTGAACAAATTCTTAAGCTCAAACGGATACTTTGACAATTTTCAATCTGGTTTCCGACCACATCACAGCACAGAAACAGCGCTCATAAAGATCATAAATGATATTCGCCTCAATACAGATACAGGCAAAACATCAATTCTGGTGCTACTCGACCTTAGTGCCGCATTCGACACTGTTGACCATAACATACTTCTTGACAGGCTGGAAAACTGGGTCGGACTTTCTGGGATGGTCCTTAAATGGTTCAGGTCGTACTTAGAAGGAAGAGGTTATTATGTGAGTATAGGTGACCATAAGTCTGACTGGACATCCATGACTTGGAGTCCCACAAGGGTCAATTCTAGCACCACTCCTATTCAACCTGTACATGCTGCCACTGAGCCAAATAATGAGAGAGAACCAAATGGCTTACCACAGCTATGCTGACGACACCCAGATCTACTTAGCATTATCACCTAATGACTATAGCCCCATTGACTCCCTGTGCAAATGCATTGATGAAGTTAACAGTTGGATGAGCCAAAACTATCTCCAGTTAAACAAAAACAAAACTGAAATCATTACATTTGGAAACAAAGATGAAATTCTCAAGGTGAACGCATATCTTGAGACAAAAGGTCTAATAACAAAAATCAAGTCAGGAATCTTGGTGTGATTTTGGAGTCAGACCTGAGTTTCAATAGTCATGTCAAAGCAATAACTAAATCAGCTTACTATCATCTGAAAAATATTGCAAGAATTAGATGCTTTGTTTCCAGGCAAGACTTAGAGAAACTCGTTCACGCTTTCATCACCAGCAGGGTGGACTATTGTAATGGTCTTCTAACCGGCCTTCCCAAAAAGACCATTAGACAGCTGCAGCTCATACAGAACGCTGCGGCCAGGATTCTGAGCAGAACAAGAAAATATGACCATATCACGCCAGTCCTCAGGTCTTTACACTGGCTTCCAGTTACATTTAGGATCGATTTTAAAGTATTATTACTTGTTTATAAATCACTCAATGACCTAGGACCTCAATATATTGCAGATATGCTGATTAAATACAAACCCATCAGATCACTCAGATCATCAGGATCAAGTCAGCTAGAAATACCAAGAGTTCACTCAAAGCAAGGAGAGTCTGCGTTCAGCTATTGTGCCAGCCGTAGCTGGAACCAGCTTCCAGAAGAGGTCAGATGTGCTCCAACAGTAGCCACATTCAAATCTAGACTCAAAACACATCTGTTCAGCTGTGCCTTTACTGAATGAGCACTGTGCCACTGTACGTCCGACTGATTGCACCTATTCTAATCTATGCATCATCTTAATTTTTATTTTTATTTTATTTTTATTTTTTATCTATATATACTGTAATAATTTTATTCTTTTTAAATATCTTTACAACTATATATTTCTATTGTCTTCTTATTTTAAAAATTCTCTTTACAACTGTTTTAATTATCCTGTTTTTATTTTTAAGTCTTACACGTGGTATTCTTAATTCTTATCACTATTTTAATTTCATTTTCCATGTAAAGCACTTTGAATTGCCATTGTGTATGAAATGTGCTATATAAAAATAAACTTGCCTTGCCTTGCCTAAATCAAACTCTGTATTCTAGTAACTGTGGAATTCTTGTATCTCTGTACTCTCAACTCTCAGGATTATAGTTTTTGGTAACGCCCCAGTCGCAGAAACCTGACTGTACCGAATCTCGTTTGCAAATTACAACAAAATGCATTATAACAAAGTACCAGCTTTCTGAGAATAGATGCTTAAACATATAACCCCTCTTGATTAGTCAAAGTCAACAGACACAGGAAGGTTCACGCCTTTGGTTTCCCGTACGTGATTGGTTCCTCTCAAGATCGGGAGTCAGCCCATCTCTTCTATAAGAGCATGTATTCCGCTATGAGAAGGGGGTGCTTAAAAATGTATGCTTAAAAGAGACAGCTAAAGAGATGGCGAAGAAGGACGCTGATTCCACCGGCATTCCGCCACACGCGAAAGGCCGGCAGCTGCCTGTTTCAGGCTAGTTCGTTCGAGTTCCAGTCGTTCTGTCGAAGAAGGAGTTGGAGAACTCCAAAGGTGGCAGACCAGAGAAAATGGGTTAAATTCATTCAAGCCATCTAGAACTCTCACTTTCCTTTCTTTTACTTAAGTTTGTTTTCTTTTCGCGAGTCTCGTGTTCTAAGTTAAGTTTCGCTGCAAAGCTTCTCTCAACGAATCTCCAGCGAGCGCGCTTCAACTTCAAACAGCCACGAGACCCTCTCATCCAGCAGCCAACACGCCACGTGATTGGCTTCCCAAGACGCCCATCAAAGACACGACAAGACCTTTCGCGAATCACAAAGAACCGTGAAACCCCTCTCCAGCCAGGACCGAAAGGGAATCCCCTTTCAATGATGACACGTGCGACAAACGCAAGTAACCTCCAGATTCTAAACTGAACTGGTGCATTGATATCAAATTGAATAAACCCGCCTAAGCAACGATAGGAGGGTTAAGTCAATGATCATTCAATGTTCATTCAGGTCATGTGTTATAAATGCAGATACTGCTAGAAACTTGAGACTTCATCCTTCTCTCTCTTTAAACTCACTCTTCCCTCACTTTCCCCCTTTCTGCAACGCGTGTGAATGTGTGTATGTTTGTTTTTGTTAGATTCTAGTTTTATGTGTTAGAGTAATCAATAAAGCTTTGTTTATAAATTAAAGATAAGTGTTCTTGTGTTATGTGCTTACGAATTTTAATATCTAAGTTACCTGGCTGTTAAATAGTGTTTCACTATTCTGTTGATATTAATATCCGCTGCAGAGTTGATAGTTACGGCCCGTTCAAATAAACGTTAGACGAGTCATTTGCTCGGTCGTAAAATAGACTCTTGCAAAATTCCCTATGAATTAATTAATTCATTACTTTGAGCTAAATAGACCTGTTCCCTTATACAGAGTCCCCTTTGTACATATCATATGTACTACACATGAAAGCAGAGCTCTTTGTTGGCTGTTTCAAATGGGTGACACAATTAGTCGACCATTAATGGGAGAAACTCCCAGGGATTTTATGAATCGCAATAATAAATTTTTGTACACAGAGCCATATCTATCTAATCTCGCAGAATGGTCAGAAGGAAAAATACAATTCGATCCGTTTCCCCGCGATGGTTCTTTCAAAGAGGAAAAATTGCGCGCTGCAAAAGATAGATTTTCAATCATTGGGGTGATCCAGAATGGTCAAGCTATATGAAAGACGCATACAAAGTCTGGATGAAAATGAAAACCTATTGGGACAAGGGTCCAGATTTGACAAAACAAGATTGCTCTAGCTCTCTGACTCAGCTGAAAGCTGAATGCTCTAGCTCTCTACCAGAGCTGAAATCTGATATCTCTCTTCCTCCGTATGAATGCATTGCATCTACAGAAGTTCCAAAGCCAGAGATTAAGAGACTGTATCCACTGTTGGCAAACACAAATTACACTTTTCCATTTGTTCAAGTACCCAATGGGTACAAAATTAATTCCTTAAGCATAACGGAAGCAACAGCGATCTGTAAAGATTTGCCGGATCCTGCTCGTTCTCCTAATCAATTTGTAGCAGTACTGAAAAGGTTAACAGCATACAGTCAAATGACGGGGCGAGATTACCGCTTTATTTTGACTAAAACACTGCCTGCTGAAATCACGGAGAAAGAAATGATTAAAGGAATTCATTACTTAAATCCTGTATACAATACCCCACTCGTTCGTTGTGTTGAGTCTCAGAAAACTCCTTCTAAAACCCTTGATTTTTCTAAACACTCAATATTTGATGATTCCGATGACGAGAAGGATGACGAGTGGGTATGGGCCAGCTCAGGTAAACTCAAAGAGTTTTTCAAGCAATTTACTGCCTTTTTGCTAAAAGTGTCTTCTGCTAAATAAGACATATCACATGCAGCAAACACTAAACAGAAAAGTGGTGAAAGCCCTGTTGCATTTCTTAACAGATTTAAACATGCTTGGGTTGATGAAACTGCGATTCCAATTGAGCAAAATTGTCCGTTGTTCTTGAATACGTTCCTAAATAACAAGAATAAGGACACGGCACAGTTAATTTGCATAACTACTCCAAATATCACCACAATTTCTGTTGATGAATTGGGACAAGCTTGCGTGAGCTTTCCTCCATGGGGAAAACTCCAGCAATGCTACAAATTAACTCTGCGATAAATCCACGCTCATCTGTAAATGTGAGATGTTGCTTTTATTGTGGAAAACCTGGACATTTTAAACGAGACTGTAGGAAGAAAACATGGGATTTAAGGCAGAGGTCAGAAAAGCAGAGGAACAGGGGCTTTGGTGGCTCTAAGCAAAGGCCCCCAATTGCGGCCTCTCCTGCTCAGACTGGGAGACACAATCCTGCCTATCCAACATCATGGCCCCAATGACTGAGCTCCAGTTCAGAAAGTCCAGTTCTTTTGATCATTTTTCATTGATTTCTTTGAATTATCCGAATGTGTCAACTCTTTTGCCATTTATTGAATTAAATGTTGAGCATAAACCTTATGTTTTTCTAATTGACAGTGGTGCCACCATCTCATCAGTACCTTCTCTTGTTTATGAAGGCCCGATCACAGGAAAGCATGTGAATTCTGTGGGAATCAACGGTGTTCCTATAAAATGTGAAATGACGCCAAGCTTGACGGTTACTTCTAATGATATCCCATCATTGTTTATATTGAATGCTTTTGCAATATTACCCGATTCTCCATTCTGCCTTTTGGGTAGAGATTTGATGCATAAATTGGGTATTCAAATTCACTTTGATGCTGATTCTCTGCAAATTATGTTTCCTGCAACCTACTCTCTCACTGTTGATACAGGAAGTGTGCTCCTTGAGGACGAAACTGCAACTGAGCTCAAACAGGAAATTGAAGACGTCAACCCCAAGTTGTGGGCGGCCCATAAGGATGATGCAGGATACATCGAAGGACCGCCCTATGTCGCTATGCTAATAACAGACAAGCCTGTTTATCAAAAACAATACCCCCTCTCAAAAGAGAAGGTGGATGGTACTATCCCTGTTATTGATAAGTTACTGGCTCAAGGCATTCTGGTGCACACTCATTCACCTTATAATACACCAATGAATCCAATTAAGAAAGCAAATGGTTCTTGGCGTCTAACTCAAGATTTGAGAAAAGTTAATGAGTTTGTGACTCCTTTTTCTCCAATTGTACCTGATGTGCAAACTTTAATTAATTCTATACCTTTTGAACATTCATTTATGACTGTTGTTGATATTTCTAGTGCCTTCATTAGCATTTCTGTTGATCGCCGGACTCAGCCATTGTTTGCTTTTACCCTAGAAAACTTACAGCTAACATGGACACGACTTCCACAAGGGTTCAGGGATTCTCCGGCTGTTTTCTCTGCTGTAGTGCACGCAACACTGAAAGATGCCAAGCTTCCTCCAAACACCTGTCTGCTTCAATATGCAGATGACATCCTCATCACAGGTGCATTTGAGGACATCTGTGCTGCTGCCTCTACAATTGTCTGTAACATTCTAGCAGAGGCTGGTTTCAAGGCATCCAGAGAGAAACTGCAATGGGTTCAGAGGAGGGTTGAATACCTTGGACATGAACTGTCACAGGGCAAGGTGCAATTGTCTGCTGATAGAGTGAAAGCTATTGCTACATTCAAACACCCAACGACAAGGAAACAAATGCAAAGCTTCCTGGGACTAATTAATTACTGCAGATTGTGGATGCCCAGCTGTTCGATTCATGACAGAATCCTGCGCACTGCTTCTCTGGGGGACACAGAGGAAATTACATGGACAGCGGAGATGGACAAAGCATTCAGACATTTGAAATCCTCCCTCACGAGACCTCCTGCACTCCTGAGTTACACACAAGACTTTCACCTGTACGTGCATGAAGGCGGAGGCGCTGCCGGGGGAATCCTGGCTCAGAACCACAGAGGTAATTTTCGTCCAATTGCATATTTGTCTAAAACTCTTGATTCCGTAGCCAGGGGACTTCCTGCTTGTTTGCGTGCAGTGGCTGCCACAGCGATCATGGTACAGGATGCTAAAAGAATTGTGTTATCACATAAATTGATAGTGCACACTTCACATCAGGTAGGAGTCATTATGAGCAATATTTATACTCAACATATGACTGCTCAACACCGTTCTGGCTATGAGGCTATATTGTTAGCTACTGCTAATTTGATTCTGAAACCAACTTCTGTTATTCATGGCCCCACTATACATTTGCACAGGTTGCTGACGCAAGGTGAATTTGAGAGTGATGACCACGATTGCCTGACCAGAATCCAAATTTCGACTGCCTGCAGGCCAGATGTTTCTACATCTGTCCTGGAGGAGGGACGGGACTGGTACATTGATGGATCCTGTTTCAAGCCTGTTTCAAGACTTCCAACCACAGTTTGATCCATGCCATTCGACTGAAAACAGCTCCATCCCAGGTGAATGTTCTGGTCGATGCGGAGGGTGAAACCAGTGTGCCAAGGAAAGATTTGATGGAAGGAGAACCAAGACGTTCAAAAAGGAAAAGAAGAAAGAAAGTGCTAGATATTTAGAACCAGCAATTGTCATTGGAGCTCTCCAGTCATGATTGCTAATGTTACATTTTATCTGGTGGTGCTGGCGAATGTACTTATTAATATACAAGCTGCTGTTAGCACTGGTAATGAGACTTGGGTACATCATGATGATGAACCACATGCTTTGACAAATAGAATTGTTAAATAATGTTAAAGGGAATTAAGAGGAATTCAGGAAATGTTTGCTGAAATTTCAATGAAAGTAAAGAAAGTGATTGTATGTGTATGTAAGTAATGCTGAGATTTGGGTGTGGCAATTTTATTGCCAAAAGGGGCAATTGATAGATTTTGTGTTGATCTCTGCATAGAATAAAAAATGGACATAGGTCTTTTTTTGTTCTCTGTGAGGCTGCAGTCCATGCAATCCAACATATGGTTTTCATTATGGACGCACTCCTACCTATAGAAACAGGTTCTGCTGGGATCGGATGGAGAATGGTCCCTGGTTTTTCTGTTAAACGTATTGTGGCAAACCAAAGGTTGAGAAAAGAGCCAAGGAACAAATAAGTAGGTCCAAACTAGGACAAGTCATCAACTGTGAGTACTTCCACCTGTGCACCCTCCAAGCATGGAATCACTCACAGCTGTAGCCAATAATGGCCCAGTGGATGTCAGTATAAATATGGGAACTTTGCTTCATTGAAGGTGGAATGGTCCTTGGTGCAGACAACCCCAGGACAGGGCTCAGAAGCAAAGAGAGACCTACAGTGAGACAGATTGAAGAGAAGAAGGACACAGTTAAACTTATAACCTCTGCTTTACCTACATTGCCTTGATCTTTGTTCTGCCTTCCCCCTTCAAGGTGGCCTAGTGTTCCAGCAGACGAGGAGAACACGGCTGTTACGGATACCCCCAGACCGGGAAGAACCTAAGTTCCAGTTTAAAATCCTTTTTGCCTTCCTCAAGTCTTGGTTAAATAAAACACCATTTATGTTAACCCTGTTCCTGCCTCTCTTGTGGTTGTGTTTTGTGGCAGCTTGAACCTCTCCTTGCACTGGTACGTGTCACAGTATGAAGAAGTCTTGCAGGACCTCTAGGTCAAATGGATAGCTGACCAGATGGCAATTTATATTAGCCATATTAGCCTTGTTTATACTATAGGTCTTACATTTCTTTACCATGAGCTAGATGATTTATTCTCTTTTGATTGGTTAAACCTTTTCTACCCCCCTTTACATCCTATGTATATATTCTGCATCCCTGGTCTTAATAAAAGGAGATTCTTTGAGATACTCTCCCTCAGCGCTGAGACTTGTTTATTCAACTTCCAATTCAGGATTGGGATGAGGCATTATATTAAGGACTAAGAACCTATTATGTATTTAATTATAAATTATTATTTTTACAGAACAAGACTACGAAGACAGAGGTTTGGAATTATTAACGCATATTAGATCTCGTGGGGAGCCCTTTAATGTATCAAGAGACTGAGGATATCGTACGCGGTTCACAAAGGGCTATTATCGCCAATCTACAGGCCATAATAGGCCTCCAGCAGCAGCACACTCTTGCGTTACAACATGCGGGAGAGTTTTGGAGAGCCAGTCATGAACAGAATATTCAGGAGAATCAATGATTGCGCAACGGCCTGGTAAGCGTCTCCGATGCTTTACATGAAGTAAGAGAAGAGAAACAACTTACAGTAATAAAGCTGTCATTATTTAGCGAGAGATTAAATATTATCCAAAGGATGTTGTCCGACATGTATGATGTTTTTCACGAGGAGGGAAAGATTATATTTTTGGAATTCTACTTTTTCGTTTGATGTAGTGAAGGGGGAAATCTGAAATCCCCTGCCGCTTCAATATACCTGTAAATATCTTAATCAGATTCATAATCAAAGCCTTAATTAATATTTATCCTCCTATTTCTAATGATTAATTCCAGTTGATTTTACTCAATAGAACTACTGATTGTTTGTTCTTATTTTATGTTTTCTAAAGTTTGTATTTGGTCTTTGAGTGGCATCTGGCCTATGTGTAACACAGCCCCTAACATGCTGGGAGTGCAGTAACAGTGTTTGCTCAATTAGCACGGCTTCCATAGATTAAATATGAATTTGTCTTTCATTTTTATTATATTTTATTCATTTTATATTTCCTTTTACTGAAACACTAAAGAATCAAGATGAATATTGCCTGTACTATTGTCTGTACCTCTCACTGAGAGAAAGCACATGTTATCAGTATGTTTTGGTGAAGTGCTTTGTTGATAAGACTCTCCAACCTTGGGAGAGCTGTGATTCTGGGGAGCGAGTGTGTGTGTGCGTTGCATGATCTGTGCAGGCCCAATATTTAAGATGGACAACACCAGACGTGAAGACGCCTTTCTGCAACCTCCGAAGTCAACAATGATCTAAATCTAGTCATGGGGCGACAACTAGTCTGTCTAGTTTAGTGATATGCTCTGCTATCTATCCTTGTGTGGAAATTTACCATGACTGTGCATTTGCTCTGAGCCAATCAGAATCATACACCTTGAAGAAATGACGTGGCTAGACCTTGAAAACAGTATAACTGTTGGGACAATTGTATGTACAGTACGACGAGACCGGTAGAGTGGAAGTGCGGCCTACAAACTCCTTGTGAGACTTGAAGCTGGCTTCTGCTGATGAAACTGCAAACTATTCTTCAGTAAAAATGTTCTTTAAATAATTGCACTCCTGACTCTTTGTCTTCATTCTTCACTACTGGTCTCTGGGTCTAAGCTGTTATACCCCTAACAGTTTTGGTGGAGGATGCACGGGCAATCACTCCTTGGTGACATTTCTGGCAAACCAACAAACGAGGTAGTAAGCTTTTATTATTTTTGGTTAGGACTGTCTGACTGGAAGAGATTGGGTATGGGGAGCGGGAGATCTTCATTTCTATAGGAGTGAGGATTAATTATACTAAGTGTTTTTAAGGGTAAAACATGAGGGTATAGCCGATAGCACGCCACGTTACTACGGGCAACGGCTAACGCGTAGCAGACGGCGCATATTGCGTGCCTAAATAGAGAGGGCCTCAACTGGGTATAGGTGTGAAACACCACCTCTACAGGGCACGTTTCTCTCCTGGACGTGATCTGTCTGTCAGGTTAGAGTCCAAGAAGACAGTATCATGGGTCCAGGAGCACTGCAAACCTGCTCTGTCTCTTCCATCTCAGATAGGGGATCCCCGAATTTAGAGAATCAGGCAGTCAGGGTTTAAGTTATTAGTTAAACAAAATAAAAATAGATATAGGTTTGTTTGCCAGAGATGCACCTGGAACGATCCCAAGGAAAAGATTACCCAAATTGGCATGGACCAGTATATGTGACTTTTTTTGTACAAGTGTCCTTTGCAGTTTCATCACGCAGAAGCCACAGCTGTGTTGGTTAAAGATCGCCGCCTCCAACTCTACTGGTAACCAGGTGAGTATGAACTTTGACTAAGTTATGGCTGACAACTTCAGTGACATGATCAGTAACTTCATAAGTCTGGATAAAGATTTTGAGACGAAAGAGAGCAAACGCTGTAAGCAGCTCTGCTCTGAAGCCCTCACTTCTAAGAAATTTGCAGAACTTATTAAGAAAATGGTCAGCCGGGGCTTTAATTCTGATTGGAAAGTTACCCAGCAACTTGACTGGTTACAAACAAAGAGAACCATAAACATTTCAATTTCTAGGTGAAAGAAAAATCCCAGTAACTGAGGATGGTATAGTCTGATTGGCAAAATGTAAAGGGCTTGAGGTTGTTTTTGGAAAAGTAAAAAAACGGCAAAATGTATGAGCGGCCAGTCTTATCTGCCCCCTCCCCTCTCGCGCTCTCTTCTCAGACTGTTCAAGCAGCTGCTGATAGAGGCACTGACACAGAGACTGAGAATCAGACTTAGGGATACAGTTTGATACCCAAATGCTTTTGTAAAGCATGAAGAATTGCAAGCCATTATGTTTTATCGGATCACAAGCTCTGTTCAAAGATTTTGTCGAAGTTGATGCTTTAAGCACAGACCCAGAGACTGAGAACCAGACTGAAATTAAAGAAAATAGGTTGCTGAAGGTTGCAAAACCAGATGACAGAGAGTGTTTTAACTATGGTCAGCAGGGCCATTTTGAATGTAACTGTAACCTCTCACCTATAATGTATAGAAAGAAACAAAAAAAATGGCAAATCACGCCACCAGACTAACATTCTGTAAACAAGCCAAAGTAAAAAGAAACAGAAGTGACTTACACTCTAAGACGTATGAATAATAAAAAATGTAAGTCTTAAGGAATTCCTTTTGAAGGAAAATCTATTGATATAAATTACAGACAATGACTGCAAAACACGTGAGAGGCAAGAAAATAAATAGTGACGTAGGAGGGTTTAAATGACAAACTTATGAGAAAGTTGTTCCTGTTCCTCTATTGAAAATTCTGTTTAGTTGACTGAATATTGGTAAAAACACTGTAGGAAAATTGGTGTTAAAAATTTTGAAAACCCTAGAAGCTGATGTTTTGGTTTCAAAAGATCAGCTCCTGCTGAGCTGTAATAAAACTATTTGCTTATCTGAATCTGGCCCACCATGTCATTTCTGGTGCTGTGGCTAAAATTGAAAAAGTAACTGAGACTCAATTTGAATGTTGAAGTTTACATTTGTTGTATGGGCAAAAGACAAAAATGACAACTATGGTTATTTGAAAACGTCATTTCTGGCAAAGGATAGAGTTAAAAGGATAATGTCTGATGTTTATTGAAAAACAAATGTAATCTCTAGCCAAGTCTTATGCTGTGCTAGAGAGAAGATAAAAGTTTATGAAAATGCAGTACCAGTCCTGAATGCCTAGGAGTCTCTCTCTCTTTCGAAACGAGCTCAAAGCTGATATCTGAGCCTGTGATAAGATATTGATATGTAAAAGCACAGGGCATCACTTGAAAATATTAAGATATGTTTTAGTGGTTAAAGAGGTATAAAATGATTTTACACACAAAACTTAAATGATGATTAATGTTTTACATATGACCAGTAACTTCGGTGTCTGATCTTAGCCTCCACCATGTACAGAAAATGGCTTTGTTCATAGATAGTCAAACTATAAATTGAATGGACAGTTGTTATGGCTAAAATTCACTGAGTGTAACCCACGCACTAATAGATTGCGTCTTTGAAGAGGTATGATGGATTTTAGTGATTAAGTTGTGTTATGATTAACCTGTCTCCATGTTCTACCTATAGTAAGCAGACTAATTGGCTCTGGTGACTCTTGAATGCACTTTCCAAAAAAGGCTCCAGAAAATATTGGATCCTGTTGAGGGTCAAAGATCTCAAGCGATGACCAAGTGGGCACGAGGTGGTTTCGAAGAGCGGGTAAGATTCTCTTTTGGCCAGCGGGGAACAACCCAAGCCAGAGAAATCACCGTAAAGTCACTGGGGACCCCAAGTGGGACCCCACTTGGGGTTTTATGTGAGGTGTGTATGAGAGTGGAGCGATGTCTGTGAGGCCAGCAGCATCAGTGAAGGGGGGAAGCTGTGCTTGTGGGGGCCGAGAGTCCAAACAGGACACAGCAGGGCCTGCCCTAATTATGCTCCTCTATACCGCTCACCAATAACCGCATAAATTGAGTGCCAGGAAGAAAGACCTGAGCAAAGAGTTATGATGGTAAGGGGCATTCAAGAGCCGGCTGAGACCAGGCAGTGCTTGTCATTTAACTTGTGTGGAGACCAGAACAAAATATATGAATTTGTATCAGTAAAACTGAATTAATGTTATTATGAGTTTACTTCAGCAGGCTTGATTCAGAGACATGGGGTGCGTCCGAAATCGCGTACTATGTGAGTATGTACTACATTTGAATTAGAACGTACTTCACGACCGTTAAAAAAGTACATTCTATATAGTATGAATACGGGTAGTATGAATGAAGTCCGGACGTACTACATGCGTCATGATGGAATTGTCACGTGTCATAACAGCGAATGTCACGTGACAGACGCTGTCATAACAGCGCGAAAATTTAAAGAGCCCATTCCACTGACTGCACCAACTTCAAGCGATGTTTTTAGTTCTGCTTTCCGCTTTCATCGGCGTTTTAACGTCGTTGGAGATCACAATCCAGAGGAGGCGTCGGTCAGCTACTGCAGATCACGCCTCGTCGAGAGCTTTTGAGGAATTTCTCAAATAACGTAAGTATTATAATTTATTTAGCTATTAAATTTTACCTCAGAAAAAAAAAAAAAACACAAACATGTGAACAATGACAATGTTGATTGTTGGAAAGGAAAACGTGTTTTATTTGCTTGTGATATCATCGATGATTAAACATGAATTAATCAATAGAGATAAATATGTGTGCGTGTCTCTATTGATTCATTAAGCCTGTCAGATACAATACACGTGTACATATGAAGACTTAAGATGTAAAAGCCTCTAAATGCCGTCTGAAATGTTCTTCTAAAATGAAGATTTTATCAAGCACGTATGTTTAGGTTCAGTAACGTTAATTTAATTTGAATGGCAATAGATCCTTTTCATTGCCATTACATGATATGGACATGATATCTTCAGGTAAAGTGAGTCCTCATAACTCTTTTATTATATACCAGTTTTTTTATTTAGAAGACGAAGTTAGAAATTTATACTTGTCATACAGTGAAATAACTGAACGGAAATATACAAGCTCGATAAAAATGATAATTCTAGAAAATTTCAGATGGCACTTCAGAAAACATCTAAAGTCTTCATTTTCTATATATATATATATAAATATATAAATATATATATATAAATATATATATATAAATATAAATATATAAATATATATATATATATATATATATATATATATATATATATATATATATATATATATATATATATATATATATATATAAATAAAATACAAAAATATACAAATACACATTTATACATAAGAAATTTTATCATATACATATAAATATTATAAATTATATTTATAAATAAGCCAACACAGGAAACACGTGTCTTCAAGTGTATTAAAACTGTATTCTAAAATAAAACTATATACACGTTTACAGATTGTGTGCCCTACAACCTACTGCCACCTGAATGCTGCTGTGCCAATTCTTCGGCTGTATTTTGAAGATGGAACCTCATTTGCTAATTTTAGGAGTTATAAAAAGATTTAGACATGAATAATGGTGCATATTTTATCAGAGTAGAAAGAATGATCGCTGCTGAAATGAATAGTTATTTGAGAAATCAACATCAAATTCTTAACTACATATTACAGCATTGCTTCAATACAAGACATACCAGTGGACTTGCACACTTTTCTGTCTTCTTCGGGCACAAGATGGCCATGTTCCTTCCTCACCCAAAACAAAGGACTTATTCATTTAGCTTGCTTCGATATAAGTTCTGGTCTTTCTTCTCTGCAGTCAAACGAGAAAGTTTCACTAACTCTATGAGCAATTACTATTGTTTTAAAACATATAAATTAAGACAGTTACAATACGGAGAGCATTTGATGAGTAAATACTGATATACTAAAATATTCTAGAAACTTTACCTGAAGGTCTGATTACGGCAAGATTCGCTGCGACTCACTAGTAGCTCTTGTGAGGGTTGGCTGATGAGCTGATGAGTTTGATATAGTAGAGATCTTTAAAAAAAATCTGCAAGTATCCCTGCAAGACAGACAGAAAGAAAGGAAATGTCATTACATTGCATGCAAGTTGTGAGTTCATGCATAACTGTTTCTTTCTGTAAAAAGTGTTGCATAATAATGTTTAATACATTTATGTAATAAGTTTACTGATATGTGTGCATTTCCATTTTTGAAAGTAATTCTTAAATAGCACATGGAAAAATAGATTTTTTGATCACAAATTATTTATATGCAAACAGGACATTATCAGCAGTGCAACTGATCTGAATATGACAAAATAATTGAATATATGATGGCATGTGAGCATTTCTACTCCTACAAACAGAGGTAGGTAATGAGGTCTGAAGATACATCTAATATTACATGAACAGACATGGCCCAATTTTTAATAATTTTTAAAGAAAACATTGGACTTAATATAAACTTTAAGATTGTGGGACATCCGACTACTTTTCAAGAAGGGGAGCAACTGATTTACAAAAAACATGATAAATATGTGCAGGAACTGAGGCAGTAGCCAATGGCAGGAGTCGGAGTAAAAGCTGCAGGAGTATATGTACAAATATGTATGAGTATCATATGAATTTGACAACTCGTTAAATCTTGTGAATTATTAAGACTTTGAAAATATGTTCAAACTGATTGAGCCATGGGGTTTGTAAGAATATGTTTAAGTAACAACAAATGCTCGATAAAGAGTTCAAACCAACACATACTTACATTACAAATATTCTGTCCTGGCAATAGTGTTCTGAACCAAGCGCTGACAGATAGCTAACAGAAATAAAGCTCCATCACACGTTCTTCTTTTGTGCTTATGTGATGCACACTTTACTTTACTGTAAAACTGAAAAAAACACAAATATACAAATTACAAAATGGTTCACAAAATATAATGGATATTTTCCTCATTCACAATGCTTGAAGAAAAAAGATCGCACAGCTCCATTAGCATATTAGCCGTTAGAGCACGCTAGCTTTCAGCATTAAACATCGATCTCTAAGCCTCTCAATAACAACCAGCTTTAACTTAACTAACACAAAAATGCTACAATTGTTTTTAATATGAAATTTATAACTTACGGTCGTATCTACTCCAAGGTAGGGATGGCTGACGCGAAACTGACGCGTTTGATGCTGTGTCGAGATCCCGGCGCAGATGTTTGAAACACTGCTCCGAACTGTAATTCGACACACCCATGTCACGTGACTACCGCTAAATGAAGCGCCGAAGTGTTTCATCAGGTGCGCCTGTCGAAACTGCTTCGATTGAAAGGGGCGGAACAAACCACACAGTCACACATCTGTATGAACCTCATTCCCCTCGGTTTAAAAGTAAAGTTAATCCATCCTCACCTCATGGGTTTTGTGAGAGGAGATAGCCTACATTTTGTTTTAAATTAGATTTAAATTAGATATATTTACTGATAGGTATAGACAGTGACAGATAGTTAGGATAGATATAGGCTATAGTGATACATTCATATGGGCAAAGTTAGATAGTGACAGACATATATATATATGAATATATGAATATATATATGAATATATATATATATATATATATATATTCATAGGTGATATATAGATGGAGGCTCCACATAAGAGATGCCGTACATCTGTGGTGTGGAGCATTTCCATTTGGAAATACCAAATGAAGTGAGATGTATGATTTGCAACAGTAGAAGTGAAAAGATACCTCAAGAGTGCATTTTTGCCCAGAACGCATGATCCATTAATTTATTGGAAAGAGAGCAATAAATTTCACTCATTTGTATGTACTTGCTGAAAAATATTAGTGCATGCAAGCAACACGTGTCTCTTGTGAGAGGATTTTTTCAAAGGCTGGAGAAATTATATGTAAAAAGAAGTCGGTTAAGCCATGTAATGTAGCAACTGTGACACATTGTGGCTGTATTTATTTTATTAATCTTAATTTTTCATGACAAAAAACAACAAGGAGGCAACAGGTTACAAAACCAAGTAGTTGTCAGACAGATATTAAAAACTATTTTTTTAACATAAAAGTGTCATTTCAAGGTTATTTCAGATCAATACATGCAAGTGACCACTAGATGGCGTAATCGAGACGGGTGTCGGGTGTTGTTTCGAAGCTCCGGCACATTTGCTTCAACTGTTTCAGTGCTTCACGAAGCCTCGGTCTGCCCATCACTACTCCAAGGATTAGACAGCAAACAACGACGTGGTTCTAAACACAGGTCACCGAAAACGAGTCTTCTACTGCTTTACGAGCTTCCTGTTGTGTTCTAACGAGCAGTGTAATAACATTTTTTCGCCACTAGGTGTCACACAGGGACTACTAAAACAAATCAAAATACCGCTTACAAAGAGAAACTAACACTGCACAGAACACTCCCCGCATGGTATAACTTGTTACACCACTATACATTCTGATTACTTGATAAAAGTAAGACTATGTCACATATAGGTCTTAGGTATTCTCTGACTGTGTCCTGCTTAGCGGTCTTTACCATGACCTTACGAATTTTCCCGTCGGACGAGGCTACAGTCTTTGTTATGAGACCAATTGGCCACTCACTGCGCTTCACTTCCCCATCTTTTAACAGAACTACATCCCCTTCCTGAACATTATCTCTCTCCTCTGTCCATTTCCTCCTGGGTTGCAAGGTAGACAAGTACTCCTGCTTCCATCGCTTCCAGAATGAATCTGCCAACATCTGGACTTGATGCCATTGATTTTTGTGCAGGTGTCCTAACTCAAAGTTTCCTGGAGGAGCAGGAGCAACACTCGCCTTCTGAGTTAAGAGCATCGCTGGTGAGAGCACCTGGGGCATGCCAGCATCTGTTGAAATTGGGGTTAAGGGTCGGGAATTCATAATGGCCATGACTTCTGCCATTAATGTCGTTAAGACCTCATGCGTGAGTCTTGTGGGAGTTTTCATCAAGAGACCATCCAGAATACGTCTAGCTATCCCGATCATTCTTTCCCACACTCCCCCCATATGGGAGGAGTGTGGAGCATTAAATGTCCAAGTACAGCCTTGATTCTTTAAGAAACCTTTCAACTCGGTTGGGGATGAGTCGGTACTGTCAATTTGAAGTTCTTTAACTGCTCCGACAAAATTCATCCCTCTGTCTGAACGAAAATGCTTCACGGGTCCTCTGACAGCCAAGAAGCGTCGCAAAGCACAAATAAAACTGGATGCTGATAGAGACTCCATGACCTCCATGTGAACTGCCCTAGTACTCAAGCAACTGAATATGAAAGTCCATTGCTTGTTCTTAGTGTTGTTCCCTCTTGTCTTGCGTGTCACCACAGTGAATGGACCGAATACATCAAGACCTGTGTGTGTAAAAGGTGGATCCATAGAAACTCTGTCCCAGGGCAAAGCAGACATCTTTTGACTCTCCATTCTACCCCTTAGCTTCTTGCATAACACACATTTGTGGATAACATTTGAGATTAGTCTTTTGCCATTGACGATCCACAAACCAGCACTGCGTATTGCACCCTCTGTAAAATGACGGCCTTGATGAGCCACTCGATCGTCATCAGCACAGTGAATGCGGCCCCCTACTCTTTACAGCCCTATCTCATCCAAAAAAGGGTCAAGTCTCTGGAGTGTGCTACGCTGCGAGACTTTACCATGCTTGGTCAGACTCTCAAATTCCTCTCTGTACACTTCTCACTGTACAGTTTTGATTATAGTTGACTTAGCTTGTGAAATCTCCACATCTGAGGTTTCAGTACATCGATGCCACTTTCTGCAAAGATTGTTAGATAGAGATGGCGAGAACGATTTTGCGATGTGAGTAAGGGTAGTGAGAGCCCTCACTAAAGATCTCCAGCTTGAGAAACGTTCGAATATGCTCGAGCCAAGTGACTGCTCTGTAATGTTAGTCATCAGCGTGTTCACCTGAGGGTGAATTTCAACATCCTCTTCTGCTTTGACAAGCCCATATGACGAATCTACACTACATGCTATAAGACCACTTTCCTTAAGGAACTCTGGACCTGAGAACCAGTTGGTAAGGGGTAAGTGGGCTGCTGCCACAAACCTGGTGGCATGATCTGCTGGGTTCTGTTCAGAACAGACGAAATGCCATTGGCTAGGTTCCGTGTTTTTTCTTATGCGTGCAACCCTATTAGCCACATACATGTAGAATCTTCGTGTCACATTGTGAATGTAACCGAGTACTATACGACTGTCAGTGTAGAAATGGATGCTGTGAAGCTCTGTGTCAAGTTCTTCCTTTATGAGTTCCATTAACTCAACAGCAAGCACCGCTACACATAACTCGAGGCGCGGAACAGTGTGAGCAGGAAAAGGGGCCAATTTGGATCTTCCCATTACAAACCCCACATGAGGCTGCCCATTTGAGTCTGTTACTCTTAAGTACGCTACTGCAGCAATAGCTAAAGTAGAAGCGTCTGAGAAATCGAAGACCACCCGAATTTTGTCAGGTTTGTGGGTGTGGTAAACTCCAAAAATTGGTAAATACCAACATTCTTCTCTGGATTGCAAGGGTGGAGCAGGCTCTGCTTGTTTGTTTTCAATCACTTTTTGCATGAAATCAAAGAAATGTGTTTTCATATTTGGTTTCCTTAAGAGAGTACGCTGTAATGAGCTCAGCCTCTGCATAGCTTGCTCTCTGTTGTTTGGGAGTTGAATTCTTGGAAAGCGGAATGGAAGTGGCGCCACCCAGTGGTTATCCTCGTCGACATACGCCTCTTTGTCCATTATTTCTAGGAAGACTTTATCCTCCACAGACAAAGCAACTTTATCATCCTCTGGAGATCTGAAGAACACATTCTCCTTCAAGCATTTTGTATAGCTCTCACTAGATTTTGAACATTTGAGAGAACATGGTGGATCGGGTTAATAAGACAAAAGAGGTGACTCCCCCCGTTCTACAATGCTGATGCCTTTTGTGCATGGAGTGAAGAATGAAGTTCGCCCATTTGGAAGTATGTTGGTCTTGTAAACGTTCACACTAGACTGCCGGTGAGTCCCATCAAGACAAACTTCTCCCACTATTACCCAGCCTAAGTCCAAGCGTTGTGCATAAGGTGTGTTTTGGGGTCCATTGTGCTGCTCACGCACTTTGTGTACACTAAGAATGTCTCGCCCCAAAAGAAGAAGCATGGGAGCGCTAGGATCTAAAGGTGGGATTTTATCTGACACTGCAGTGAGGTGAGGAAAATGCAAAGCTACCTCAGGCGTAGGAATCTCGGCTCTATCATCCGGTAAGGTGTTGCACTCTAACAAGGGCGGAAGAGCAACTACAGTTTTCCCATCAAGCGACTCAATTGAAAATCCACTTACTTTCCTCCCCGCCGTAGACACAATGCCCAAACACGTCTTCAGTGTATAGGAGGAAGACCTGCTTACGATGTTGAACGGATCAAAGAACTGTGACTTTGCCAATGACCTATTACTCTGTTCGTCAAGTACAGCATAGATACGTTTGGCTTTTTCACGTTGATTAGAGGGATAAACCTTTACAAGACAAATCTTCGAACACGACTTGCGCTTATTAGCTTCTCCGGAAATCTCAGTGCACTTGTTGTTAACCTCGGCAGTGTCTTCATCTGTTTTTTCCTTGATTTGATCTGCTGTTGATACAGATGCTTCAATAGACCACGGAGCAGGACCCGGATGCATGGCTGCTATGTGTCGGTCACTGTCACATTCTCTGCACTTAACAGATGCTCTGCAATCTCTTGCAACATGCTTAGTGGAAGCACAACATCTAAAACAGATGGACTTTTCCTTCAGATGAGCTTTCCGTTCGTCTAGGTGTTTGCTTCTAAACGTGCGACACTTGTGAAGTGGATGAGGCTTATTGTGTAGGGTGCAAAACTTATCTGGATCTACATCTTTATCTGGGTTTCCATCTTTGTTTGATCGTGCAGCCATTATTTCAGTTTTCTTGACGAAGACAGATGTTCTGTTATTTGACCTGACAGCTCCATCAAATTTTGAGTTGTTCAAACGGCCATTTGTGGCGAGTGCAAAGCTAGGATCGTTTCTAGTTCTTGCTTGTCTACAAACAAATTCGACAAAGAAGCCGAATGGAGGAAAATACACATTATGGTCCTCCTTGTACCTGGAACCTTGTGTAATCCATTTGTCTTGGAGACTGAATGGAAGCTTTTCTACGATGGGGTTAACTCCCCTCGCTGTATCGAGGTAAGCGAGCCCAGGTAAACGACCACTCTGCTTTGCAGACTGCAGTTCAAGCAACAAGTCCCCAAGATCTCTCAGACGATAGGTGTCCTTGTTTGTGATGTGAGGGAAAGCCTCAAGTCTCCTTAACATTGCCTGCTCAATGACCTCTGGACATCCATAACAGTCTTCAAGGCGACACCATATCATTTGCACTCCTGTGGCAGGGTTATTGACATGAACGGATTTAATTCGTTTGGCATGTTTAGATGAATCAGGACCAAGCCATCTGACGAGAAGGTCAATCTCCTCTCTACTAGTTATACTGAGTTCACTGGTTACAGCTTGAAAAGATGTTTTCCACGCCCAGTAATTTTCCGGACAGTCATCGAATTGGAACAAGCCTGAACTCACCATTTCTTTTTTTAACAAATATGTAGTGAAGTCACTCACTTGTGGTTTACATTCAAAGGAAAGCACTGGAAGTCGTGTTGAATTTTCTTTTCCGGCCTCATAGGAATTGTTTCAGTATTCAATTCCTCCTTTGCCATTGCACGAAGAGAACTAACTGAGCCTGCAACATAACTCCTCATCACATAACTTGCATTCTCGCTTGCATGTTGTGAATTAGGAGCCAGATTAGGAGCATTTTGTTGCTGTGAGTATTTCTGCACATACTCTTTGGTGCGTTCAGCTCTGCTTGAGATGTACGATTCTTTTTCTAGGTTGACACTGGCTCCATCTTCTCCATAACCTGCAGCTTCGTAAACCTCTGCTTCTGTAGATGCTGCTACAGCTTCTTTCTGCAGTTGTAACACATATAAATCAGCTTCAACCTCTGCTTTTCTGTGTGCTGCTTCCGCTAGTGTTTTCTGTTGATGCACTTCAATTTCAGCTCTTTCTCTCATAATGCTGGCTTCCTTCTCTGCATAAGAGGCTTTTACTTTGCATGATGCCGCTTTAGCTCTAGCCGTGGTTGCCGTTGCACTAGCTGAAGATCTACTTGAACGATGTGATCTGCTTGACCGTGATTTTGTTTCTAGATCTTGATCAGCTTCCTCTGCTTTCTTGAGAGGCTGTGACTCGTCCATCTTGATATTATATTAACTGTAAGCTGGACGAAATCATGTTTGTTTGTTTGTCCTCACCCGCGTGCAGACGACCTTTTACTATTCTGTCCTGGCAATAGTGTTCTGAACCAAGCGCTGACAGATAGCTAACAGAAATAAAGCTCCATCACACGTTCTTCTTTTGTGCTTATGTGATGCACACTTTACTTTACTGTAAAACTGAAAGAAACACAAATATACAAATTACAAAATGGTTCACAAAATATAATGGATATTTTCCTCATTCACAATGCTTGAAGAAGAAAGATCGCACAGCTCCATTAGCATATTAGCCGTTAGAGCACGCTATCTTTCAGCATTAAACATCGATCTCTAAGCCTCTCAATAACAACCAGCTTTAACTTAACTAACACAAAAATACTACAATTGTTTTTAATATGAAATTTATAACTTACGGTCGTATCTACTCCAAGGATTAGACAGCAAACAACGACGTGCTTCTAAACACAGGTCACCAAAAACGAGTCTTCTACTGCTTTACGAGCTTCCTGTTGTGTTCTAACGAGCAGTGTAATAACATTTTTTCGCCACTAGGTGTCACACAGGGACTACTAAAACAAATCAAAATACCGCTAACAAACAGAAACTAACACTGCACAGAAATACAAATATTTGCTGTTGCTGCTTTCGGCCTTCTCCGTTACTTCTCCATGAACAAGAATGAGCTGACTGAGTCCGAAAGGCCCCTTTGTTCTTTCCAGGTGAAAAAAAAAAAGAAAGAGAGAAAAAAAGTCATAATATATAATACATACATTATATACAGTAGAAAGTACTATTACATTACAACATTTGGACTTAACATTAAAAGGCATTTCAAGCACGGTAAGTGTTGTGTTTACTGTCTATTTACAACAACAAACCTCACATTACAACTACCAATACTGTGGTAAAAGCATGGTAAGCATTAGGGAAATGTCCTTTTACTGCACCTATCACATTAAAACTAAGGTTACGGTGGTAAAAGCATTGCAAGTGTTGTTTTTTATTGTGCTTCTATTACAAATGCCACGTTGGAACTACACTAATAGTTATTATTAAATATGAATAATATGATATAAAAAAATGAAATATGTTTAAAGGTCTATAGCACGTCACGTGACAGTGTTTAATCACCCTATAAGCAAGGTGTGTTAATAATAGAAAGCAAAGAAATGCGAAGCCTGAGTGGAGATGAAAGATATAATGCAGTGACTGAACATAATCTGATCAATAACAACAGAAAATACTTTATATCAGACATTTGGAAATAATTTTTGACTACTCACCAACACATGGCACACGTGAACTGATGCCTAACATCGCGATGTGTTCTGAACAAGACTTCTTCAGCGCGATTTCATACCGCCAAAGTTCCCAGTGACGCGAGGGTAGGCCCATAGATATCTATACGTAGATTTCCCATTAGCGACTGTTTCCATGGGGGCGCGTCAACGTGCCTGGAGCGGTCGAATAAGGCATCTACGTATACATTTCTATGGGTTTAACTGCAGCCGGCCTGTGGCGTCTTCTTCATTGTGACGCCGGGGCACGTCTTTTCTTCACACAAATCAATCGTTTGGCCTCGGAACAGTTGGAATACGTGAACTTTTTCAATAAAGTGTGCCCGTTGTCTGTAATATTCTGTGTTTTATATCATATAACGCACACGGGCAGGTTTAGGGGCGGGGTTGGGCTTCTGATTGTGTTTAAATAACGTAAATAAAAATAAATACATCTAAAAAACTATGCTGGCTGATTGAGAATCATACTCCAACATGTCATAATGGAAAAATGATAACCCAATAAATAATTTCATCATAATAACATGCACGTGTTGATAGCAGCGTCCATAGCAACCAAAACGTTGCAGTTTCACATTTTTCTGGAGAGATCTGAAAAATCATCGCAACAACGAGCAAGCGAGTGATTATTTACATTCAATGAGTGAATATTATGAAAATACAATATATATTTCTCGCTAGAAATGTAATCAAAACTTATTTTTATGCAGAAACTAACTCAAAATACAGTTTTTTCCACTAAAAATTAGAGAAATGTCCGCCATGTTTTTTGTTCTCACGGCCGGAATCTTGAAAGTCACGTGACTTGGACGCAAAACAAGAGGAAAAGATTAGGCAAAAAAATTTAACAGTCATACAATTCAAGGGCCATTATTGTAACCCCTCTACGTTTTGCACTTTGGACCAATGTAGTCAGGGTACGTTTTTATATGAGACTGGGTTGGAATTCACTATTACTCCTTGATGACGTAATGGACCACACCTCCTCAAACACTGAAGTTTAACGAGCTTGTACGCAGTACACCCATCATAATTCAATAAGTTCAATATTAATAATTCAAAACCTCTTCTTCCAGGGTAAGTCTACCAGAACAATCAGCCCCAATACAAATTATTTAATAATTTTTAAAAACCCTATAGATAAACAACAAATTGGTGTTTTGGGGAGGCAAATGTTCCCCTGGAGATGCTAAATTCTTCATAGAGGCGTACCAAGATGCTACAACCATCCCTTACGGGTACTTGCTGGTAGATTATAAAGCAAACACACCAGAAAGATTTAGACTCAGAACAGATCTGCTCTCTGACCATCCTGTGGTATACGTTCAAAAAAGGAGGAAGGGACCATGAGTTTGAGACTATCCAGAAATGTACCTCTTTTAAAGTTATCATACAAAGGCACACCGAAGCAAAGACGTCTTATTTTACAGACGGCATCTGACGAATTCCTACTGGCTCTCTGTGAATTGTCTCTTCATGTCCTTCATGGCATAATACCACTGACTGCTAATCAACACAGAGAAAGACTGAGATAAAATATGTGGCTAGTAAAAAGATTAATGGGTAACACTTTATAATACGGGTGCACTAATATGCATTAATTCATGCTTAACTAATGCACAGATAATCATGAGTTAATGTGTTACTAATGGTGAATTAACCCATTTATTAATGATTACTGCATCAGCAGCTAATGAAGATTCTACATGATTAATAGAGTAAGTAATCATTAAATTGTTATTAGTTAAATGTGTCATAATGTATTAATCCCTTAATAACATATTATATGAACTAATAATGTAAATGAATGTGTTAATTACCACAACGGGTCAAAGCCATGCATTTTAACTTCCAGTTGTCTGCTTTAATTAATCATTAGCTAATGATTTGCAAAGGTATCATTATGTTATGACTTTACTTGTTGGGGCACATGACTATTAACTAATTGATTAAGTAATATGTAATTGTGGTTATGACTTTTGAATTAATTTTGAATTAGTTAATAGTCAAACAAAGAGACGAACATCTTCCATTTACTGGTGTAAGTGGGACGTGTTGAAGGTGCTCTAGCACTCATAACCGTCTCTTTCACTCCTGCTGAACATTGAGAGAGCACCTTCTCAATCCCAGGGGCCGTATGTACAGCTTCAGCCTGTCCAGAAAAGGATGCCACAGTGCCCCCTCCATCTGTGACAGCAGATCCTTCCGTGGTGGCAAGTGTTGAGGGGGCGCAGTTATTAGAGATAATAAGAGGCTGAACCAAGGCGTCGCTGGCCAACAAGGAGCCACTAGGATGAGCCTTTGATGCTTCTCCTGTGCTCGTCTCAAGACGGACAAAAGGAGTGGAATTGAGGGAAAGGCATAAAGGAGAAGATCCGGCCACTCGTGGTCCAGAGCATCCTGGCCCAATGAGCATCTGTGCTGAAAACCATACTGGGCAATGTGTCTGTGTTCTGCTGGCAAAAAGGTCTACCGCTGCCACCCCGTAACTCCTCCAAATTGACCGAACAACTTCCCTGTGCAGACACCATTCCCCCGGTCTTGGTTCTGCACGAGAGAGTGAATCCGCCACACTGTTGTCGCAACCCGGAATGTGAGTTGCTCTGACTGAAGGAAAGTGCCTTTCTGCCCACAACAGCAGTTTCCTTACCAAACTGAGACAGGATAGGGACCTGGTGCCCCTTTGGTGATTGATTAAAAATACCACAGTGGTATTGTCTGTCTTCACCAGAATGTGTCTCCCCGATAGTTCCTGCTTGAAATGCTTCAGGGTGAGAAATACAGCCCACAGTTCCAGAAGATTGATGTGAACAGTCCTCAACTGCGGGTCCCACCTACCCTGTATACCTCTGTGTTGCCAGAGTCCTCCCCACCCACTGAGGGAGGCATCCATGGTATCCACGTCCCTGCGCGCTGGAGGTGGCCCAATCGGCACACCCCTGCGAAGAAATCTGTCTCCCCTCCAACGTCTCAGAAAGGCAGCACAGATGGTTGTGACTCGAACCAGTGTGCTTCTATTGTAAACTGGTGACAATCGTTTGGCTATCAACCAGCGTTGGAATGGACGAAGATGCAACAGGCCCAGCTGAATGACTGACGTTTCCGCTGTGAGAAGGCCTGCGAGTCTTAGAAAGCTGATAAAAGGCAGATGGACCTGGAACTTTGTTAAGGTTGTCCGCAACACTTGCCTCCGGCCCTCCGTGAGGGTAGCTCTCATTGCTCTGGAATACAGTTGCATGCCCAGAAAACACACTGACTGACTTGGAGTTAAGCAGCTCTTATGAAAATTCACCCTCAGGCCCAAAGCAGTGACATGGGACAACAGAAGGTGCGTATTTTTTGACAGCTTGCTGAGGTGAACTGGCGCACAGCAGCCAATCGTCCAAATACGGGAGGATGAGCATGCCCTCCCGCTGAAGTGGTTCCAGTGCCACCTGAATGACGCGTGTGAACACGTCAAAGCAGCTTCACAGTGTTAAACAGAAAAACAATGCAACAGAATATATTTCGATTATCATACAGTAACAATGTGGGCTTTAGATCAGTAATTTGGTCTAAATGGTTAAATTAGTTTAATAATTAGATTTATTTTGAAATATATTTAAAAAATCGTTTTTCCCCAACAGAGCAAGCCAAGCCAGAGGCGACAGTGGCAAGGAAACCAAAACCCCATCAGGAGACCTAATGGAGAAAAATAAACCTTGGGAGAAACCAGGCTCAGTCGGGGTGCCAGTTCTCCTCTGGCCAATTTACAAACAGCGTATTATTATTATTCTGGCAATTTTAAAGTTCAGAGGTCATAATAGATCTGAATATTCGAAAGATTGAGGCAACACCCGGAGACGGGTTTATTGAGGATGATGTATCGATTAAATAATTATTAAAAATAAATAATTTGAAATATCGGAGTCATTACGCCGGAGACAGGTTTTTATTGAGGATGCCGTATTGATTAAACAATTACTAAAGTGTAAGATTCGAAAGATCAGCGGCAACACGCTGGAGACGGGTTGTTTTGAGGATGACATATCGATTTAAAGAATTACAGGTCCTTCTCAAAAAATTAGCATATTGTGATAAAGTTCATTATTTTCCATAATGTAATGATAAAAATTAAACTTTCATATATTTTAGATTCATTGCACACCAACTGAATATTGCAGGTCTTTTATTGTTTTAATACTGATGATTTTGGCACACAGCTCATGAAAACCCAAAATCTCAAAAAATTTGCATATTGCATCCGACCAATAAAAGAAAAGTGTTTTTAATACAAAAAAAGTCAACCTTCAAATAATTATGTTCAGTTATGCACTCAATACTTGGTTGGGAATCCTTTTGCAGAAATGACTGCTTCAATGCGGCGTGGCATGGAGGCAATCAGCCCGTGGCACTGCTGACGTGTTATGGAGGCCCAGGATGCTTCGATAGCGGCCTTAAGCTCATCCAGAGTTTTGGGTCTTGCGTCTCTCAACTTTTTCTTCACAATATCCCACAGATTCTCTATGGGGTTCAGGTCAGGAGAGTTGGCAGGCCAATTGAGCACAGTAATACCACAGTAATTTTGGTACTGTGAGCAGGTGCCAGGTCGTGCTGAAAAACGAAATCTTCATCTCCATAAAGCTTTTCAGCAGATGGAAGCACGAAGTGCTCCAAAATCTCCTGATAGCTAGCTGCATTGACCCTGCCCTTGATAAAACACAGTGGACCAACACCAGCAGCTGACATGGCACCCCAGACCATCACTGACTGTGGGTACTTGACACTGGACTTCAAGCATTTTGGCATTTCCTTCTCCCCAGTCTTCCTCCAGACTCTGGCACCTTGATTTCCGAATGGCATGCAAAATTTGAGCGACAGTCCAGTGCTGCTTCTCTGTAGCCCAGGTCAGGCGCTTCTACCGCTGTTTCTGGTTCAAAAGTGGCTTGACCTGGGGAATGTGGCACCTGTAGCCCATTTCCTGCACACGCCTGTGCATGGTGGCTCTGGATGTTTCTACTCCAGACTCAGTCCACTGGTTCCGCAGGTCCCCCAAGGTCTGGAATCGGTCTTTCTCCACAATCTTCCTCAGGGTCTGGTCACCTCTTCTCGTTGTGCAGCATTTTTTGCCACACTTTTTCCTTTCCACAGACTTCCCACTGAGGTGCCTTGATACAGCACTCTGGGAACAGCCTATTTGTTCAGAAATTTCTTTCTGTGTCTTACCCTCTCGCTTGAGGGTGTCAATAATGGCCTTCTGGACAGCAGTCAGGTCGGCAGTCTTACCCATGATTGCGGTTTTGAGTAATGCACAATGGGCCGCTTTGGACGGTGTTGCCTCTCGAGGGTGGCAGCCCAGTGATGAAGTCAAGGGCCAGGTGTGACCAGGGACGAGAGGGAATGGGCAAGGGTTGGAGCAGACCAACGGACGGGCGGTTAGAATTCTTGTTCTGAGCACAAGTCGAGCAAGTCAACACATCCGGACTGCCTGACATCCGGGGCCATGGAGGGCCACCCAAACTGCTGGCGGATGGCAGCCAGCGATCTCCGAATTCCTGGGTGACAGACTAACCTGGACTCGTGGCCCCACCGGAGGACTTCAGGGCGCAACGCAACCGGCACAAATAGCCGACCCTCCGGGCACTCCTCCGGCACTTCCACCCCTCGACCGGCCTCCTCCACTCGTCTCTCGATGTCCCAGTAGAGAGACCCAACCACCACCCCTTTGGGAAGGATGGCCTCGACCGGCGCCCCCTCCCCAGGGACCCCGAAGAGACGAGAGAGGGCATCAGGCTTGACATTCTTGGAGCCTGGCCGGTACGAGAGGGTAAAGTTAAAACGGCCAAAGAAGAGTGCCCATCGAGCCTGCCGTGAACTCACCCTCCTGGCCGAACGGACGTACTCAAGGTTCTTGTGGTCCGTCCAGACCAGGAAGGGCTGTGCCGACCCCTCCAGCCAGTGACGCCACTCACCCAAGGCCAACCTGACTGCCAACAGTTCCCTGTTTCCAATGTCATAGTTACATTCAGCCGGGCTCAGCCGATGGGAGAAGAAGGCACAGGGGTGCACCTTCCCATCCTTAGAGCTCCGCTGAGACAGGGCCGCGCCTACCCCAACATCAGAGGCATCCACCTCGACAATGAATTCAGGATCTGGAATAGAGAGAACAGGAGCAGAGATGAAACGAGTCAAGGACTCCTGAGCCTGACTATTCCATCTGAACGGTACCTTGGTGGAGGTGAGAGCCGTTAAAGGGGCAGCTACCTGACTGAATTCCCTGATGAAGCGCCTATAAAAATTGGCGAAGCCCAGGAACCACTGCAGCGCCTTACGGGTGTTGTGGGCTGGCCACTCGGCTACGGCCCTTACCTTGGCGGGATCAGCTCTGATCCCATCAGCTGAGATGACATACCCCAGGAATGTAACTGACTTGTAGTGGAACTCGCACTTCTCCGCCTTTACAAAGAGCTGATTCTCTAACAGCCGTTGAAGGACCTTGCGAACATGCTGAGTGTGTACCTGTAGTGAAGGGGAAAAGATGAGAATGTCATCCAGATACACAAAGACAAACTTATTTACCATGTCCCTCAGCACGTCATTGACCAAGGCCTGGAAGAAAGCTGGAGCATTAGTCAGACCAAAAGGTAGGACCAAATATTCAAAGTGTCCCGTAGGGGTATTAAACGCTGTCTTCCACTCATCCCCCTCACGAATCCGTACCAGATGTGACGCGTTGCGGAGGTCTAACTTAGTGAAGACCTGAGCTCCCTGCAATAACTCAAAGGCAGACGACATGAGAGGTAGGGGGTACCTGTTTTTGACAGTAATGTCATTTAACCCTTGGTAGTCAATGCAGGGTCGCAAGGAACCATCCTTCTTCTCAACGAAGGAGAACCCTGCCCCGGCGGGCGAGGAAGAGGGGTGGATGAGACCGGCACTAAGAGATTCTTGAATATACCTGTCCATGGCCTCTCGTTCAGGACCAGAAAGGGAATATAACCGACCCTTGGGCTGAGAAGTGCCTGGAAGGAGATCAATAGCACAATCATACAGCTGGTGGGGCGGTAGGGACATGGCTCGGGACCTGCTGAAGACCCGATGAAGATCGTGGTACTCCGCCGGGACTCCGGTCAGATCTGCTGCCTCCACCTGAGAAACAGGACACACAGAACCAGGACAAGAAGCAGGACCCAGACAAGACGCTAGACAAAACTGACTCCAGGCTAACACAGAATTCCCAGAGAAATCAACGCGAGGGTTGTGCTGCACCGGCCACGGATACCCCAGAATGATAGGAGCACCCAGTGAATTCAGTAGGTACAGCTCAATACCCTCACGGTGATTGCCTGAGACAACAAGACTTACACGTGGAGTGACGTGGGTAATGGTGGAGATAAGCTGGCCCGCTAACGACCACACCGGAATGGGCGAGGAGAGAGGGATAGCTGGAATGCCCCACTGCTTGGCAACAACGCTGTCCAGAAAATTGCCCTCAGCCCCAGAGTCCACGAGGGCCTGGCAGGACTTGGAGAAGCCTTCATGCTGGATGGAGACGGGTAGCAGTGTGCGAGAACCAGGGGGATTAACACAAGGAGATGCGCCCACCAGGAGTCCCCGATTCACTGGTGGGCCTTGGCTTTTAAAGGGCACTTTAGAGCAAAATGCCCAGGTTTCCCACAGTAAAGGCATAAACCTCTAGCCAGACGATCCTGCTTCTCCTGAGGTGTTAGACGGAGACGACCCAATTGCATGGGTTCAGGGTCTGCGGGGAGAGGTGAAGACTGGACAGGGGTGACTTGAGGAAGGGAGCCCTCCCCCAACCTCCAGAATGGGTTACCAGACCGACGTTGGCGGCGACGAAGGAGTCAGGTCAACCATTGAGTCCATGTCACGGGGCAGCTCGTGGGTGGCAATCTCGTCCTGGATGCTGTCATCCAGTCCGTCAAGAAACCTGGAGCGCAGGGCACCCACATTCCAGTCGCAGGAGGCCGCCAAGGTTTGGACCTGGATGGCCTAGTCGGTGACAGAACGACCCTCCTGCGAGAGCCGTACCAGCCTAGAAGCTGCCTCATCACCCCTTGCTGATCGGTCGAACAATTTGATCATTTCCTCATGGAAGTCTTTAAAACGACGGCAAACGGGTGCTTGAGCATCCCAGACGGCAGTACCCCACTCACGAGCCTTACCAGTGAGCAAAGTTAGGACGTACGCCATCCGGGAATCTTCAGTGGCGTAGCGGAGGGGCTGTAGTGCGAACACTAGAGAGCATTGGGAAAAAAAAGCCAGACAGGAATTAGGATCCCCGTCGTAAGGTGGTGGGCTGTTGGCATGGGGTTCGGGATCATGGTGAGGAGAGGGTTGAACAGGGGGATTGGTCGGTAAAGCCCCAACGACACCCTGCTGGAGCTCTTGAACACATGCACTGAGACTGGCCACCTGAGCAGTCAGAAATTCTACCTCCCGTGAAGTGGTGGTAAGCTGGGTAACTTGCTGGCCTAAAAGGACACCTTTCTGGGTGAGCGCTGTCCGAACCTGGTCTGTGTCTGCTGAATCCATTATGGCCAGATTGTCCTGTCACGAATCAGGACGAGATTCAGTTGCAGACACAACAAAACAGAATTTATTAATCAACAGTACTTTGCACACAACTGGGCAGAGCAGTCAAACAAAAGTATCAAGGAAAACAGCAGGCAGCTCGGTCCCGTGCGGTCATCAGGAAGACCGAAGAAGAAGCCCGTGGCGCAGATCGAAGCGCCTGGGTGGGCAGGGCGAAGCGCCCGGCAGAGAGAGAGACGGCTGGTGGGCGAGGAGCACGGGCCTGCAGCGAGGCGATCCTAAGCCGAGGGCGGCAGGCAAACAGGCAGGAATAGCACAAGAGCAGTCTGGGCGGCAGGCAAACAGGCAGGAACAGCGTGAGAGTAGTCTGGGCAGCAGGCAAACAGGCAGGAACAGCGCGAGAGCAGTCTGGCAGGCAAACAGGCAGGAACAGCGCGAGAGCAGTCTGGGCGGCAGGAGAGGAGAGAGAAAAACCAAAAGAAACTTAACAGGCACTGGAGCCTAAACAGGACACGACACGAGATTACCAAGACAGGACAGAAGAACGGCTGGCCGAATCGCAAGGTAAACAAACAGACAATCTGGCACAATGCAGCAAACACGAGAGGATTAAATAGGGGAATAATTAGGGAAGTCAGATTAATCACAGGTGAGAGAGGTGCGTTATAGTGCTGATGGAGTAACAAGGGGGTGGGGGAAACACCACACTGACAGCAGAGCACAAGGCAAACTGTCAACACAAAACAATGACACATGACAACAAGGGACAGATCAGGTCGCTGACATGACATAACTAGGACTATTCAAACAATCGGAGTCATCACGCCGGAGACAGGTTTATTGAGGATGCCGTGTTGATGAGGAAGCTTAAGGGGGAGTCTAAATGACAAGGTCACTGCAGACACTTCAGGGTCATATGTTGGTCACATCTGGGTGCAGGTCCACTGTCTGATCTGGATACAGCCTGGATCCGGCTGACTGCAGTATCCCTCGGAATAAAACAGAGACACTAACATTAGCGTAGATGCCATTCTTCTGATGATGTAACGAGTACATCAGGTGTTATGGTAAGTGTTCCCGGTTCCAGCTGACCTAGATAATGCAGCCTAATAATCATTTAATTGAAAAAAGTGTTTTATGTGTATGCCATAGAAAAGAGATGTGTTTTTAGTCTAGATTTAAACTGACAGAATGTGTCTGCTTCCCGAACAATGCTAGGAAGACTGTTCCATAGTTTAGGTGCTAAATAGGAAAAGGAGACTCTTGTTTAAGCGCCTGAGGTCTAGGATGAGATCTTGTAATGAAAAAGCCACTGAAGAACCAGCGCCTTGAATACTTAAGCTCCCATCACTATGAGAGTGTTGAGACTGAGCATGCACAGCAGTATTCTCCTTCAAAGGTGCATAACGGTCCTGGTCATCAGTGATTAAAGAATCTGAAGCTGCTAATGACACTGTATCCAACTCCTCCCTAGAACCCTCAGTTGCTGGTTCGAACCTGATCAATAAGGAATTAGGTACCGATGCGCTCACTTCCTCATTTCTGCACTGAGTAGCAGAAGTAAATGACCTCGCCAACAAAGCCTTAATGCCCTGCACAGCATTAGATAGCTCCGCTACCTGGTGCGATAGTGTTGCATCCGGGGCCTGCCTTTTACTTGGAGGACCCTCAGTTTTGCTAGCTGAGCGTTTGCTACCAGTCTGAACCTTAGTTTTAACTGGTGTCACAAAATCTTGAATGTCAGGTTCAAACTTTGTCAACCTCTGTCTCCTAACGTCCAAAGGCATCAAATAACATTCTGGGCAAGGGTCAGTAAGAGCATCCTTGAGATGTTTCGATGCCTAGACAGGCAGGACATTGAATAAGGGCATCCATAAGGTCCACAGAACCTGAACATGTAGAGCATGAGGCAGCCATAATGCCTATTGCTTCCGAAAAAACAACTCTGGTCACCAATGGGTTAATAGCAGCGATAAATATAGCACTCCAATAATATGCACGTTCAGTGATTACCACAGTAACTGCACGCGAACACTAACCAATGAGGTTTACCAATGAGTGTATCTGTAACACAACCGTGTGCAATTGGTATACATGCGGTGATAATAAAAACCCTGGTTAACCAATAAGTTCTCTAAACACTCAACTAAACTCCAATGTCCGGAGCACCGCGTTTGTGAAGACCCTGGACAACCAATGGGTCTGAAACAGTCAATACAAGCCAAAATGACTTCAACTTAATTAATTTCAAAATCCGTATCTTTGTTTCCTCGAGACACAGCTGTAGGGAGCAAATGCTAACCAAAAAGCTGTGCAAACCCGAGCGAGATCTCTCCGCGAGAATGACAAAGAGACCGACCGTGACGTAGTCGGAAGCTGACATAGCTTCTGACAAGTCATCGGTTGAAGTCACGTGTGACTGATTTGATACGAGATTCTCGATGTGATGCGCGAGACGCGACCTTTTCCACCATGTTTGACTGTCTCTGGCGGTCTGTAACAAGTGAAAGAGAACATCGAAATCAATTACGTTCAAACCTCCTTCGCTGATTGGCTTCACTGCATCTGCCTTTCTTATATAATGGTGCTTGTTTTTCCAAATAAATTTATACTGAATTTGATTTATGTCCCTTATCCATCTATCAGATATACTTAAAGAAAATGCTGGGTAAATCAACCTGGAAAGCGCTTCTGACTTTTGAATGACAATTCTGCCAAATATCGATATATTTCTTTGTAACCACATATTTAAAATATTTTGACTATTTTTAACATTATTAAGCAGATTATTTTTCTCTCTAATTTGAGGGTCTTCTTTAGTAATAATAATTCTTTAGTAATAGTAATAAAAATATAGTAATAAATAAAATGAGGTGAAGTATTTCACCTCATTTTTTAATGGAATATTGAACAATTGAGATTCTGTATGATCATGAAGTGCCATTAATTCACTTTTTTTTTTATTTAACTGTAGATGTGAGAAAGACCGTCCCGGAACATAAAATCTGTAGTGTGCTCTGACGGACTGATTTCAGATTTACCACTTCCACTAGACTGATGGGATAACAGCTCCACCTGTGTGCTCCTGACATTGTTCAATGTTGTGCGTTCATGCAACGAATGTGAGTAATTATGTGAATATTGTTTAGTCAACACTTTGTAGCTGTTATTGTGAATGTCAGATGTTAGCGAATTAATGTGATATGCAAATGACGAATCGCGGGCGGGATGGCGGATAAACGCTAATCCGGTTAGCCGCATTAGTATGATCACGTGTAGTTTTTGTTATATGCTGCGTCACGTCATATATTGGTGTTTATGTTATATAATGTTTAATTCACAGTTAACAGTTGAGTATTTGTGATGACTGTTTTACGCATTTATTGATACTTTGTGAGGTATTTGGTAGTGAATATGTACAGATATATTGTATTCAAATTGTTTTCCTTTATTATTTGTTTACAGACCACATAACATTCCATATATTCCTACCATCCTCATATTGTAAATGGATGTCACTGACTGCCTGACAAATGTTATTAAAGGGAAGTTTGAAGAGGATATACTTCTCCCGTGCCTGATTCTCTTACCAGAATCACTGTCCGTAATTGTCCGTCAGTAGAACTGGAAATTAAGTAAGGTTGCAAGAGGTGCTATCCCGCAACAATTGGTCCTTCGAGCCGGAGCGGCAACAAGTAAACATTATGGACACTGCAGCTAGCAACGCATCAGAGACTGTAGATAGACCCAAGAGACAAAGTACTTCCTTCCCATCTGGGTGACTATGAGGTTGGCTACATGCCTCCAATGGACCCTCCTCCAATCGCTTCTTCTCGCTGTCACAGCCAACATAAGAGCCAGTCGAGGAAAACGTCTCATAGTAAAGCCAGCTCTCGGTCCAGATCGAGTTGTCATTCCATTATCTCTGGTGTTCATGCTACATCTGCTCTTACAAACAGCCAGGCAGCCATAGTGGAGGAGAGATTAAAACAGCGCCAGTACGACAACCTCCTTCAACAGATTGAGGATGACACACTGGCAGAAATAGAGTACCAGAGACTACAAACCCAAGCAAAAGAGGCTCAACGTACCCAAGAAGAGGCTCTCAGGGTAAAGGAGGCCTTATCTAACCAGTTAGAATGACGACGTAAGTTGAAAAAAGCAGAAACTGATTTAGAAGTGGCCAAGCTGGTGAGTTCCCTGCTCAGCCAAAATACAAGTTTGACAAACACAGAACCCCAAGCATCGCCAGACACAACTGGGCCACCATCGCAGTTCCCTCATGCCAGCTCAGCCCACTCACCCATATTCCAGAAGTCGCCCTGACCCTTACCTTCCATGATGCAAGCCACAGTTCAGTCAACACCAAGGCTACCTCTTCGGTTAGCACTGCAGGCGACTTTGCCTGCACGAGTTCCAGATCTCACATCGCAATTGCTATCATGTGTAGTCAATCAAGGGAGACCAGAAGTCGCATATTCGGGAGAGAACATGCCACCTGCCACACAGCAGCCTAGCCCAGCCTCAATGCCACTACCTCAACTCAACCACATGCAAACAGCAGCAACCCAATTTGCGACACCAAACACAGATAGTGTTCTGATACCGCAGACTGTATTCCCTGTTGCACCTATTGCATCGACCTCGTATGTGAATACCCTGTTACCAAGCCAGGTAGCCCCACCTACTCAGCCTTTTTCAAGACTTTCCCATCAGAGAGTGACAGTCTCATCTAACACACCCATCTGCCCTCAACCCGGTCCGCTTCCACCTGTTCCCCAAACTGGTTACTTGCCTCAACCCGGAACAGAGCTTCTGATGGCAGCAGCCTATGGTATCCCTCGGCCCACTCTACCAGTGTTTGAGAGTGGCACAGAAAGCGACTTTGCCTTGTTGAACTTGGCCTTAGACAATCTATTAAGCTACCATACCCATATCAGTGAGCAGTACAAATACCAAGTGTTGCTGAGTCACCTGAAGTTTGCTAGTGCTCAGCAGTTGGCTAAGGCATATATGCACCACCCACAACCATACACTGCTGCTTTGCAAGCTTTGCAGGAGAAATACGGCCAGCCCAGGCAGCTTGTACAATCAGAGCTAGGCGCCATTATGAACAGTCCACCACTCAGAATGGGTGATACCAATGCTTTCGACTCATTTGCCTTATCTGTCCAATCCTTGGTGGGCATGCTAAGGACACTGGAGGGAAAAAATGGATATGAGCTTATGTGTGGTTCTCACGTGGATCGCCTTCTGGGCAAGATGCCACCCGCTTACAGAGACAGCTTTGTAGAATACTGTCTAAGTCATGGTATCCTTCAAACTGGTACAGATAGAACATACACTCTTCCCGACTTAGCGTCTTGGTTACAAACAAAGTCACAAGCGAAGCGCATTTCTAGCCGAGCTGCTGCCGAGTTTCAGTCTGACACAGCAAAGTCATCGGGGAAGAGTAAAGGTACTCCATATCATCGAGAGCGTTCAACACCAGTACTTCTGACATCCGAGAAATCTGTCAAGCCCTCTGAAACAGCCCAGGTAAAAGCCATTTCCAAGCCAACGCCTTATTGTTCTCATTGCGACAACTGAGATCATTATCTCAACTCTTGTGATAAATTCAAGAGGTTGACCACCACCCAGATCGTCACCTGGATCACAGAAGGTAAACGCTGTAAAGTATGCAAAGAACTGCACCTTACTATCCTACATGACTCTGTGAAAGATACTTCAAGAGCTGTGCTTATGGTGAGTTTGCCATCCACACAAATCTATCTTGACAGACCTAACCGCTCACAGAAGGTTATGCTTAAGGTTGTCAAAGTTCTCTAGCACAGTTGTGGCCAAACAATGGAAGCCCACGCTGTTCTCGATGATGGCTCTGAAAGAACCATCATCCTTCCTCCTGTAATTCAGCAACTTGGGCTATATGGAGTTCCAGAAGTTCTCCCACTACAGACAATTCAACAGAGTCATACCAAACTTGACGGGTCCAGAGTAACCTTGGAGGTTTCCCCTATCACCAAACCAGAACAGAAGTATGTCATCCGTAATGCCGACAACATGCTATTGCAGTGAGTGGGGATATCAAGGGCATGTTCCACCAGGTACGTCTGTTAGCCGGTGACAAGTCAGTGCTGCGATTCATATGGAGGAACATGGATAGGGAAGCTGACCCAGACATCTACGAGTGGCAGGTACTTCCCTTTGGTACGACCTGCAGCCCGTGTTGCGCCATCTATGCCCTTCAATTTCATGCCCAAGAACCATGTCGGGCCTAGTTGACATTGTGGAGAACTCGTTCTATGTTGACAACTGCCTTCACAGTACTACAGATCAGGGTGAGGCCAAAGCCATAATAAATGGATTGCGTCAGTCTTTGCTAAAGGGAGGCTTCGAGATCAGACAATGGACATGCAATATACCATCAGTCCTCAGGCACCTTCCATCAGAAGCCAGATCAGCTAGTAGCGAGTGCTGGTTGGCTCAGAGTAGTGCAGACATACAAGAACCTACCCTTGGCCTACAATGGAATTGCCTTGATGACACCCTGGGGTATGAGAACCGCTTAGCAGAGCCTGTTCAGCCCACTATGAGAAACCTTTATAAGACTTTGGCAAGCCAATACGACCCACTGGGATTTATCATCCCATTCACCACGAGGGTTAAGAGTCTTATCCAGGATCTCTGGAAACACAACCTCAGCTGGGATGACCCTATCGAACCCCTATATCTGCGTGAGAAATGGTCAAAGGGTATTCCTGTGGGTCGCAGAACTTTCCAGTATCACCGGACTACAATTCCCTCAACATTATGCATGTGGTGGTGCTGACACCCCATCCACCGTTAGGGAGTTACATGTCTTTTGTGATGCCTCAGAGAGGGTATATGGGTCCGTGGTCTACCTTCGGATCACAGATGAGAGTGAGAAGGTCCATATTGCCTTTGTCCTGGCTCGATCCAGAGTGGCTCCCCGTAAATGTCTATCTATGCCACGCCTAGAGTTGTGCGCTGCACTTTCTGGAGCTCAGATGGCCAAAGTGATACAGACTGAACTTACCATTCCCATTCACCAAGTCACATATTGGACAGATTCTACTACTGTGCTGCATTGGTTGATATCGGAGTCATGCAGATCCAATGTCTTTGTGGGGTCTAGAGTAGCTGAGATTCAGACTTTGACAGATGTTAACAGGTGGAGGTATGTTGACTCTGTTCGAAATCCAGCTGACCGTATCACCTGAGGTCTCACATTGGCAACGTTAGCAAGACCACACCAGTGGAGATCTGGGCCATCCTTCCTAACTGAATCACAAGATATGTGGCCATTGACACCCAACACAGAGATTGAACCTGACCTGAGTGAGATGAAAAGACCATCCTTCATTGGAGCAATTACTGTCATTCCCAGTTTAGTTTTTTCAGACCTGAGTCAATTCAGAACTTGGGAGGAGCTAGTACAAGCTACTGTCGAGTCCGCTGAAGGGGCGACCAACACTGACACCTCTTGTGAGGCCTCAAAGTATATACAGGCAGAGAAGCTCCTCACGGCACAAGTACAGCTTGATTCATTCCCAGATGAATTCAGAGCATTAAAGGCTGGACAGTCCATTCTAACAGACAGCCGCCTGAGTTCTCTTGCCCCAGAGTACGATAAAGACACTGATCTTATCCGGGTGGGTGGACGACTTTGTCGTGCTGAGACCCTGGATTCAGAGATCATTCACCCAATTGTCTTGGATCCCCAACATCATATCACAAAGCTACTCATTCAAGACGTGGATCAACAACTCCATCTTCCTGGTGCAGAGCGAGTTCTGGCTGAGCTACACCATAGATACTGGGTGCTTATAGGCCGTGAAGCTGTACGTAAGCACCAACATTCATGTCAGGATTGCCAGTTCTGGCGTGCTAAGCCACAGACCCCACAGATGGCTGACCTTCCTCCCTGTCGGCTACGTCTCTTCAAGCCACCGTTCTACTCCACCAGCACAGACTGCTTTGGACCATTTCATGTAAAGATAGGTCGTCGTCAGGAAAAGAGACTGGAAGTGAGTGAAAAAAGGCTTAGCTTGGCAGCCATATTCCAAGAGAGAGGGAGAGTGAGGAGAACTCTGTCTTTCCGCGGCACTTCTACGGCGCTGCGGAACGAGAGAGTCATAGAACAAGCCTGTAAGCTCTTTGAAGTGGCGTTGCAGCGGCAACACACACACACAAACACACACACAACATAGACACACAGAATAAACAATATTTCACGCCGGATGGCGCAGCTGGAACACAGGTGGCTGAAGGCGGAGACCCGGTGGGAATCCGGCGTCCTCAGGGCTGCAGGGATGTTCCGCTGGTTGCTTTTCGACGGCGGTTTGCTTGATTCTGGAGGTCAGCGACGGTGTCGCTGAAGGAGATAAAATCTGACACCTATGGCGAATCAGGGTCTTATATAGCCTCCTGTATGCTAATATAAGCCCCTTTTTTCGGCGGTCTCTCTGGAGCGCCCCCATTGGTTCGTTCCTCTCAGCCGCCTCACCATAGATTGCCGCGGCCCGGCCAATCAGAGCGCTCCTAGCGCTGGACTATTGCCGTGCAGCTGCACTGCGCTTTACATAGATACCTTTATTAATAAAGTTTTGCTTCATATTCTCGAGAAAAGGAGTTTTCCCATACGCAATACGAGGAACCTCTCGAAAGGGAACATAATTCAATCAGGTAAAGGTTTAAAGGAACACTCCACCGTTTTTAAAAAAAGGGCTTATTCAATTTCTTTCCTACATTTAGATATGTGGGCAAATGCATTTTTGTCTCAGTGCATGCATTGTTTTAGTTTGGCAGGGTTTAGTTTCGCTAGCTTAGCTTAGCTTAGCTTAGCATAATGAATAGAATCCTATGTTGCCAGCTAGCATGTCCCGAGTAAAAGTGAACCAAAAAAAACCCCCACCTAATTACTTCTTGTGGCCTGCGTATTCACAACGAATACAAATAGCGATGCAGATTAGGACAAGGCGATTTCCTTGGCAGATATTGACTATATTATGGTGAAGCACAGGCGTGGCACTGCTACTTGGGTGCAGAGATATCACGCAACACATTCACAACATACAGAAGTTTGGGTATTTCATGTGTTGTGTGATATCTCTGCGCCCAAGTAGAAGTAAATAGTGTAAATAGCAAATAGATAGCAAATACAGAGTTTATATAGCAAATAGATTCTATTTACACTAAGTGAAAATAGCATATTTTCTTAATGATAATTGCTATTTACACCAAGTGCAAATAGCGATAGATGATAATTATACAGAGTGTAAATAGAAAATAGATTCTATTTACACTCAGTGAATCAATTTTCTTAGTGATAGAGGATATTTAAGTGCAAATAGTAGATGCTATTTACTAAGTTAAATAGCACTCTAAGTTGATATATTCAATATAAGTTGTTATATTCAACACTATATAAAAGTAGCAGTTCTTTGCAATATGTGTAAATAGTAATTACATATAATTTATACTTTTTGACAGATACATACTATTTACACCTCAGTGTTGTTGTACATTAAAAGGACGCAATAACAACATTGAGTGTAAATTATTATATTAATTAAAATTTTTAATTGGATTCTGCCAAAATGGGACAATAAAAGCCCTCCCTACACCTACCCAATAAAGGCTTTTATTATTATTAAACATTTCATTAGGCACTTTATTTCCACATTTAGACAATTTTTATTGAAAGTAAATGCATTTCTGGTGTGATTTGTGATGTAAAAAGAGATAAGAACAAACTCTGCCTAAGGCAGATTCGAACCCACTCAATCGCGTCAAAATCAAGATGTTTAAGCCATACACTTTTCTAATTGCATCACTGAAGACGTTGAAATCTGAGCGCTTTTTAAAATCTTGTTTGGCCCAACCAGGCATTGGTAGGTGGAGCTAGTGCAAATAGCACTTGCCAACAAGGCACGCTATTTGCACTTAGTGTGAATAGACACTCTTTTATTAATTAGGGTAATAAAATTAAGGGTTTTTTCACTCTTGGGTCCTCTTTAGAAGAACCAAATTTAGACTCCTATAAGTGGTCCAAGAGGTGAACCAAGTGAAAAGGACCCAATTCTCTTTACGTTAACACTGTCCCTGTACCTGTAAGAGGACTCAGATCCTTTTTTGATCTACTTTAGTAGGAATGTGGTCTCAGACCCCTTTGTGTTCAGACTGCTGCTTTTTGGATCTAGTCCAGTTCAGTGTTTGATGGCTGACCCTATGGCCTTCAACATTTTATCCCATTCACTTACATTGTTTGTGCCTCAGTAACCAAGATATTTGTTTGTAAAGATTATTATTTTATTTTTTAATGACATTGCTACAAATGCAGTTGAATTAAGTTGCTTATCTTTTTACAATATATATATATATATATATATATATATATTATTATTTTATTTTTTTATTTTTGTTGAAATACTGCATATTCTTGCACTAGCTATATCACACATATATTTAGACATAAATAGACGATTTAAAATGGGTCTGTAATTTGCTAGGTTATTATGATCTAATTGTGGCTTCTTAATAAGAGGTTTTATGACTGCCAACTTGAATATTCTTGGAACATGACCTAAAGATAAAGACGAGTTAATAATATTGAGAAGAGGCTCTTCCACTACAGGTAACAGCTCTTTCAGTATTTTAGTGGGTATTGGATCTAATAAACATGTTGTTGGTTTAGATGCAATGATAAGTTTATTTAGCTCTTCCTGTCCTATAGTTGTAAAGCGGTGTAGTAGTTCTTGAGGGGCGATAATTGAGGTTGAATCATAAGACATCATTAAAGGTTGTACATTTACAATTCTGTTTCTGATGCTTTCTATTTTCTCAGTGAAGAAATTCATAAAATCATTACTACTAAACTGTAACGGAATATTTTCCTCAGGCGATGCTTGTTTATTTGTTAATCTAGCCACAGTGTTAAATAAAACCTTGGATTATTTTGGTTATTTTCTATTAGTTTGGAGATGCTCAGCCCTGGCTGCTTTTAGGGCCTTTTAATAACGTGACGTACTATCTTTCCACGATTCTAAAGACCTCTAAATTAGTTTTTTCCATTTACGCTCTAAGTTACGAGTTTCTCTCTTGATAACATGTGTAGCACTGTTGTACCATGGTGCTTTAGTTTTCTCTAACCTTTTTAATCTAATTGGTGCAACATTTTCTAATGTACTAGAGAAAATGGTGCTCATACTGCTAGTCATTTCCTCTAGTTCATCTGTTTGTTTGGGTTCACTGAGCAGCTGAGACAGATCAGGTAAGCTATTTGAGAATCTATCTATAGTGGTTGGAAGGATCGTTCTGCCTGGTCGATAACGTGGCAACATGACAGATTTCAGCAGTACGCAGTATGCAAGTTACCATGTAATGGTCAGTGACATCATCACTTTGTTGTATAATATCAATATCGGTTGGGTTGGTTCCATGTGATATAATTAAATCTAGTGTGTGATTAAGACGATGAGTGGGACCAGTGACGTTTTGCTTGACCCCAAAGGAGTTTAATAGATCTGTAAACGCAGCCCCTAACGCATCATTTGTGTTATCTACGTGTATGTTAAAATCTCCAACAATTAATGCTTTATCGACATTGACCAATAGATCTGAGAGAAAGTCTGCAAACTCTTTTAGGAAATCAGCATAGGGCCCTGGAGGTCTATATACAGTAGCCAAGGCTAGAGATAAAACGGTTTTCTTTCTTACATCTAAGAGCGTAACATTTAGCACTAGTACTTCAAAGCGAATTAAACCTGTGACCTGTTTTCTGAGTAACATTTAGAATATCTCTATAGATTATTGCAACACCGCCACGACCAATCAGACGGGCTCATGCTTATAACAGTATCCTGGTGGAGTAGACTCATTTAGACCGAAATAATCATTTGGCTTAAGCCAGGTTTCAGTAAGGCAAAGTACATCGAAACTATTATCTGTGACCATTTCATTTACAATAACCGCCTTTAGGTGTGAGCGATCTAATGTTTAGAAGACCTAGTTTTAGAAATTGTTTTTGTTCACTAATATTGAGATTTTCTGGTTTAATCACAATTAGATTTTTCCTAGATCTTACAGTAGATTTAAAGTTTGACCTCACTAAACGAGGAATAGACACAGTTTCTATATAATGTTCTACATTGGTACTTATGTCAATTAAGTTAGGACAGCAAAGACTGTGATTTGAACTTTGACTTACTAGTCATATGGTGGTGTGTAACGCCCTGGAGATGTTGTCCGACAGAAGAGCCGCTCCGATTCTGCTGGGGTGAAGGCCATCAGGACGGAAGAGCCTAGGTCGCTCCCAAAACAGATTCCAATTATTTACAAAGAGCAGCTTCTGTTCATTATACCATGACATTAACCATTCATTTAGAGCAAGTAATCTACTAAACCTTTCATGTCCTAGTCGGTACGTGGGAAGGGGTCCAGACACGATGATCGTTGCTTCAGGCGATGTTCTGCGCACCGCCTCGACCAGACTCCTGTAGTCCTTCTTCAGAATCTCCGTCTGCCGCAGCCTGATGTCGTCGTTCCTCGCGTGCAGCACGACAGCTCCGATGCGCTCGTCCACCGTTCAGGATCTCGGGAACCTGTGCAGCGACATCGAGAACACAAGCACCAGGAAAGCAGTGAGTGCGCACCTTACCTTTACCTGAAGTAGCGCGACATGCCGGACGATGGAAGTACCGATGACCACAGCGCCGCGCCTCGCGAAGAGGGGAGAAGCGGTTCTGAGTGGAGATCTCGAAGACCGGGAGGGGCGGAGAGGTCCTAGCTCTGGTTCTGGCTCGCGTCTTCCGCTGTGGAAACACCCAGGGTCCATGGTGCTGTGTCGGTGCCGGTGCCGGAGTGAACGAAACCAGGGATGATCGCGTCCTGGGTGCTTGGGTCCTGTGCAGAGAAACACACGGAGTAGACGAGTTCGGAGTCAAAAGGTTACCAACCACTGACTTGTGAGCATCGGCGCGTGATGTTTCCAGCGCTGAACGTCGCTCTCAGCACGGCCCGCCTGTCTTGTAGGTCGCGAATCTGCTTGTCCAACGACTCCAACTCCAACTGCACCGAATGCAGCTCGAATGTGTCCTCACCTGCACTCAAAGGTAACATTAGACCCACATCCGAGTTATTCGCCATTGTAGTAGATGTGCTACAATGGCGAATTGTAGGTTTCAGTGGTTACGGGTGTAAATAAGTTACCACGCGTGCAATGCTAGCGGTCTACGGCTAGTAGGGGAAGTTCGGATATAAGTAGCGATATCATAGCAATCCGATTGTTTTTTATAGAGAATCGTATCGGTGATATGTTCACACGCTGTAAATAATAGAAAGTATTCGTTTGTAAGCGAGTGTTAAGAAGAAAATCAAGGATTATGAGTCAATTCGACGGAGCTACAAACACATGTGAACGAAACCACTGACGCATGCGCAATCAACAATCAATCAATGTGTCGTAAGTGGCTTAAGGTGTGCGGCTGGTAAATAACATTTATTTTGAATTGTTTTCCTTGATTCATGTTTATTGCAGAAGGCAAAGATAACATCAGCAAATAATTGCAGATATTCAAAAATCTTCATTTTAAAAATAGACAATTAAAATAACAGAGGAAGAAGTGATGGAAGCTTTATGATCATCATGATATGATATAATTAAATTTTTCCAACTTTCATTTGAAAAGACAGAAGTCAAAAATAACGGAGAAAAGATAACTTGAGGGACAAGCTAAAAACCATTTATTGTTCAAAATAATTGAATAATTAAAAATATATATTCATTAGAGAGAACATCTAAAATGTATATTGTTCAACATCTGTTATTTATTTATTTGTTTATTTTTATTTATTTATTTTAAGTCCGGCAGGCGTGAACACACCCTGTGACGTCATGACCAAGACTCGGCAAGAGCGCGTGTTCAGTGAATGAGACGGCTACGTGAAACAGTTCACCTGTGAAAGGTAAGAAACAACGAATCTGTAAGCAAAAACAATGTATCAGTATCTATTGTGAGACATAGAGCATCGGTTTGTGTTTCATAAATGTATTGTTACTGACGAAAACATGTATTGGCTATTTTGTGGAAGTTATAATTAATTGCCTGATTTGTTGTACCTTATGTATAGCTACTGAAGCTTAATGAATCATTCATGTTTTAACTTTAATACACTTGTAACTATTCAGCGTGTCGGGTTTAATTTAGTGTAAGTTGACTGGTTTAATTTTATACCAATTAGTCGAAACAATAGCGAAACGGTTTAAATCAAATTACACCAGACTGATCTTCTGATCAATCTGATTATAATAGTGTGTCTTTAGTGCTCTGAATGGTGTCAAGTGATTTTAAAATTACGAAAGTTATATTGTGTAGGATACCCTATGTACAGACATTGAGCATAAACTTAAATTGTAGGTTTTTGTTAAGAGCATGCCAAACAGACCATGCCACACGTCAGCGTGTGTGAGAGAGAAACCTGAACTCATCTGAGCGGTCTGGACGCATTCCACACACACACACACACACACACACACACACACACTCACACTCACTCATCAGACCAGTTACACTAAGCACACGTCCACATAACAATTTTCTAAAATAAGCATTTATATATCCATTGTTTTGTTTATTACACTAATTTAGCGAAGTCTCAGTGGCATTTCCATGATCACATTACAGTTACACTTTTTCTTTAGTGTTTTTTTTTATTTATTTTTTTATAAAATGGAACTGAGAAACTTTCAGATCAGATACCAGTGAGCTCATAAGTTAGTTCATACCTTTACAAATAGTTTTAGAGAAACAACCTTTTCCTGCTTGTTCACATTGCTCAAATTCAATGCCAATGAGTCACTGCGTTTTTTGACACAGGCCTACAATGTGTTTACTTTACACATAGTTAATTTTGTAATTTTACTAAGATTTGGCATCTTACTGTAATTTTACCTATATGCATCAATTAATTAAAAGAGAGCAGTCATAAGCAAAACTTAAATCATTTCTGATTTCATGCCCAGGAGGTGGCAATCCTCAGTTTGCTGTGCTCTCAGCAGATGGTGGTGATAACATATTTCTGATAACATAAGGTCTGTTTCAACCGGTCAAAGTATTTTAAAGATATGACCTCATGTTTGCTGTGCTCGCATCAATGTTTTTTGACATGTAACAAGTAAACCATTTTATTTATCAAAGATTTTAATAACTTTTGGTTTTGGTATGTTCCAAATTGGTACTTACACTACTGAAGGTGTTTGAAAGTATGTTTTTCAATTTCATGTATATGTTTGTATAATGCATCTCAGAGCTTATATTATCTGATGGAAGCATCCAGCCCTGAATAGACCGACTTCTAAACACATACCAACTATATCAATGGCTGACTACGGACATCATCTGAATAGCAGCCAATCAGTGAGTGCTTTGGATAAATCAATGGTTGTTTGTGCTATTAAACCCACACATTTCCGCAATGGCAGCACAGGATCTTCACGCCACTCACGACAAGTCAGTGAAACTACTCTCAATATTTCATTGTGCTCTGACTCTTTCATCTTAATTTGTTTGTAATTTAATCTTAACTTATCAGTTATTGTAAATCTACACACTTTTTTTTCGGATACAGAACTCTAGAGACTGGGAAGTAATATCAGATCCAGAATATTCTGCACCTAGCGCAGGAATAAGCATGGTCAGTAACGCTGTTCCAGGCATTTGTGAGGGATTCCTCATGAAAAAAAGGAAATATCCTCTTCAGGGCTGGCATAAGGCGAGTTGCATGAAATAAGAAAATATAAATAAAGAACAATGGCCTGTGGTAAATGGCCACTATAGCTTCTTGTAACCTTTCTTAATGCAATGTTTTTCTTTAGAGGTATTTTGTATTGGATAAGGGGATTCTCAAATACTCAAAGACTCAGCAGGATGTAAGTAAAACTAATTTCCATTATTTTAGTTATCTTTATTATTTAATAATATCTGCCTCCAGTTTTTTTCTAAGTTTGTGACTGCTCACTTCCTCAGATTGTCAGAGGCAAGATTCATGGTGCTCTAGATGTTAGTCTTGCGGTCATGTCTGTGAACAAGAAATCCAAACGCATCGATCTTGATGCAGGTGACAGCTTGTACCATGTCAAGGTGTGTGTATATATGTAACAAACGTTATGGTAGTTATTGGTGTTGTAAATCATTACAGTAACTCACATTGTCCACCTTAGCTGACTCTGAGTCAAGTCAATCAAGGCAATGGTTTATGTTGAGTGCAATCTTGCAATTTGGATACTGTCTTGATTGGACTTAAAATTTGATTTATTTTAAGCTTCGAATGTTAGCATTCTGCATAGTGCTTTTTATTGAATGTCATTCACAGAAATTTGGTGTAATTTGAATATGCATAACATTTTGTGTGTGACAAGCTGGGTTTGCAATTAAGTTGGGTTTGTTTGTTTTTTGTTTTTACCAGTCAATTTGTTTATACTAATTTAAATTACCAGCCTTTTAGAATGTTTACCATCCAAAACAAAAATATAGGTAATAAACCAGATTATTGAAGTCACTGCAAAGATTTAAACATTTAATATTAAATCTGATTCTGCTTTTAGTTTTGACATTTGCAGATACCATAAAACCTAATACCATAAACTAAATCTTAACTATCTCTCAATTCATGTGACTTCTCTTATTAAACCGCATTTATTTTGTTGTAATTTACAAATATAGCTCTCTCTCTAATAAAAAAATGATTTTACACACGTTGACGCAAAAGTCACAAAACCTCACTTAAATTGACATCTATTAAAAAAGTGAACTATTCTCATTGCAAAACCGTTTGATAATGAAAATCGTGCAACAAAACATGTTGATGTTAAAACAAGTCAACACTTAAGAATCAGTTTTAGACTTTGCTGAAAGTTGCTTTTAGCTTATTTATAAAAGTCTCCTACTCTTAGACAAGTTCTACTTTTTACTAAGAATTGTTTGACACTTAAGTCAAAGCTTAAGACTATTCTTAAGAGCATTTCTGAGAAGTTTTATACATACGGACCATGGTGTTTGATACGCAACCCCTTTTTTTGGATCTGTGTAATGGCGCGCAAAAGTTTTGGACACCAGTGAGTAGGAATGGGTTGGAAAAAGTGGCCTTTTTGTCTTAACCCGGACACACACTGGATGTCTCAAAGGTATTTCACACTGGACTCGTCATTCTGTACTTGAGTTCTTAAGTCCAGAAAATGAAGCAGTCTAAATCAGTGAATCTGATCACTAAACAGGTAAATGTTTATTTCAAGAATGAAAAAAAAGAAGTGGTCAATCAGTTTGAATATAGGTGTAAGAGAAAGGTAGAAAATACAGTTTAACAGAATGAGCTATCTATATCATATTTTTCTATATGAAGCATAAACTTTATTAAAGACAGAAAACAGATTTATTACTCAATGCAGAATACACAATCTTCCTATCTAGGCATATATTTTCCCAAACCTTTTTTAATGTTAATAACTATTTGAATGGTGCTGTGCAGTGCGACAGGAGTTTAAACAACCTAGGAGTTATGCTGCCACTGAGTACAATCATAGTGTTTAAACAATTTTAAAATTCACGGTACGCTAAAGTTATTTTTTATTTTAGTTGTTAAAAATAAGAACAAAAGCAAATTACAAACAATAGGACAGATGCATATTACAAAAATATGAATCTAAAATGTAAACATTTTCAGGTACAAAAGGCTTATTTAAAATGTAGTTTAAAATGGTACAAAAATGGAAAAATCAAATGTAAAAGTAAAATACTGCATAGTCTTCACTGTATGAATTAAATTGATCCTTATTAAAGGTACAAAAGTTATTCAGTACAAGAGCAGTAAATTGTGTGAGTTGATGACGTCACCTGCCACAGTTTATTTTTACCTGCAGCAGGTTGATGGTGTTAACTTCAAACCCTTTTGCCAACACTTGAGTCCATCCAGTTTGACCTTGAGTTCCAAAACGTTCTAACTCATTACTTTGTGGGTGGATTGTCTTGTCTTCTGCTTTCAGGCAAAGAGTGATGATATCTTCTACATCTGGCTGACCAAACTGACTGCCCACCGCCATTTCAAGAAGAATGAGGCTATAAACTTGCACCACGGGGTCCTGCAAGCACTCTCGACAGGAAACAGCAGCACTTTGCCTGCCATGGCAAGTCTTGCACAGAGAAACAGAGTGATGGTAGGGATTTAGGTTCTTGTTAAATCTTAAATGAGAGATTATGTTCTTGTTTTCTCTGTGACAATATTTGCATCTAACTTTATCATTATTTTAATGTTCTGTTTATTTTTATTTAATTTTTTTATCTTTTAAGATTCCACATTATCAGAGATCAGCATCATTGTCTGGGTCAGAGACACAGGGTTCATCGTTAGCCTCTTCATCTCAAGGGAATAGTAAAATTTCTGACTGGCTCAAACAGACAGAGGATGTTGACTTGTGTCATCAAGGTATGTACCACCCAATACCTTTTATTACAGCATGAGTATATGGGAAATCAGTAAAGGTTCTTAAAGGGATACTCCACAGTTTTTTTCATATTAAACTATGTTATTCCCTTAACTAAGACGAGTTGATACATACCTCTCTCGTCTCAGTGCTTGCACTTAATTGCTCTGACGCGCAGTGACACTTTGATAGCACTTAGCTTAGCCCACTCAGGCCAGTTCATTCATTCGGTACCAAACAGAGATCAAGTTAGAAGCGACCAAACACCTCCTCGTTTTCCCTATTTAAATACAGTTACACGAATAGTTGATCGACCAAGTATGGTGACACAAAATAAAACGCGCAGTACTTCGACTCTGCGCAGTAAAAAGTCACGCCTGAAAATCCTCTTCACGTTGGTTCTATTGACAGAAAGGTTTTCAGGCCTGACTTTTTACTGCGTCAAGTCGAAGTACTCTCAAAAGTGCTATTCCGCCATACATTATAGTTATCCTTTTTAACCCGCTTAGAAAAGCGCCACGTTTTATTTTGTGTCACCATTTTTGGTCGTTCAACTATTCGTGTAACTGTATTTAAATAGGGAAAACGAGGAGGTGTTTGGTCGCTTCTAACTTGATCTCTGTTTGGTACCAAATGAATGAACTGGGCTGAGTGGGCTAAGCTAAGTGCTATCAAAGTGTCACTGCGCGTTAGAGCGATTAAGTGCACACACTGAGACGAGAGAGGTATGTATCAACTCGTCTTAGTTAAGGGAATAACATAGTTTAATAAACGGTGGAGCATCCCTTTAAACCAGACGCGAATTGCGCAAATAAATCGCGCTATTTGCCCATAGTGGGGCGCTTGAACATTTTTAATACATTCGCACGAATAAAGCGAATTGGACTTGTGAATAAATCGAGGTGCTCCAGGAGCTGCGCTGGATGATGGCCGCTTTCAGCTGTACTTCCAATTGACTGGATCTCACATCTCTGAAAACACCAGAAACAATTTTCAAATAGGCACTCTTTATACATAACATACACCACAGATTTGAGCTTTAAACAACTACATTCTCGCCTGAAAAAGTCTTAACTACATTTTGTGACAACAGTAGTATTTTTAAATGACTCTCCCATCCGTCACTTAACCACGTGGCCGCAGCAAGCAGGATCCTGATTGGTTAAGTTCAGTTTTTTCAACTTTGTTTTGCGTGCCGAATCCTCGATTTGTTATCGATTTGTTATGCTGTCATCCGCACGTAGAATGTCTATTCACTTCTTTGCATTGATTTAACATGTAAATCACTCACGCTTAACGCTTCGTTCACGTCTGGTATAAGTGCACCTTAAGGAATAAAATTGATTTTGGGACATGGAGTCATTCTTTACTTTGCAAAGGATACAGTGAACAAAAATCATATCAACTATATTTCAGCATTGAAATATGAAAGTGTCGTTTCCAAACGTTTGACTAGTAGTATGTAAATAATCCCTTATACAGAAATAGTTTTTTTCAAAATCAACCATTGCACCATTACAAAAATCAGGTATTAATTGTTCCTACCCTTAACTTACCTTACACCAGTGGTTCCCAAAATGTTTCTGTCTGACCCCCTTTTGTAGAGAAATTATGTGGCAAAAGGAAGGAGTGTGGACAGGGCTCTCTTGCAAGTAATCCTTTTCCACTCCAATCTAAAATGCAGCCAATGTCTTTGATGTTACTGATTGAACAAAAAGGCTTCAGTTAAAGTCCATGCTGTTCTACAGTGCTGATGTCAGCAGTAGGTGTTTGACTGAAGGGGTCTAAAATCCAGTCATATTTTGCGGGATCCTGCACTGCAAAATACTTTGGAAAACGTTTTTGTAGGGCAGCGTAATGATTTTCATCATGGGATCACTGTGTTCTGCAGCTTGTTGACCGATGAATGATTTCAAGCTTTTTTGAGTCTCCATTCCCCTCTCTGCTCATCTCCCATTTTCTTGTGATTTTGATCTGCCAGCTGTGGAATGTGTGTGTTGGTGCCCTGCATCTGCAGATTTAAATTTAATTTTGGAAACATGTCACTGAGGTTTGCAAGTTTCATGAGAAATTTGTTAACTTATGAAGTTCATAACCCTCTTTCTCAAGAAGATTCTGATCTCCTCACGCAATAAACACCCTGGATAAAACTTTCCCAGGCAACAGCTAACAGAACTTGCTGTGAAACAAAATAGTTTGATCAGATCCCAGTTTTGACCAGTCCTGTTTTGACGTTGTCTATGGTGGTGATATCATTCAGCTTGGGACTCATCTGTTTAGATGTTAGCGCCTCTCTTCAACATGGCATCATGACTTCAAAATGCGTACAGATAACACGCCATTTTTGGCTTTAGAAAGTGGCGTGTTATCTGTACGCATTGAGCTGTCCGCGTGTATGTCTACGCCGAAATGAACCATCATCTCCACGTGTATGTCTACGCCGTGTGATTTTGCGTGTATGTCTACGCCGTGTAATTCTGCGTGTATTTCTACGCCTAAACTAACCATTATTTGTGTGTGTCCACAATATAAATGGATTTATAAACATACTAAATTATGTTTTTTGTGTGTGCGTGCACGTGCGTGCGTGCGTGCGTGCGTGCGTGTGATGGGTAGGTTTAGGGGTAGGGGCAGTGTAGGGGATAGAATGAAACACCGTTGATAAACACGATCATGCGTCTTGATAGCACGCCGAATTGGCGTGTCATATATACGCCATTTAATGAGATCAGTCTGCTCTCTTTATCCACTGCACTTTGGAGGAAACGTGCTTGACTAATGCTTACAGCCCTCCATGTTTCTCAGACATTGCCTTAGCCCCATCTGTGCAGATCTTTACACAGTCCTCACATTTCAGATCAGCATCTTTCAAGTAAGTGTTAATGATTTTGAACTATTCGTCTACAGTGGCTCTTGGTGATAAGATTGCAGAAAAGCAAATCCTTCTAATGACTTATGGTCAAATGAGGAGGTCTCTAAGTGGTGGTTTAACTTGTTCTGCCTTATACTGTCAGAATGTATTTTGAGGGTGAGATATGAATCATCTTTGTTTTAATAGTTGTGGACTTTTAAAGTAGATTCATCGTCAAGTTGCATTTACCTGGCACTGGCCTTGTGTCCTTTCACAAACATGTGCATGTTTAGTGATGAACCGTGCATCAATCATTTATTTTTACATGGCTCCCTGCAATACTCAAATCTGATTGACATCGTGCCATATAGTCAAGTCAACTTTATTTATATAGCGCTAATGTTGATCAAGCAGCTTCACGGTGTTAAACAGGAAAATAATGCAACAGAGTTTGATTCAGCTGTACAGCCACTCTGGAGAAAACGGTGATGGTCATCTAGCTAATTTCAATTGCCATATAGCGATCATTCACAATGTGGGTGGATCAGTAATTTAGTTGATATAGTTAATTTAGTTTAGTAATGATATTTATTTGGATATTTAGTTGAAAATGTAGTGCTCCCAACTGAGCGAGGCAAGCCAAAGGTGACAGTGGCAAGGAACCAGAACTCCATCAGGTGGCATAATGGAGAAAAATAAACCTTGGGAGAAACCAGGCTCAGGTTTATTTAATTTTTTATATATACAAGATGTTGTATCTGCACAGAATGCCAATAAAAATATTTTGGAAAAAACAAATTATTATAATAAATACTATGCCCCCCAGTTTGGGAAACACTGCCTTACACCTAGTGTGCTGTCTTTTTTATTGGAAGAAACTTCCATGAGGCAGAGAAAGCTTTTGAATCCAAGTGCTTCCAAATATAAATTCCTCCCTTCCTCTAACATTCACACTCTAATGCACAGAACTTGCCAGGTGTAAACTGGATTTGGCTGAGCTCTCAAGTTTAATTCAAAAACTTCACTGGCATGGTGGTGGCCTACCCATCACAAGCACTGACCTGGAACGTCGCATCAGCATGCAGGTGAGTCTTCTTTTGCTAATCTGACACAGAATGGACATGACATCTGCTATCTTTGGGCCACAGCTAGCTAACACAAAGCAAATGTAAAACTAAATGTGTGGTGAGCATTTGGTGACAGTAGCAGTATTAAATAATGAAGAGGTAAACATGGTAATTATTTTCCAGAATCTTAGTCTTGAGAAACCCAAAAAGAAGTCTGGAAAGCTCTGGGGTCACTCCCAAACACTATCACGAGTTGAATCGCTTGACTTTGTAAGTTTATCACGATTATGTTCCTTGTTTGTGGTTTTATAATATTTTGTATATTTTATTATATTTTGGCTGTTCTTACAGTGGGTCTCATTCACTGCTAATTAATGCATGCAATGCTCACACAATTTTGTCATTCACTACATGTGTGAATGCATGTACATGTGTTCTTACCCTCATTATAATTAATTGCTGATGAGTCCATATTCTAAATGAGGTACAGTGTGTCCACAATTAGTAATTAGCTTAATACACAGCCAAACCATCTTCACACTAGTGCTGCATTCTATACTGGTGTCAAAGTCCTGAAAGTGCATTAGTATTTTAACATCAGTATTATTGTACATTACTGTATGAAGTGTGGTAAATATTTCTAGATCGCATGCGCTACTTTGACTGAAAGTAGTTGTCTCAAACTATGTATGTGGCCAGCAAAACCCTGGACAATTTTCCCAGCATCTATCTACCTTAAAGGATTAGTTCACTTTTAAATAAACTTTTGCTGATAATTTGCTCACCCCAATGTCATCCAAGATGTCCATGTCTTTCTTTCTTCAGTCGAAAAGAAATTAAGGTTTTTGATGAAAACATTCCAGGATTTTTCTTCATATTATAGACTCAATGGACCCCAAATGGTTCAAGGTCCAAATGACAGTTTCATTGCAGCTTCAAAGGGCTTTAAACGATACCAGACGATGAATAAGGGTCTTATCTAGCGAAACGATCTGTCATTTATCTTTTTATTTTTTTTAAGTTTAAGCTTTATAAGCACAAATGTTCGCCTTACTCTGTCCTGTGATATGTGTACGTGACATCACGTAATACACAGTTACGTTGAAAAGGTCACGCTTATCATAGGCAGAGGTACCGAGTCGGTGTTTACAAATGCAGAAGGAGGATTCAAAATCACCCGACAACGTTGTTTTACCTTTTAACTCCCTTTTTTGTAAACGGCGTTTGACTTAGTATGTGCACGTTCAACAACGACTCGGTACTTGTCGTTGCTCCTGACTTCCTGATCGATTGCTCCTGTCTACCTACTGCTGCTGCTGCATGCTTCAGTGTTTGTAGCTCTGTATAGCTGCGTTTGAATCTCTATTTGATATATTTTCTTTGTTATCTATACTGCTAAATATAACTTACTCATCACCATATATTGTTTAATATAGCCTATCAAGTTAAATTTGACATCACTAGCTTTTAATCTAAATCACTACCACGTGTTAGCTTTTCGCTAGCCTGGTAGCTTTCCATACCGGCACCCGGGTCTCCTGTTTTCTGAGTTCATTAGACAACTGTGGTGAGTTGGATTATAAAATAGACTCTATCAAACAAAGTAAGTGGAGTAAGTTGTGTGGTAAGTTTTGGATTCATCAACAAATACGGTAAGCCATGTCTTCTTCTCCTGTCATTGTCACTTGCACTGCATGCTACATGTTTAGCATATCTATCTCCGTTGGCGAACAGGGCTTCACATGTGTTAAATGTAAGGAATTAATCAGGCTGGCGATTTCAGATTTAGACACGCATCCAGACTTTGTGAGAGTAGTGAGAATGTAACCGCTTTAGATACTGCTTTGGATGCGACTAGCTTAGTGAACACTCATTGTTTGGTTCCGGCTGAGCCCTTGCAGCAGGGGAATTAGGTGACTGTGAGACAGCATATTCGCGGATCTAAAAACCACTCTTCCGTTCCGATTAGAACATCAAACAGGTTCTCCCCACTCAGTGATGCACCCACTGAGGAGCCTGTTGAAAGTGCCCTAGTTATTGGCGATTCTATTGACGGAATGTGAAAATAGTGACACCAGCCACCATAGTCAAATGTTTTTCTGGGAGCCAGAGCGCCTGACATCAAAGCGAATTTAAAAGTGCTGGCTAAAGCTAATCGTAAATTCTCTAAGATTATTATTCACGTCGGCACTAATGATGTTCGACTTCGCCAGTCGGAGATCACCAAAATTAACATTAAAGAGGTGTGTAAACTCGCAAGTACAATGTCACCGCAGTCTGTTTATCTGGCCCTCCTGTTAAAAGGAGTGATGAAATAGTTAGCAGATTATCATCACTCAATGGCTGGTTGTCTAAGTGGTGTCCGCAAAATAACATAGGGTTCATAGACAATTGGAAAAGTTTTTGGGGCAGACCCGACCTGTTGAAGTTAGACGGCATTCATCCTGGGCTGGTGCTGCTCTTCTTACTAGTAATTTGGCACATAGTCTTAGAGCTAAACCTTGACTCACTGGGGCCCAGGTCAGGAAGCAGACAAACTGGCTAAACCAACCGTCTGCTAGCTGTTTCACGTCACCAGAGTCAGCTAAATCCCAGCACATGGGATTGTGTTAGAGACACTTTCACCTAGATATTATCACATAGAGACTGTGTCTGTTACCCGAATCTGTAAATACAAAAAACCATCAAAACCATTCAACAGTAAAAATTTAATTGATGTCCAACAAATAAACAACAGATATAATACGGATGAACAATTGATAAATCTCGGGTTGCTGAATATTCGATCCCTTTCGCCAAAAACGCTTATTGTTAATGATATGATTATAGATCATAACCTAGACGTGCTGTGTTTGACAGAAACCTGGCTAAAACCTGACGACTACATTACTTTAAATGAGTCCACTCCCAAGATTATTGTTATAAACACGAGCCACGCCTGAAAGGAAAAGGGGAGGTGTTGCTGTAATTTATAATGATATCTTCAGTATTACTCAGAAGTCTAGTTTCAAATATAATTCCTTTGAAGTTTTGGTGCTTTATGTAACGTTGTGTAGTGTAAATGATAAATCCCGCTTTGACATTTGTGTTGGCTACTGTATACAGGCCACCAGGGCACAATACAGACTTTATCAAAGAATTTGCTGGTTTTCTATCAGAGTTAGTACTGGCTGCAGATAAAGTACTAATTGTTGGTGATTTTAATATCCATGTTGACAATGAAAAAGACGCATTGGGATTGGCATTTTAAGACATTCTAAACTCTATTGGAGTTAAACAACACGATCGGGACCCACTCATCGCCTTAATCATACTTTAGATCTAATACTGTCACATGGACTAAATGTTGATACCGTTAAAATTCTGCAGCAGAGCGATGACATCTCAGATCATTACCTAATATCATGTATACTTAATTTAGCTAAGGCTGCAAAGCCATCCTCGCTTCAAATATGGCAGGACTATAACCGCTGACTAAAGATTGCTTTGTACATAATCTTCCTCATCAGTTCCATCTCTCAGCATTACAGATAGCCAAGAGGAACTTGATGTTGCAACAGAAACTACTGACTCTCTCTTTACTAGCACTTTAGACATAGTTGCTCCTCGGCGCTTAAAGAAGATTAAAGCAAATAATCCAACGCCGTGGTACAACGAGGCCTTAAAACAACAGCCAGAAAATGGAGCGCAGCTGGAAGAAAACAAAACTGGAGGTTTTTCGCAATTTGTGGAAAGAGAGCATGATTGCATACACAAAAGGCCATAAAACTGCTAGATCTGCTTATTTCTCAACTCTTTAGAAGAAAACAAACACAACCCTAGATATTTATTCTATACAGTGGCTAAATTAACAAAGGATAAAGCTTCAACTTCTGACGTTTGTAAACAACACAGCAGTAATGACTTTATGAACTTCTTTACTAGTAAGAGTTGATAACATTAGGAATAAAATTATAACCATGCAGCCGCCTACTACAGTATCACTTCAGACAGAACATTGTAGTGTCACTGAGGAAAATTACACTCATTCACTGCTATAGGAGGAGAAGAATTGGCTAAACTTGTTAAATCATCAAAATCAACAACATGTATGCTTGACCCTATACCGACTAGGCTATTAAAAGAGATGCTTCCAGAGGTCATAGATCCTCTGGTTAATATTATTAATTCATCCTTGACATTAGGATATGTACCAAAACTTTTAAGTTGGCTGTAATTAAACCACTTATTAAAAACGCAACTTGATCCTAAAGAATTAGTCAATTACAGACCAATCTCGAATCTACCGCTTCTATCAAAAATATTTGAAAAGGCAGTGTCTTCACAATTATGTTCCTTTTTAGAAAGAAATGGTATATGTGAGGATTTCCAGTCAGGATTTAGACCGTATCATAGTACTGAGACTGCTCTAATTAGAGTTACAAATGATTTACTCTTATCATCTGATTGTGGTTGTATCTCTCTATTAGTGTTACTAGATTTTAGCGCTGCATTCGATACTATCGATCACAATATTCTTTTGAATAGACTTGAAAAATATGTTGGCATTAGTGGAACTGCATTGGCATGGTTTAAATCTTACTTATCTGACCGTTATCAGTTTGTAGCAGCAAATGAAGAGATGTCACACCGATCACAAGTTCAGTATGGCTCAGTGTTAGGACCGTTGCTTTTCACCCTGTATATGCTACCACTGGGAGATATCATTAGGAAGCATGGCGTTAGTTTTCATTGTTATGCTGATGATACTCAGCTCTATATTTCTTCACGCCCTGACAAAACTTACCAATTCACAAGATTAACGGAATGCATAGCTGATATAAAAAATTGGATGAATAGTAATTTCCTGCAACTTAATTCAGATAAAACTGAATTTTTAATTATTGGACAGAAAAGCTCCACAAGTAGTGCCCTAGAATACTGTCTAACCCTCGATGACTGCTCTGTCAAGCCCTCGTCGTCAGTGAGGAACCTGGGTGTGCTCTTTGATACCAATCTTTCATTTGAAAGCCACGTTTCTAGCATCTGTAAAACTGCATTCTACCATCTTAAAAATATATCTAAATTACGTCACATGCTTTCAATGCAAAATGCTGAACAATTAGTACATGCGTTCATGAGCTCAAGGCTAGATTATTGTAATGCCCTGCTTGCCTAATAAATAAACTCCAGCTGGTCCAAAACGCAGCAGCTCGAGTTCTTACTAGAACCAGAAAGTACGATCATATTAGACCAGTTCTGTCAACACTGCACTGGCTCCCTATTAAACATCGCATACATTTTAAAATCTTGCTTATTACTTATAAAGCAATAAATGGTTTAGCTCCCCAGTACTTAAGCGAGCTCTTAACGCATTATACTCCATCACCTCTATTGCGGTCTCTAAACTCTGGCCAGTTGAAAATACCTAGAATATCTAAATCAACTGCAGGCGGTCGATCCTTTTCCTATTTAGCACCTAAACTCTGGAACAGTCTTCCTAGCATTGTTCGGGAAGCAGACACACTCTGTCAGTTTAAATCTAGACTAAAAACGCATCTCTTTACTATGGCATACACATTGAACATTTTTAACTTTCTTTATTTAAATCAAATGACTGATTGTTAGGCTGCATTAACTAGGTCAGCCAGAACCGGGAACACTTCCCATAACACCTGATGTACTCGTTACATCATAAAAAGAGTGGCATCCACACTAATGTTAGTCTCTCTGTTTATCCCGAGGTTTACTGCAGTCGGCCGGATCCAGGCCGTGTCCGGATCAGATGGTGGACCTGCATCTGGACATGACCAGCTCATCCTGGAGTGTCTGCTGAGACCGTGTCCATTAGTGTCTCCTCTGAATTTGCCTCACCGCACGTCATCCTCAATTAACCCGTCTCCGCGCAATAACTCCGATCTTTCAAGTATTCATATTCTTGTGTAATCGACGCGCCATCCTAAATGAACCCGTCTCTTGCGTGATACCCAAAATTTCGAATATTCCTATCTAATATGATTTATGACCTGCAAGGTTGCCAGAGTAATAATTATACACTGTTAATAATAGGCCAGAGGAGAACTGGCACCCCGACTGAGTCTGGTTTCTCCCAAGGTTTATTTTTCTCCATCATGCCCTGATGGAGTTTTGGTTCCTTGCCACTGTCGCCTTTGGCTTGGCTTGCTCAGTTGGGGACACTCAAATTATGATCCAAGTTACTCAACTAAATATACAAATAGAATTTATTAATTTGGTCATATATAATTCTATAAACTATCCAAATTAAACTAGCCAAATCAAATTTTGTTGCAATGTTGTCCTGTTTAACACTGTGAAGCTGCTTTGAAACAATCATCATTGTAAAAGCGCTATATAAATAAAGTTGATTGATTGATTGATTGATACTTCCTCCTACGACAAGCATGACCTTTTCAACGTAATTGCGTATTACGTGACGCCACGTATACATATCACAGAACGGAGCAAGGTGAACATTTGTGCTTATAAAACTTAAACTTTTGAATTTTTTATTTTTAAATTCCATTCGTTTCGTTAGATAAGACACTTTATTCATCGTCTAGTATCGTTTAAAGCCCTTTGAAGCTGCACTGAAACTGTCATTTGGACCTTGAACCATTTGTGGTCCATTGAGTCTATTATAAGGAGAAAAATCCTGGAATGTTTTCATCAAAAACCTTAATTTATTTTCGAATGAAGAAAGAAAGACATGGACATCTTGGATGACGTGGGGGTGAGTAAATTATCAGCAAAAGTTTATTTAAAAGTGAACTAATTCTTTAAGGAAGACTGAAATCTTCATAACTGTATTTGACAATAATGTTTCAGTGTTTTTTTTTCCCTTCAGTGGTCTTTATTTCTGTGTGAAAACATTTTCACACACAAATGGTTGGTAAATGAAACACACAATCAGGCTTTATGTCTTGCCCTCTGTATTTTCTGAACTACTGTTCCAGTTTCCTGTTAACAGCTTCAGTTCCCTGATAATAATTCTATTTCCATCTCTGACTTTGAGCAGTTTTCTTCAAGCCATTTGGGCACATCAAGTAGTTTGGCTGCTTCCCTTCAGTCCATCCCAGATTATGTTTACTCCCAGCTATCCACACCTGAGGTCTCACTGGAAGGAAAGAAACTACAGACAAACATTTGTGCCTTGTGTGAAAGAGGTACATTGTTTCATTCCTACTGTCACAACACCATTTTGCTGCAGTATTTAAAATTGTAGCGCAATTTTACATCTTTAGAGTTTACGTCTCGTAATTCTGACTTTTTTTCCCAGTATGAAAAAATTCAGAATTTAGAAAAACATACTTGCAATTGCTATTGGGGAAAAATAGGCAGAATTGTGAGTTTTTTTTCTCAGAAGCACTTAACCCTTAAAGGGTTACTTCAGCGATTAGCATTAAGCTTTGAATCAGTAGAAACCCGGGAATATATTCAAATGATCGTACTTTCCCCCCTCATATGACCCTGAGACGAGAGAATTATGTATTTTATTTCTGGAAAAATTCCTCTGACTCAAATATCGTCATTTTGCGTCATCGGGGGAGTTTTTTGCCAGAGGCTGAAGACTACAGCCAGCAGAGGGTGCTATTTCCACGTTTTCAACATCACACTCACAGCACTCGGCTCGCGGAGCTGCGGAGATTCATGTTAACAGAGTGGTGGAGACCAAAGTGAGTGTTTTAACTTTTAAAATGAACTTCCTATGAAAGTTAAGCTTCCAAAGACATGAACTGAACACGCGCCAGACTGATCACGCGCTGTGAATGCAGCCGGAGCCGCGAATCCCGCGAGTACCTCAGCTCATGTGATGAATGCAATCCGATCCTGCTGTGTTTGTGCCGTGACGCTTAATCGGCTCACTCGCATAATATCGAACAGACACGTTCTGTTTTTAATTGTAGTGTCTATAACTCAACTGATTTTCTGAAAATGAGCGTGGTAGGCAATTGATCCAGTAATCCAGTAGCCGACTAGCCGTGCCTAGAGTAGAGCAGTAAAGCAGTGTGTTCTGGGAATTGTTGTCTTTCATCCCCATGAGACAAAAATACATTGTCTGTGTTTTCTCAGTCTAGAAGGCACCAAATTCAAAAATAATTTCACATTTCTACTACATTAATGACCCAGTTTAAATACAGATTCATCTTCCCAGCGCTGAAGTACCCCTTTAAACAGGCAACTTGCACCGCAGGGTATATTGTTTTTAGTCTCTTGTAGGAGGCATGATAACTTTTTTTTTATCCAGTACTGTTGTCAATATCATAGTTGAGGCTGTTTGAAGTATGTGGATCATGTGACTCTGTTATAATCTGTGCTCGTTTTGTCAGTTTGGCCTAAATCGTACTTTTTTTTTTTTTTTTTTTTTTTAGCAAAAAAATGCAAAACTGATGATATTAATTGTAAGCATTGTCTTAAGATGTTTGAAAAGAAATTTAAGTTATGTTACTCATGCTGTTATTTACCGCATTCTGAAAAGTATACATTGTCCCAGGATACATTGTCAATACTGTGGATAATCCTTTTAGGACAATGAGTGGTGTCTCAAGGTAAACTGGGCCTTCTGTATTGGGCATTGCATTATTGCGTATTGACAGTCCGGGTTATCTGGGTTGACAGTTGTGGACAGTTCTACTGGATCGGGGGTCCAGTAGAAATCTCGTTCCAGGACCGGGGCCCTTTGGGGAGACCCTTATAGGCCCTCCTGGCCTCTGGGCCCCCTGTACTAGTGTTAATATCATCAGATTTTTTAAAATTTAGTCTCAGTCTTAGTCCTGTGTCAAATGTGCTCTTTTGTTTTTTTAATTTATTCAACCTTGTCCTTTTTTTTTTTTTTGACTAAAAGCGTTTTAGTCTAGTTTTCGTCTTGCTGCATTGATAATCCCAATTATTTTGCTCAAAATTATAATCACAAAGATTGTTGTCATTTGAGAGATGTATTTATTGTTACACTTTCACCGATACGCACAAATCAAGAGAATGTCCACCCATACACATGGTTCGTTTTACCTCATCTATTTTAATGATTTACTATAGGCCATTTATCATATGGGCCTACTGGAAAAATAAGAAACTTCTCTAAATATGTAAATCAGTGAACAATTTTTTTTTCTATTAAAACAACAGCAAAAAAGATTGTATTGTCACACAGAATTAACAAAATGGACACCACCCTGTACAGTCCCTCTTTCTGAGTCTATGTATTTTGAGTTAAGAGAAATTTGCAAATGTTAAATTCACATGTAAAACTGATAATATGTTTAGATTACTTGGATTTTTAACTAGATATTTTCTTGCAGAGTTTCACAGCTCATTTTATGATTTTTTATTTTTATTTTGATGGTTAATTTATTTTCTGAATAGTGTATTAATCCTTTGGTTAATTTACCAATAAATAGTAACTAATAATTTTCCAATGAATAAAACTGTATCTAATCTACGTATTAAGTTTTACCTAATGATATTATTTATCACAAATAAGGTTCATGCTGTGTAAGCCTAATTAGGAAAGGTGTTTACTAGGGCTGCATTTAACAGTCATTTTTGGTTGGGATTTACAGATTCAACTGCTTACAATGAATATTTTGTTCAGTCAGGAGATTTAAAGTAGTTGCGTAAATACAGTGCATCAGGAAAGTATCTACAGCGCTTCACTTATTCCACATTTTGTTATTAAAGCCTTATTCCAAAATCGATTAAATTCATTATTTTCCTCAAAATTCTACAAACAATACCCCATAATAACAACGTGAAAGAAGTTTGTTTGAAATCTTTGCAAATGTATTCAATAAAAAACGGATGTTTCTACAACTTGATTGGAGTCCACCTGTGGTAAATTTAATTGATTAGACATGATTTGGAAAGGCACACACCTGTAAAATATAATGTCCCATAGTTAACAGTGCATGTCATAGCACAAACCAAGCCATGAAGTCCAAGGAATTGTCTGTAGATCTCAGAGACAGGATTGTATCGAGGCACAGATCTGGGGAAGAATTTCTGCAGCATTGAAGGTCCCACTGAGCACAGTGGCCTCCATCGTACGTAAATGGACGAAGTTTGGAGCCACCAGGACTCTTCCTAGGGCTGGCCGCACAGCCAAACCGAGTGATCGGGCGAAAAGGGCCTTAGTCAAGGTGACCAAGAACCCGATGGTCACTCTGACAGAGATCCAGCATTTCTCTGTGGTGAGACAAGAACCTTCCAGATGAGCAACCATCTCTGCTGCGCTCCACCAATCAGGCCTGTTTGGTAGAGTGGCCAGAGGCAAGCCACTACACAGTAAAAGGCACATGACATCCCACCTGGAGTTTGCCAAAAGGCACCTGAAGGACTCTCAGACCAGGGGTGCACCGATCCGACTTTTTCAGTCCCGATACAGATACCGATGCCTGGGCTTTGTGTATCTGTTGACAACCCATACCGGTCCAATACTATTGTCGAATTAATTATAAACTGTATACCTTCTACCTTCCTTCAAGAGATTAAAGGCACCAGACTTTACTAACTAAACATAACTAAGACAAAATAACAGATGTATGTAAGCACTGCTACTTGAGCGCAGAGATATCACGCAACACATGAAATCCCACAACTTACATTTCATGTGTTGTGTGATATCTCTGTGCCCAAGTAGCAATGCTTCGCCTGTGCTTCCCCATAATATAGTCCCAAGTCAATATCTGCCTAGGAAATCACCTAGTCTTAATCCACATTGCTATTTGTATTCGTTGTGAATACGCAGGCAACAAGAAGTAATTAGGTGGGTTTTTTTGGATCGCTTTTATTCGGGACATGCTAGCTGGCAACATAGGATCCCATTCATTATGCTAAGCAAAGCTAGCAGCGACCCTGTCAAACTAGAACAATTCATGCACAAAAAATGCATTTGCCCACATATCTAAATGTAGAAAAGATGTTGAATAAGCCCTATTTCTAAAAACGCTGGAGTGTTCCTTTAATTACTACACTAATTGTATTATTAGGAACACCATACTAATACTGTGTTTGACCCCCTTTCGCCTTCAGAACTGCCTTACTTCTACGTGGCATTGATTCAACAAGGTGCTGAAAGCATTCTTTAGAAATGTTGGCCCATATTGATAGGATCTTGCATCTTACAGTTGACGGAGATTTGTGGGATACACATCCACGACACAAAGCTCCCGTTCCACCACATCCCAAAGATGCTCTATTTGGTTGAGATCTGGTGACTGTGGGGGCCATTTTAGTACAGTGAACTCATTGTCATGTTCAAGAAACCAATTTGAAATGATTCGATCTTTATGACATGGTGCATTATCCTGTTGGAAGTAGCCACCAGAGGATGGGTACATGGTGGTCAGAAACAATGCTCAGGTAGGCCGTGGCATTTAAAGGGGCCTAAAGTGTTTCAAGAAAACATCCCCCACACCATTACACCACCACCAGCCTGCACAGTGGTAACAAGGCATGATGGATCCATGTTCTCATCTGTTTACGCCAAATTCTGACTCTACCATCTGAATGTCTCAACAGAAATCGAGACTCATCAGACCTGGCAACATTTTTCTTTAACTCTTCTATCAGCTTGAATCAGTCAGCCTATTCTCCTCTGACCTCCAGCATCAACAAGGCATTTTCGCCCACAGGACTGCCGCATACTGGATGTTGTTCCCTTTTCACACCATTCTTTGTAAACCCTAGAAATTTTTTCTTTCCCATTCTGACATTCAGTTTGGCGTTCAGGAGATTGTCTTGACCAAGACCACACCCCTAAATGCATTGAAGCAACTGCCATGTGATTGGTTGATTAGATAATTGCATTAATGAAAAATTTAACAGGTGTTCCTAATAATCCTTTAGGTGAGTGTCTATTTTTTTTTTTTTTTACAATATAAATATTAGAAGAAAAATATTTTAACCTCTTAACCAGCGCCCCTATTTTGGAGAATTTTCTGAAAACGACATACCCAAATGAAACTGTCTGCAGCTCTTAAACCCTATCGTCTATATTCATAAATCTGGTCTTATTTTAAACTAGACACTTCAAATATTGTTACCCAAGAGTCATAATAGCTCAAAGTAGTATATGAACAGAGTAATATACATGTAAATATACAGGGAGTGCAGAATTATTAGGCAAGTTATTTTTGAGGATTAATTGTATTATTTAACAACAACCATCTTCTCAATGAACTCAAAAAACTCATTAATATCAAAGCTGAATATTTTTGTAGTTTATTAGGAAGTAGTTTTTAGTTTTAGCCATTTTAGGGGGATATCTGTGTGTGCAGGTGACTATTACTGTGCATAATTATTAGGCAACTTAACAAAAAACAAATTTATACCCATTTCAATTATTTATTTTTACCAGTGAAACCAATATAACATCTCAACATTCACAAATATACATTTCTGACATTCAAAAACCAAACAAAAACAAATCAGTGACCAATATAGCCACCTTTCTTTGCAAGGACACTCAAAAGCCTGCCATCCATGTATTCTGTCAGTGTTTTGATCTGTTCACCATCAACATTGCGTGCAGCAGCAACCACAGCCTCCCAGACACTGTTCAGAGAGGTGTACTGTTTTCCCTCCTTGTAAATCGCACATTTGATGATGGACCACAGGTTCTCAATGGGGTTCAGATCAGGTGAACAAGGAGGCCATATCATTAGATTTTCTTCTTTTATACCCTTTCTTGCCAGCCACGCTGTGGAGTACTTGTGTGATGGAGCATTGTCCTGCATGAAAATCATGTTTTTCTTGAAGGATGCAGACTTCTTCCTGTACCACTGCTTGAAGAAGGTGTCTTCCAGAAACTGGCAGTAGGACTGGGAGTTGAGCTTGACTCCATCCTCAACCCGAAAAGGCCCCACAAGCTCATCTTTGATGATACCAGCCCAAACCAGTACTCCACCTCCACCTTGCTGGCGTCTGAGTCGGACTGGAGCTCTCTGCCCTTTACCAATCCAGCCACGGGCCCATCCATCTGGCCCATCAAGACTCACTCTCATTTCATCAGTCCATAAAACCTTAGAAAAATCAGTCTTGAGATATTTCTTGGCCCAGTCTTGACGTTTCAGCTTGTGTGTCTTGTTCAGTGGTGGTCGACTTTCTGCCTTTCTTACCTTGGCCATGTCTCTGGAGTGCCCAAAAGCACATGGTGTGCAATACTCAGTGATGTTGCAGCTCTGAAATATGGCCAAACTGGTGGCAAGTGGCATCTTGGCAGCTGCACGCTTGACTTTTCTCAGTTCACGGGCAGTTATTTTGCGCCTTGGTTTTTCCACACGCTTCTTGCGACCCTGTAGACTATTTTGAATGAAACGCTTGATTGTTCGATGATCACGCTTCAGAAGCTTGGCTATTTTAAGACTGCTGCATCCCTCTGCAATATATCTCACTATTTTTGACTTTTCTGAGCCTGTCAAGTCCTTCTTTTGACCCATTTTGCCAAAGGAAAGGAAGTTGCCTAATAATTATGCACACCTGATATAGGGTGTTGATGTCATTAGACCACACCCCTTCTCATTACAGAGATGCACATCACCTAATATGCTTAATTGGTAGTAGGCTTTAAAGCCTATACAGCTTGGAGTAAGACAACATGCATAACGAGGATGATGTGGTCAAAATACTCATTTGCCTAATAATTCTGCACTCCCTGTACATGTAAGTGACTCACTTTTTTTTATTATTATTCACTTGGGGAAGAAAATTCGATTTTAACCCTTTAAGGTACACACCATGAAAAAAGCAAAGGAGAAATTATTTCTTTGCAGTTTTTATTCAATTATGATAGCAATAACAACAATAAAAAAAAAATTAATTAGACGCTTCAGTATTTTAGATACAGTCCTCTACCAAACGGTTGAGATGTTCTTAGTATTGTTCTTTTATTATGAACAGACAAGTCACATTAAGGGCAATTTCTTGACCAATAAAAAATCTGATGGCTGCTGTTGATGGCTCCAAACACATCTTACCATAATTTAGCATGATCTACCATAGTTAACCATGATTCTAGCATTAGTTTACCATAATTTACCATAGTTTACCATGATTCTAGAATTATATACCAGTTTACCATGATTTAAAATTATTCTAGCATGATTTACCATAGTTTACCATGATTTACCATAGTTTACAATGGTTTAACGTAGTTTACCATGATTCTAGCATTATATACTAGTTTATCATGATTTAAAATTATTCTAGTATGATTTACCATAGTTTACCATTATGATTTACCATAGTTTACCATGATTCTATAATGATTTACCATAGTTTACTATGATTCTAGCATGATTTACCATAGTTTACCATGATTTACAATAGTTTACTATGATTCTAGCATGATTTACCAGTTTACCATGATTTACCATAGTTTACTATGACCCTAGCATGATTTACCAGTTTACCATGATTTACAATGATTCTAGCATGATTTACTATAGTTTACAATGATTTAAGTCAAGTCAACTTTATTTATATAGCGCTTTTAACAATGCAGATTGTTTCAAAGCAGCTTCACAGTGTTAAACAGAAAAATAATGCAACAGAATATATTTCGATTATCATACAGTAACAATGTGGGCTTAGTGCTTTAGTGCTTTGTAAGTAATAAGCAAGATTTTAAAATGTATGCAATGTTTAATAGGGAGCCAGTGCAGTGTTGACAGAACCGGGCTAATGTGTTCATACTTCCTGGTTCTAGTAAGAACTCGAGCTGCTGCGTTTTGGACCAGCTGGAGTTTGTTTATTAAGCGAGCAGGGCAACCCCCCAGTAGAGCATTACAATAATCTAGCCTTCAGCTCATGAACGCATGTATTAACTGTTCAGCATTTTGCATTGAGAGCATGTGCCGTAATTTAGATATATTTTTAAGATGGTAGAATGCAGTTTTACAGATGCTAGAAACATGGCTTTCAAACGAAAGATTGGTATCAAAGAGCACACCCAGGTTCCTAACTGACGAGGACTTGACAGAGCAGCCATCGAGGGTTAGACAGTATTCTAGGTTACTTCTTGTGGAGCTTTTTTGTCCAATGATTAAAAATTCAGTTTTTTCTGAATTAAGTTGCAGGAAATTACTGATCATCCAATTTTTTATATCATCTATACATTCCGTTAATCTTGTGAATTGGTTAGTTTCTTCAGGGTGTGAAGAAATATAGAGCTGAGGATCATCAGCATAACAATGAAATCTAACGCCATGCTTCCTAATAATATCTCCCAGTGGAAGCATGTACAGGGTGAAGAGCAATGGCCCTAGCACTGAGCCCTGCGGTACTCCATACTGAACTTGTGATCGGTGTGACGTCTCTTCATTTACTGCTACAAATTGATAACGGTCAGATAGGTATGATTTAAACCATGCCAATGCAGATCCACTAATGCCTACATAATTTTCGAGTCTATTCAAAAAAATGTTGTGGTCGATAGTGTCGAATGCAGCGCTAAGATCGAGTAACACTAACAAAGAGATACAACCACGATCGGATGATAAGAGTAAATCATTTGTAACTCTGATGAGAGCAGTCTCAGTACTATGATATGGTCTAAATCCTGACTGAAAATCCTCACAGATACCATTTTTTTCTAAAAAGGAACATAACTGTAAAGAAACAGCCTTTTCAAGTATTTTTGAAAGAAAGGGTAGATTTGAGATTGGCCTGTAATTGACTAATTCTGTAGGATCAAGTTGCGTTTTTTTAATAAGTGGTTTAATAATAGCCAACTTAAAAGTTTTCGGTACATATCCTAATGACAAAGATGAATTAATGATATTAGGAAGAGGATCCATGACCTCTGGTAGCATCTCTTTTAATAGCCTAGTCGGTATAGGGTCAAGCATACATGGTGTTGATTTAGATGAATTAAAGAGTTTAGCCAATTCTTCCTCTCCTATAGCAGTGAATGAGTGAAATTTTTCCACAGTGACACTACGATGCTCTGTCTGATGTGATACTGTAGTAGACAGCTGCATGGTTATAATTTTCTTCCTAATATTGTCAATCTTACATGTAAAGAAGTTCATAAAGTCATTACTGCTGTGCTGTTTACAAACCTCAGATGTTGAAGCTTTATTCTTGGTTAATTTAGCCACTGTATCGAATAAATACCTAGGTTTGTGTTTGTTTTCTTCTAAGAGAGTCGAAATAAGCCGATCTAGCAGTTTCACGGCCTTTCTTTATGCGATCATACGTTCTTTCCACGAATTACGAAAGACCTCTAGTTTTGTTTTCTTCCAGCTGCGCTCCATTTTTCTGGCTGCTGTTTTAAGGGCCCGGTTGTGCTCGTTGTACCATGGCATTTGACTATTTTCTTTAATCTTCTTTAAGCGCAGGGGAACGACTGTGTCTAAAGTACTGGAAAATAGAGAGTCAATAGTTTCTGTTGCAACATCGAGTTCCTCTAAGCTATCTGGAATGCTGAGGAGATGATACTGATTAGGAAGATTATTTAAAAGCAATCTTTAGTCGCGTGATAGTCCTTCCATTTTTTAAACGGGTGGACGGCTTTGTAGCTTTAGGCAAATTAAGTATACATGATACTAGATAATGATCTGAGATGTCATCGCTCTGCTGCAGAATTTCAACAGAATTTTTTTGTTTCATTTTATATCAAGTGTACAGTTGCACAGTTTATTTTACCTCCTGAAATAAATATGTCTATGTTCTAACCTCTGCATTGTTCATTTCCTTTTCTGTTAAGAAGAGAACTGAGCCTTTAAATCTCCTTTGTAAATGCTTTACAAGGCATACAAAGTCCTCACTTTAGATGAGCTAAATGTTTTATAACTTCCTGAATTAATCATAAACTACAATAGGAATACATGTTAATAAAGCATTTATTAACACACTGAGTAACCAGTACTATATGTCTAAATGATAAGATGTACAAATGTACATTTAGATAGTTTATTAATCATTTACTTAAACTTTCTAAATGATCTTATGAACCGCTGACAACTCCTAATTAACTGGTTTGTAAATAATCAAATACTTAATTTAGAAATGATAAATTGATCATTAATAAAGTATGAAAATACAATTATTAAACGCAATTATTAAACGAAAATACAATTATTATAGGTATGCTTATAAATCAAGAACAAAGCATTTACAACTGTATTTATAAACTGCTTAATAATGCTTTATAAATGATGAATTGATTATTTACTAATGCTACATAGATATGCTTATAAATGCAGTTGTAAATGCTTTGTTCTTGATTTATAAGCATATTTATAATGCGTTTAATTGTATTTTCATACTTTATTAATGATCAATTTATCATTTCTAAATTATTTGATTATTTACAAACCAGTTATTTAGGAGTTGTCAGCGGTTCATAAGATCATTTAGAAAGTGTAAGTAAATGACTAATAAACTATCTAAATGTACATTTGTACACCTTATTATTTAGACATATAGTAATAGTTACTCAGTGTGTTAATAAATGCTTTATGAACATGTATTCCTGTTGTAGTTTATGATTAATTCAGGTAGTTATAAAACATTTAGTAGTTGTTAGTTAACTATTTTTGTGTATAATGTTGTATAGCACAAATCTGCAGGACCGGGTTGTTGCAGTAGTGTGGTCAGTGAATTTTAGCTGATCATCAATCACAACTCCAAGGTTCCTGGCTGTCCCGGACGGAGTTATGGTTGATAAACCGAGCTGAATGGAGAGAGTATGTTGAAGTGCTGGGTTGGCTGAGACCACAAGCAGTTCTGTCTTTGCCAGATTGAGTTGAATGTGTTGTTCCTTCATCCAGGCAGAAATGTCAGGTAGGCAGCGAGCCGAAACCCAACTGTGGGATCATCTGGTTGAAATGAGAAATAGAGTTGAGTGTCATCAGCATAGCAGTGAAAGGAAAACCCATGTTTCTGGATGACAGATCCTAGAGATGACATGTAGATGGAGAAGAGAAGTGGTCCAAGCACTGAGCCCTGAGGAACTCCAGTCGCTATATGATGTGACTTAGACACTTCACCTCTCCATGACACCCTGAAGGACCTACCTGAAATGTAAGACTTGAACCACTGTAGAGCAGTTCCTGAGATGCCCATCTTCATGAGAGTTGACAGGAGGATTTGGTGGTTAACTGTGTCAAAAGCAGCAGACAGATACAGCAGGATGAGTTCTGAGGATTTGGAAGCTGCTTTTGAAGAGAGCAGAGAATGTTCTGAAAAGTGTGCAAGAGTTAGAGCAGTTGTTGATTTTGTTGTGATAGTATGTAGTTTTTGCAGTGGAGACATGTGCAGAGAAGGAAACAAGAAGAGACTGATACAAGGTAAGGTCAGTAGAGTTCTTAGATCTGCCACCCTGAGTCCAGAGCGATGTTCACAGAGAACATCCGACAGCCAGGGGGCAGAGGGTGTGGTGCGGGCTTGTCTAGATGAAAGGGGGCAAAAGCTGTCTGAACAAGATGTTAGAGTGGAGCAAAGAGTGTCAGTAGCACAGTTAGTCTCCAGAGCTGAGAACTGAGCAGGTGGAGGAAGTGAGGATGAAACCATAGTGGATAGACGAGAGGGAGAGAGAGAGCGTAGATTATGCCAAAAAGTGATTTGTGGATTATTATGAGTTGTATCAGGAATGAGTATGAGGTTAAGAGTGATGAGGAAGTGGTCGGAGGTGTGCAATGGAGTCACTAAAGTGTTGTTGTCTGTAGAGCAGTAGCGTGTGTAGATAAGGTCCAAATGATTACCTGATTTGTGTGTAGCCGTGGTAGATACTCGCTTAAGGTTAAACGGAGGTCAGTAGAGAGGTGAAGTCTGCAGCCTGGGGTTTATCAAGGTGGATGTTGATGTCACCGAGCAGAGCCAGAGGAGTGCCATCTTCAGGAAAGTTGGAGAGTAACATATCCAACTCCTCCAATAAGTTACCCAGTTGACCTGGGGGGCGATAAACAACTACAACATGGATTTTAGCAGGGTAAGTGATAGTGATTTAGTGTTATTTAAATGAGCTGTGGCCAGAGAGAGATGGTATGGGCTCAAATTTCCAATCCTTTGAGATGAGCAAACCAGTACCTCAATCTCTCCCAATTGGACGAGGTGAGTGCGAAAAGGACAAATTAGTTGAGAGGGCCGCAGGAGCGGCCGTGTCCGCTGGTTTGATCCAGGTCTCAGTTAGGGCCATGAGACTGAGATTTGAATGAGTGGAGATAGCTGAAATAAAGTCTGCTTTGTTTACAGCAGACTAGCAATTCCAGAGACCAATTGGAATGGACAGTAATGTGGTAGAGGAAATCGGTACCATAAGCAGATTATTAGGATTATGGCGTCTTGAATACACAGAGCGTGATTTACGGGTGGTAGTAGTAATAGTAGAGATTTGAAAGCACATTGTGAATAGGGGTCAGAGAATAAACAAATGAAAACAAGCTAAATACCAAAGGGTTAAAGTAAAGGAAAGCTATACTCAAGTTCCTTGTCGGTGTCCTTTTTTCTAGATTGGATTCGCGCAGAGTAGAGTCGCTGGTCTTTACCCTCTTCGGTCTTCACACGATGAGGGCTTCACACGAGGGCTGCCGCTTCCGCAGAGTCCTGCTCTATTTACGCACACCCCTTATTGAATTCAGCTGGCCACGCCTCGTTGATACTGTTAACTTGCGCGAGGCCACGTGGTCAAACCGTGAAGAAACGCTACTTCACAACACAACACAACACACTACACAGACAAACATACTAAATAACAGCTGAGTTACAAAAACAAGGAGAACAATGATACAGTACTCACACAGTCGTTGCCTTTTGCTCGAATGCTTATCTCTCAATATAACATGTTCATGATTCGCGTGTAAAAAAACACAGTATTTTTCACACAATTTACTTATTTGTATACTGCTGAAAAAACCTGATGATTTCCTTGTTCTATGAAGTCCCTCCTTCAGAAATACATTACGAGTTCTGATTGTGCCAGCGGTTCCCGTGTTGATTCGACAGCAGCTTAGCGCACGTTTCCCGGAAAGGTCATGCATCTTACCATAACGGGGAGATGCATGCGCTCAATCTTAATGTAGACATGGCGACAAACACACTCTACAAACGCAACACTTCCTCTTCTCCATGTGGGAGAGCAACAAGACCATGCCCCCTTTTTTGTGTATTCTTGTGGGCGGAGGTTAGTCAACAAACTTTTCTAGTGACGTAATTAAAGCAGGAAATACAGGGATGTAGTCCAAATCGTCGGTTTGCTGTAGGCTTTGAAAGGGAACTTCTGTTAAATAAAATATCTTGCTTGGCATTGAACTTTGAGCTTTATAATTTTACAGGTATTATTTATGCTCTAACAGCAACATTACACACTAACTAAAGTTTGAAAAATTGGATCACGAAGAACAGGACATTTTAAAGTATGTTAGATGGCCTTATTTCAGTGATTTTAGCATTTTTGTTTTTTCAAAAACTATGCATTTTCTTCAACATTTTCTCAAAACGTCAAACGTATGTACATGTTCCTCACATATTACTGTAGCCCTGTTTGTGCTGAATACAGTGTAATCAGACTTTAGCCATTAATATGTTTTAAAGCAACCGAGAAAAAAAAAAAAAAAACATGTCAGAGCATGTCAAACTTCTTCACGTCCACAAAATAGCCTTAGGGTCCAGAGGGTTAATATTCATTTGGGGTTTTTCTTTATTGTTGAGTTATGTTGAATATGACAAGCTGAACCAGAGTAGGCAAAATGGCTTGAACAACAGAATTCAAAATTGTCCAGGCTAGAAGTACTAGCTGGTGGAATTCAGACAATTTAAGAGGGAGTTTAGAAATACACTGCTCAAAAAAATTAAAGGAACACTTTAAAAACACATCAGATCTCAATGGAGGAAAAATGTCATGCTGAATATCTATACTAATATGGACTGGGACTGGGTATTGTGTTAGGAATTAAAGGATGCCACATTGTTTGATGGAAATGAAAAGTATCAACCTATAGAGAACTAATTTCATAGACACCCTGAAAATCAAAGTGAAAAAAAAAATTATTAGGCTTTTCCATTTTGCTGAAATGTTATTGCAGCAACTCAAAATGGTACTCAGTAGTTTGTATGGGCCCCCACATACTTGTATGCATGCCTGACAACATCAGGGCATGCTCCTAATGAGACGACTGATGGTGTTCTGGGGTATTTCCTCCCAGATCTGGACCAGGGCATCACTGACCTCCTAGACAGTCTGAGGTGCAACCTGGCGACAGCGGATTGGACATTGTCCTGCACCAGAAGGAACCCAGGACCCACTGCACCAGCGTAGGGTCTGACAATGGGTCCAAGGATTTCAACCCGGTACATAATGGCAGTCGGTGCCATTCTCTTACCTGTAGAGGTTTGGGTATCCTTCCATGGATATGCCTCCCCAGACCATTACTGACCCACCACCAAACTGGTCACGCTGAACGAGGTTACATGCAGCACAATGTTCTCCACGGTTTCTCCAGACCCTTTCACGTCTGTTACATGTGCTCAGGTTGAACCTTCTCTCATTTGTGAAAAGCACAGGCCACCAGTGGCGAACCTGCCACTTATGGTGTTGAATGGGAAGTGGGCACAGGGCCCACTAGAGGATGTCGGTCCCTCAGGCCACCCTCATGAAGTCTGTTTCTGATTGTTTGGTCAGAGACATGCACAGCAGTGGCCTGCTGGAGGTCATTTTGTAGGGCTCTGGCAGTGTTCATCCTGTACCTCCTTGCACAAAGAAGCTGATGGACCAAGGACCTTCTACAGCCCTGTCTAGCTCTCCTAGAATAACTGCATGTCTTCTAGAATCTCCTCCATGCTCTTGAGACGTATTGATGTTCCATCCTGGAGGAGTTGGAATGCCTGTACAACCTCTGTAGAGTCCAGGTATCGCTTCATACTACCAGGACCGACACTGACACTAGTGAAAAACAGTCAGAAAAGATGAGTAGGGAAAGACAATGTCAGTGGCCTCTAGGGTTGTTCCGATAGATGATAGTATCGTGTATCGACAATAGGCAGAGAGATCGCCGAAAGCTGAAGCTGTTGGCGATTTCAAGACTCGCTCCCCATGAATGTAATTTAAAAAATATATTTTTAATTATTAAATAAAAATATTATAATCATAGTTATTATTATCATTACATTAATTGAACTTATTCTGCTAGCCTTACATCACCATCAAAGCGCGTGGTGTTGCACTGCAGGCTATGTGCCGATATTGCATCGCAACACCACGCGCTTTTAAATTTTAAAAAGGAGTTACTCTTCAGTGAAAAATTGCAAGGTGATCAACCTAGCCCTACGTTCACAAATCACATGAGCCATAGCGAAAACGGCATCATCAGGCTAAAGCATTTTTTTTTCATAAATATAAATTTATTTTATACTTTTAATAAAACAATAACAAACTGCTTTATTATAATTATAGGCTATATACAGGTCCTTCTCAAAAAAATAGCATATTGTAATAAAAGTTAATTATTTTCCATAATGTAGTGATAAAATTAAAATTTCATATATTTTAGATTCATTGCACACCAACTGAAATATTTCAGGTCTTTTATTGTTTTAATACTGATGATTTTGGCATACAGCTCATGAAAACCCCAAATTCCTATCTCAAAAAATTAGCATATTTCATCCGACCAATAAAAGAAAAGTGTTTTTAATACAAAAAAAGTCAACCTTCAAATAATTATGTTCAGTTATGCACTCAATACTTGGTGGGGAATCCTTTTGCAGAAATGACTGCTTCAATGCGGCGTGGCATGGAGGCAATCAGCCTGTGGCACTGCTGAGGTGTTATGGAGGCCCAGGATGCTTCGATAGCGGCCATAAGCTCATCCAGAGTGTTGGGTCTTGCGTCTCTCAACTTTCTCTTCACAATATCCCACAGATTCTCTATGGGGTTCAGGTCAGGAGAGTTGGCAGGCCAATTGAGCACAGTAATACCATGGTCAGTAAACCAATTGCCAGTGGTTTTGGCCCGGAGCAGGTGCCAGGTCGTGCTGAAAAACGAAATCTTCATCTCCATAAAGCTTTTCAGCAGATGGAAGCATGAAGTGCTCCAAAATCTCCTGATAGCTAGCGGCATTGACCCTGCCCTTGATAAAACACAGTGGACCAACACCAGCAGCTGACATGGCACTCCAGACCATCACTGACTGTGGGTACTTGACACTGGACTTCAGGCATTTTGGCATTTCCTCCAGACTCTGGCACCTTGATTTCCGAATGACATGCAAAATTTGAGCAACAGTCCAGTGCTGCTTCTCTGTAGCCCAGGTCAGGCGCTTCTGCCGCTGTTTCTGGTTCAAAAGTGGCTTGACCTGGGGAATGCGGCACCTGTAGCCCATTTCCTGCACACGCCTGTGCGCGGTGGCTCTGGATGTTTCTACTCCAGACTCTGTCCACTGCTTCTGCAGGTCCCCCAAGGTCTGGAATCGGTCCTTCGCCACAATCTTCCTCAGGGTCCAGTCACCTCTTCTCGTTGTGCAGCATTTTTTGCCACACTTTTTCCTTCCCACAGACTTCCCACTGAGGTGCCTTGATACAGCACTCTGGGAACAGGCTATTCGTTCAGAAATTTCTTTCTGTGTCTTACCCTCTCGCATGAGGGTGTCAATGATGGCCTTCTGGACAGCAGTCAGGTCGGCAGTCTTACCCATGATTGCAGTTTTGAGTCAGGCTGGGAGTTTTTAAAAGCCTCAGGAATCAGCTGTATGCCAATATCATCGGTATTAAAACAATAAAAGACCTGAAATATTTCAGTTGGTGTGCAATGAATCTAAAATATATGAAAGTTTAATTTGTATCATTACATTATGGAAAATAATGAACTTTAATCACAATATGCTCATTTTTTTAGAAGGACCTGTAGATCAGAACAAAACAATCAGTTAAAAGCAGCTTTATTTTTAAACGACTTAACAACTGAAAAACAATGGGAAAAAAATATTGCATATAGCCTGTTAAAATAAGATTTATTGTTAAAGTGCAGTGATACTTAAATGTCAGCAGACAATGGATTTTTATAGTAAAAAATTTGTTTTAGCCCTTGCCCGCTGTATGGGCTACAGAAATAATAGTACATTAAAATAGACAGGCTGCAACACCAGTTTGATGGTAGCCTAAAAATAATAAATAACAAAATAGGCGTAAATAAATAAAAAAAAACAATGAAAGAACTAAAACGAAACGGCAAAACAATTAAATCACCTAAAATGTAGGCTAGGCAAATAAACGTATTGCTAAAACAAGGCAAGAAACAATTAAAACAACAATTAGTGTATTGCCATTCAGGCTTCCATGCCTACAGATTTTTTGATAAGAAAACCAGCTGGTTAACTCTCTTGGGTTTGAGAAGGTTGCGGTGGAGAGTTACTATGTTGCCCGCTGCACTAAACACGCGTTCCGATGGAGTGTTGGTTGCGGTAATGCACAGGTATTTTCTAGCAATGTTTGCCATTAAACAGAGATGGGACCAAGTCACACATGTGCAAGTCTCAAGTAAGTCTCAAGTCAGAACCTTCAAGTCTCAAGAAAGTCCCAAGTATTTTTTTCTTGGGCAAGTCAAGTCACAGGTTATGTCAAGTCAAGTCCTGTAGTAGGTCAAGTCAAGTCCAAGTCAAGTCACCTTATTATTGTAATTTTACCTGCGGAACCCACTAGATGGCTATAGTACTCAATGGCTGCATATAGGCTGAACTATATGAACCACAGTCAAAAGCGTATGAGGTCAAATTAGTTTTATACAATCACAAGTTAAAATTGTAATTTAAAAAAACATTTATCTGTTAGGTGAGACTATACAAAGATGCCAAAATATGCTTAGATAAATATGATCATGCTATAAGTAAAATATAAAGAAAGTAGTAGATACAACCCTCTACGCACACCTTGGCAACACAATCGCCATTGGCTTGTAAATTTTTTTGTTAAATCGCCAGACTACTATACTTTATTATATTATACTTTATACAAATTTATTTATTTATTTATTTATTTGATCAAATTAATCTATTTTTAAGTATTTGAACGTACACTCTTAACATAGTCTATTGCTTGATTGACTGACGTTATTATATTATGTCATGCTTGTTTAGTCCAGCATTATTTAATGATAGAACTTCAGTAACTAAAACTGTTGGTAACCATCATGTATGAAAGCATATTTGTAATTTAACTGAACTTTGGACTGGTGGTTGTTCTTAAGATACTGTTGGTGTTTCTGTAAAAAACAGAAAAAAAAGATTATAGTATATAAGTTTGATTGAAGTTGGATTGATGAGCTGCTGGGTTCATGAATATTAATCACGTTGACAGCATTCGCTCGATCTGATTTGCTGAAATCAAAATGGGGACAGGAAAAGATGAGCCCCAGCCAATGAGACTGCCGTTTGCGCATTAGTTCCGCCCACTAACGGAAATAATGGCATATCTTCTGCATGTTCTTAAAAGCAGAATAATTCTAAATAAACTCTGTTTATTTTCCTGTCAAAATGACAGATATTCGTCGATTCTGTGTGGTATGTAAGGCGCGCGTGCGCTGTGAAACGCGCTCAGCAAAGCAATGGCGAGGTGTGCGCCTTCACACTAGAGTTTACGGTACGTCGTCAAATGAGCTGAGAAACTCACACGCTCATTCAGAGTATTCAGCATGTGAAATATATCTGTGCTAAACTTATTCTTAACCTCTAACACACTCACTGGCGAGTAAAATCTAAGAATAGCCAATGGCTAATGATAGATATTTATTCGCCAAGAGTTTTAAGAGAACATTTGTTCAAGAGAACATTAACTCGCACATGCAAAGTGTTTTTTACGTAATTCTCAGCTGATAAAATATCAGTATTCCACCATTCTAGTGGCTTGTCATCCCCGTCAATGACTTCCTCTTGCAATTTATTGTTTATTTCAAACAAAAAAAAACATCAAATTTCAATAACTATTTGGTACCAAATGGGTAAGAATGTTGCATGCCTTGCAACGCGCTCTTTCGTCTTTTGCCATCTTGCCATGTTGATGTGATATGTGATCTAAGTTGGCGTGGTGTGCGTAAGGTAAGAGAGGGCATGACTGATGAGTGTCGTGATCCAGTCATGACAACGCTATTCTCAGCCTGCGCTCCAGCTGGGTCAACTTTATTTTTTTTTAATAATTTATATTTTATATTCAAACTGAAAACATGATGTGATTAACACTCAAGTCATTCAAGTCATCGTGTCTCAAGTCAAGTCAAGTCAAGTCCCGAGTCTTTAACTTCCGAGTCAAGTATTTTTTCGTCATAAAAATAGCGACTCGAGTCCAAGTCACCAAGTCTCAAGTCCCCATGTCTGCCATTAAAGGAAAGCTGCTTCCGTTTTCTTTCCACAATTCTAGTGGCTTGTCATCCCGGTCAATGACTTCCTCTTGCAAGTAGGATGTGATCTCCAATTTTGCTCGCTGGTCTGCGGGTATTGTAGACGTAGACTGCTTTACTTTGCCCAGAAGATGTCCCAGTGTTTTGGCCCGCTTAGCTGGCTGCATCACAGCTGCTGCTGCACCATCAACTTCTTTTTCTTCCTCCTCCTCCACTCTGCGTACTGGTGGCTTGTTGTTTTCTTTCCAGAATGTTACCATCTCAACCTCAAGCTGACTTTTGAGCACATCAAGGTGTTCGGCATCAATATGGTCCACCTTATAGCGTGGGTCAAGGAGGGTGGCTTTGCGCAACAACTGAAGTGTGCTGTCATCATATTTCAAAAAAAGTTTCTGTAAGATTCCACTTTTAATTTCTGCCGTCATCTTTACATCAGTCGTCTCCTCCTTCAGAATATTCTTTATTAGACCCAGCATTGGCTGCAGAGATGATACGGTCACGTAATTCTCAGCTGATAAAATTTCAGTAAATTCTGCTACAGGCTTCAAATTATCTTTGACAGCCTCTAGTACCGCAATGTCCTGCCAAGTTATGTTTGGGAGTGTGCGACGACTCGTCATCAGCAAAAACCTGTTTGATTGCAGGGAGTTGTTCCAGGATTTTTGTTATCATGGCATATGTTGATCCCCAACGAGTTGCACAATCCTACAATAATAATAACAATAATATAATTTTAATAATAATAATAAATCTAGCTATTAAAGTTTTCATTATTTAGTCTATCAAAGGATTAGGCTATTTATTATGGTATTTCTAGGAAAATATTAAACCAATTAATTAAGATTTGTTCGTTGACATACCGTTATCAGCATAGTTTGAGGTATTGAGCTGTTCCTGCGCCTTGCGGCATTCTCGTCTTCTCTGCCAGCTGTGAGAGAAAGTGCCATTTATTGAACGACAGATGTCAAAAGCACGGTCAGTTTTTGTTTTTTCCTTTTGTAGTGAATAATTTACTGCCACATTCAAGTTATGGCCAAAACAGTTTAGCCATGGCCATTTGAGGTCTTGTATGGCCGCAACAATATTGGCCCTGTTGTCAGTGGTGATGCAGGAAATTTTAGTTTCTTCTATGTCCCAATCGAGCACAACCTCTTTCAGCGCCTCGGACAGTACACCTGCAGTGTGGTTCTCCGGGATGAATGTTGTTTCGAGACATTTTACATTCAGTTTCCAGTCCTCAGAAATATAATGGACTGTAACAGCCATGTAGGGGGTCATATTTATGCTTGACGACATGTCTGTTGTCAAAGTGACAAAATCCACCACTTTCAAATCTTTTGCGATGATCTCCCTCGTTTTATTGTACAGATCAGGGATAGCAGTTTTAGCAAAGTAATTGTGGCCCGGTAACTCGTACTGTTTGTCAAATGTCTGAAGTAGTTCTTTAAAACTTTCCTTTTCAACGGTATGATAGGAAACCATCTCCTTTGCGATATACTTAGAAACAGCTGACGTGCATCGGGCCCATCTTTCACTGTTTCGCTTGTACTTGGTGCTTTTCGCAAAAGCTCAGACAATGGATTGCTGAGTCGGAACTTTGCTGACCGTTACTGCAGCAGCTTCTTTTGGTGCTAGTTCAGCGGCCTCGGCGGGGTGGTCAGTTCGCAAATTTACGAACAAGTTTGTCGTTTGAGACTCTTTTACAGACACAACGTTCATGCAAACTTGGCAGATTGCTTGCGTTCCTTTCCTATCTGGTTTAAATCCAAAAACTGCCAAATAGGTGATGTCACGTTCTTCTTGTTAACCAACTCCATCTTTGCTATTAACACTTTTGTGAACAACGATTAGCCTACAATTTCCAGTGTCATTTCCCAAGATAAAAGTAATGTAAATGTACTTAAAATATATAAATAGTAAATTATAAAGTTAAATATGCAGACAAGTAAAAAATAAGTTGATTAATTATTAAATAAATGAGCAAATAAGTAAACTAATTGCTCCGCCACAACGTGTAATGGCGATCTCACAGGCTGACGATATGGCGATTTGGAAAATTAGGCATATCGCCCAACACTAGTGGCCTCCACCTGTAAAACCATTCCTGTTTTGGGGGTCTTCTCATTGTTGCCCATCTAGTGAACCTGTTATTAATTTCATTAACACCAAAGTAGCTGAAACTCATTAACAACCCCCTCTGTTACTTAACTGACCAGATCAATATCCCAGGAGTTTAACTGACAGGGTGCTATTCTCTGATTAAAAAGTGTTCCTTTAATTTTTTTGAGCAGTGTATTAAATACACAAGTTAGCACAAATTCTAGATCACCTATTTGGTTTAAGAGACTATGTGGAATTTGGTCCTAAAGTGTTTATGATTAATCAAGCATTTTTTTTTTTTTTTAAGCCAATTGACTTTACCAACAGTTTAACAAGTTTAAGCTTTGTCTTTCTAGGACATCCTTTGTTACAAGAATTCCTAGGTATTTAGGTGAGGGTTACACTGGAATGTCATAATTCTATTATCATCTTAAAAGTAAAGTATCTCCAGCCCCACTTCAGCTTTCTTATTAGTAAGAACCCTTTTCCGAAGTTTTTGGGATTTGTTTTTCCAAATAAGAGTAAAACTAATTACTGATATCTTTACAATAAGAATCTTTAAAATATAAAGATAAGGAGGGATAGACAAACCGAGATAATCCTTCTGCTTTAGATTATAGGACACATCCATGTCCTAACCAACAGTTTAACAAGTCTAAGCTTTGTCTTTCTAGGACATCCTTTGTTACAAGAATTCCTAGGTATTTAGGTGAGGGTTACACTGGAATGTCATTAATAACTTTATAATTTAAACTGTGTAAAGAAAGGATTTCACATTTGGATAAGTTTAGAGTTAAACCAGAAGCCTTAGAGAAAGTATTGATGAAGGAGATAGCATTAGGAACAATGTATAAAAATAAGGTTGTCATCTATTAATTGGGATTTTTTTTTTTTGTATTTTTTATTTAGCCTTTATTTATCCAGGTAAACTGTTTGAGATCCACTTCTCATTTACAAACATCCTAATATCCTAATTTCTTTACCAAAAATGCTGAGACCTTGAATTTGTTCATTATTAACGGTGCCAATGGATAAATATAGCTGCAAGCAAACAAGGAAGCTAGCAGCAGACCAACTGCAAAAATGAGTAAAGACATATGGAGACAATTTTAAGCAAAAAAGTTGAAACCCCACATTAATACGTTGAGTTGTATAGAGCCAACAATTCAGCAGTCTAAGGAGATGAAACTAGGTGATATTTCCCATGAAAATATTTCAAACACACCTAAAGTTATAAGCATTTGAAAAAAAAAATTAATATTAAAATATTTTAAAAGATATTGCAATTTATGACAAAATCCTAAATGGCGGTCATGTGGTCTGTCTGATCCTAGCATATCCGGTATCCACGGATTCAGCCTGACACGAATCCATGGACAATATATGATTTTCTGACAGACTTCAGAAGTTATGAGCAGAAATAGCCATTTTCCATATCTCATGACCTGTAGGTGGTGCTGTTCCCACTTTGGCATGGTCCCTCAGATCATGGGTCTGATGAAGTGTACCAATTTTTGTTTCGATTGATCAAAGTTTGGCCGAGATACAGCCTATGAACCAATTTTGGGTCAACCTCGTTTCGTTTGCGACATATTTTTTTGTAATTAAATGTGGTCTTTAACATTTAGCTACCGACCTATGTTTTCGAACTTCTGACGCTGGTTTCGTCTCGATCGAAGTAGCGATTTCAAAGATATCAGCTAATGTTTTAAAAGCGCTTAATTACAACACTGCACAAACTATATGCCAAAACATGGCAAGTCTGGTATCGTTGGACTTGGCAAGGATTCAGGAGCCAAAAAAAGTTACTCCCATGAAAATACGTCAACCACACCCAAAGTTATAAGCATTTGAAAAAAAATTATCCACTAGGTGGAGCTGTTTTGAAACTTCTCATGCTCCTTCAGGGCATTTTGGCGATGAACCATACAGAGTTTCGTAACAATCCGTTTGTGTTCATAAAATACAGCATTTTATCTCAGAATTCAAAATGGCAGACAGCCAAAATGGCCGATATGGTAAAATTGGATATCAGTTGTCCCGAATCTAATGAGACCACTTTTATTTTTGGCCAAATGGTTCAGAAGTTATTAGCAAAAATGGCCATATTTCATATCTTCGGACCAGTAGATGCCGCTACACCAAAACACTGCATGTTTCTTCAGGTCATGCTCGTGATGACATGTACCAAGTTTGTTTTGAATTCGATAAAGTCTTGCGGTGATTAGCCGTATGTGTATTTTCGCAACAGCTACATAAAATTTGTTCGCGTGTTTAACGAAAACGATTTGACGAATCAATTTGAATTCCATAACTTTTTGTTGGCACCGCCTGAAGATGATCTGGTTAAATTTTCATTCAAATTGGACAAACCATCCAGGACGAGATGAAAAATGTAAATCAAATTCTACTGTCAACCCATCTATACCTGGTGCTTTCCATTTTTCATTCCAAGAAGGGCATCTTTAATCTCAGAAGTTACAGTATATCAGATTCACAGAGCTATTGAAATTCTTTATCAATAATAGGGATATTTTGATGAACTGTTCACAATTGTATAATACAGTCCCTGACAAAAGTCGTGTCGCTTATCTATTTTGTAGAAACGTCTGCTATTAACCTGACTTTTAATTCATCAATTGGTGTTAGAAATAGCTCCTATGAAAAGCTAAAACCCTCCCAAATGACGTTTAATGCACTGAAATAAATTAGTTTCACTGAAAAAGATTTATCATTTAATCAAGACAGAAAGGTCAAATTTTGGCAAGGCAAAAAATTTGTCGCCTATACAGAAATTGAACAAACTTACTGCAGATAAAAAATATGTCAGCAAATTAAGTAGTGGTGCTGTGAGATCCAATTTTAATATCTTGTATGACTTCCAGGAGCTTGAAGGACTGCATCCATGCAGTTTGGCAAGGACTCAAATTTATTGAAGTCATCAGGAATAGCAAAGAAAGCAGTCTTTCATGCCTCCCAGAGTTCATAAATATTCTTTGGTTTCGTCTTCCATGCTTCCTCTTTCATCCTACCCCACATATGCTCAATGATGTTCATGTCTGGTGACTGGGTTGGCCAATCCTGGAGCATCTTGATCTTCTTCGCCTTGAGGAACTTTGATGTGGAGATGGAAGAATGCGATGGAGCACCATCATGCTGCAGAATTTGGCCTCTTTTATGGTTGGGAATATAAGAGGTTGCGAAGATGTCTTGGTATTTAAGACTATTAATGTTGCCTTCCACCCTGCAGATCTCTCGCACACCCCATATTGGATGTAACCCCAGACCATGATTTTCCCCACCAAACTTCAATGTTTTCTGGGTGAATCTCGGATCCATGCGGGCTCCAGTAGGTCTCCTGCAATATTTGCGGCGACTGTGGTGTAATTCAACAGAAGATTCATCTGAAAATCCTTCTGCCACTTTTCCAGCGTCCATCCTTTTAGCAGGCTGTGGGCTTTGGCAAATGCCACACAGTTTTTCAATTGTCTTTTGTTTAGTGCTGGCTTCTGGGCACTGATTCGACCATGGAGGCCATTTCGAGACAGAATCCGACAAACTGTTCTGGTTGACACAGGGACTTCAGGTGACCAGGTCTCGTGGAGCGCTGCTGCAGTGGAAAATGGGCTGGCCTTGGCTTTTCGAGCCAACAAACGGTCCTCTCGAGCAGTTGTCTTGCAGAGTCTGCCTGACCTGGGTTTGTAATAAACATCTCCAGTCTCTTAAAATCTTTTTTTATCCTCTGTACTTGACACTGAGACACTTTGAAGGTGTCTGCCACATCAGTAGTGGATCTGGTCTTCAGCCTCTTGATAATCAAAACTTTAGTCTCAGGGTGAATCTTAGGCATGTTTGCAGAGGTCTATTTGCAGTTGATGTGAAGGTCTAGTGTACTGGGGTTCTTTTTATACACACCTGAGATCTAATTGATCCATTATTAGTCACAGGGAAGCTCATATGACAAGGCGACAACACTTATGTCTTTGCAAAAATTGACTCAATGGGCTTTACCTGTGAATATTAGAATATTTTTTATTTGAATATTGATTTTGATTTGGTTTCATTTTGCACTTAAACATTATTACAAAAGCTGTTGGGATTAAAATGAGCCATTTATTGTAAAAAAATCTTGATAAGAAATATATTTCAGTGGCACTTCAGTTCAATTTGTACACAAGCGACAAGACTTTTGTCAATTTAGACTTATATTAGTTCTTTATAAAATGAGAAAACAAAGTCAGAGATTTTTTTATTATTCAAACAATGACTACTATTGATATTTAATGCTGTTAAACCATTTCTTTTTTAAATGTCTTTTCTCGAGAGCAAAAAAATAACTTGTAACCAATTCAGCTTCTTCCTCCTTTGTGAGATTGTTTCTGTTCTAATATCCCCAATTTATCTAATAATTCTAGCTTTTTTGTCTACTGATATTTTTTTTTCTTTACTACATTTAACAGCGATCTTTCTGATGTTATATTTTGATATTTTTAAATCCTTTCATTAAACCTCCCAAGATATCATTTGGCATTTTAAGTTTTTAAAAGACTCATTAGGATTTCTATAAGACTAGAGTTCCCTTTTGTGCCTGTAAGCATTAAAGAAATAAGCTTATGGTCAGTCATTTGTGTCAATCCTTTTGCCCTTGCATATGGACCACAAAAAACGTTTTACCTTCCTCGTGTGCCTTCACCTTCGGCCACACTTTCTCTCTTGCCGCTTTGCTTCTCCGAGCTGCTGTCTTCTGAAGACAAAGTGTGTTGTCCAGTAAGAATTAAGTTTTTGGCAGCCCTGCAAATATCATCAAAAAGAGAATGACAATGGGCTTCTTATGAGTCGCATTCGATGGTGTAGATTTACGACCAAGGCGATGAACTAGGTCCACCACCAATCAAGCTGGTCTTGAATATCAGGAACAACCATGGCAAGAGCATTAATAGTTATCCTTCTGACATAGAATAGTTATTCTAACCTCTTTCAGGCCATGCAATTTGAGGGACGGAGTGTAACGTTGAGACTCAGTTATATTGGTCTTCAAGACACTTTTTCAGCCTTTAGAGCTTGAATTTCTTTCAATCTCTCAATTGACAAAATCTTAAAGCACTTCCAAAGAATTCTCAGATTTGGCCCTAACACGATTTCTTTTTTTTTGCAGAAGAATCTTTTTTTTGGGGGGTGTTTCAGGCAGACAAGGAAAATCAGCCAGGCAACGGGCCTCCAAAACGAACTCACATGCAAGTTCCGTCTCGTTAGCATTTGCGTTATGAGTTAAAGGGGTTAGAATAGCCAGGTTCGAACAGATGGATGAAGGTATGCAAAGACTCTAAAACCTGGGAGGAACCATCAGTGACTACAAGCTCCTTTGTGTGAAAAAAGGAGTTTACAGTTTTACTAACTACACAGCGACTGGTATTTCTTTGTACATTACTTGCATTTGCCCGGTAAGGTGCCCAGATATGCAGTCGCAGGAGAAAGTCTTGATAGTTCAGTCCGAAGTTGTTACAATCGATTTTTTTCTGTGTTGACCAAAGAAGAAATTATGAGCTTGGATGGTTGTTTCGACTCTGTCGAAGTTGAGGAAGTTGCACCCGCCTTATGGAGTTTGGTCCTGCTGGCCCATGGCTGAGTGTTGGCCTCAGGTTTCCTGTTCCAAAAACCCAAATGGTTCTGTGGGTGTAGGTCCACCATGCTTGGTGGCTTGCTTGCTATGTACTTTCTAGTCGTAAACCTTATCAGTTTCTAGGTGTCCTGTAACCAGAGACCTATTCCTTGCTCTCATGGGCCTTTTGGGGGGATGGGTGCATAGACCTAAATAGACGGCAATGAATAATCAACCATTACCACTTATGGTGTGTATTAAAGAAATTTATGGATGCAGTGTTAGTCATGATGGAACTTGCAGATGTTGTAGATGTTCTTTATTCCCCAGTGATGCTGAATAGTGTTTAAAGCATAACTAAAGTCAGTGAAAAGAAGTCTGGTATATATGCAAATTGGAGATCAACTTTGAAGCTAAGCAGATAAGAGGTACTTCTTAAAAAGGTGAAACGTTCTAAGGAATTTCCAGATTACAATTTGTGTACCTTGATTTTAGAGTTAATGTGCATAAACACTCCTACCACCATTCATTTTCCCTGTTTTCCCTGCCTGTATGAATCAAAAGAGAGCAATTCCAGTTTATTTTTTAATAAACAAGCCTGTTTTTTTCTTCTTCTTTTTTTAGCTAATGTATGCACCAAGATTGACCCCAATTGCTTTATCAAGCGATGCATTGCATTAAAGTCAAGTGTTTACTGGGAGGTTAAATAATGTTTGTCTGTCTGTCTTTATAGTACATACATCTTTAAAGTCCATCCATGAATCCCTGGCTTTGGAGCGTGAGCGTGTCAGACAGGCTTGGGCCGGACCAGATCTTCGACAGTCAACCTCAGATCAGTTAGCCACATTGTGCACGACCCTCTCAGAGGTAAATTGTTGCTCACTCTTGCTTTTTTTTTTTTGCTTTATCAAGCCACCTTTATTTATATAGCACTTTATACAATACAGATTATTTTAAAGCAGCTTTACAGTGATAACAGGAAAATTATGTACTTCAGCTGTTGTTCTGCTGAAGTCAGTTCAGTGTTGATTTAAATTCAATTTGTAAAAATCATAAATCATTTAATTAGTTCAATTAATCTATAATGCCATTCTGCAAAGAATTGTCATTGTCCACCTCAGGTCAGTTCTCATATAACAGTGTCAGTAGAATCAGATCAATAATATTGTCGAATATTAAGTGTCCCCAACTAAGCAAAGCCAGAGGCAACAAATTTTTTTCCCTAAATTGTCTGTTTTTGACTTTTCATTTTATTTTTAGCTTGAGCTGCAGTCACGTTTAACCAGAGTTCACTCTGTGTCACTGTCATCCGATTCCTCAGATGAGTCCTACTGTACTGTGTGTCAGGATCAGGTGTGTGCTTCCCCATGCCCTAATGTGTTTTAAAGTAAATGTTTTTTTATTTATTTCAAATAAATGTTTTTGTCATTAAGCAGTCCACCCCCTCTCAGGATCGTAAGCTGTATCGTACGCCCTCAGTGACAGACTCTACAGCAGAGTATTTTGATGCTAGTGAGGTGCTTTGTGAGAATTTGTCTGAAAATGAAATGTCTGACGAATCTGGTTTGAGTGATGTCACCACAAGCAATTCAGAACCAGAGGAAGGCCACAGTACGTTCTACAATTACTGAAATCTGCTTTACAGGTTGATGGTTAAGTAATAAGCAAATGTGTAACCTTAAGTGTTTTTTGTAGGTGTTTTCAGTTTTGCACATGTGCACATTCACCCATTTATTGATATGTTACTTTTTTTCCAGCAACTGCAAATAAGAAGTACAGAGCCAGTGTTTCCAGCATACAACATTTGCCTTCTAATGCTCTGAAGGTTACTGGACGGCGCACAGTGCTTCCTGCACACAGCACCGATAACAGCCATATTGGTATCCTTACCTTCCTATACAACAATATCGGGAAGGATTTGTCACGGGTTTCCATGCCAGTGGCTCTCAATGAGCCGCTTAGTTTATTACAGCGTGTCAGTGAAGAGCTGGAATATTCTGACCTCCTGGATATTGCCAACCACATAGATGACCCTTACAAAAGAATGGTAAAGGCCTTGTCTGTCATAGATTTTATCCTAACAGTGTGTGTGTACCATAGAATATATACATAGATGCCTTATTAGCAGCTGTTACCATGGGCCGCTATACGTAAGCATCCTCAATATTGGAATGATCAAAGGCATGCGTGAACACTCAAGAGCAAGTTGACTGTTGAGTTGAGTCTAGTTATACACATGTATTGTTGTGTTGACCCAAACATTATAATTGCTAAACATAATGCAAGACAAAGGCAGTAGCTACAAACCAACACATTCTCACCTGTAAAAGGTTATCCCATTTCTTCTGGGATTTATGTCTTGGTGTTTATTACAACCAGAGGCTATGCAATGTTGTGGCATCTTGGAGAACTCATTGATTTTTACTGTGAGTGACGACAGCATCTAAAATATTGACCATTCCAAGATGGCAGACGCATTGATATGTCTGGAGCGGTAGAATGGAATAATACATACCTATGGTGTATACCCACAAAAGGCCGATTTTTAGATTTATAAAACTGTTTTGGCACCATAACCTGCAGAAGGTTGTGCATACATGCCCAAGCTTTATTTCCCACCTTTCCTGTTTCCTTGATGAAATAACCACATTACTGTACACTGTGGAGCTTACAACACCTAGATTATGCATAACCTTTTCTGCTTATTATTTCCATATGCAGATATGAGATACATGAGATAATACAGCTGTCCTTCAAGAATAAGAATATGAATAATTAGAACCTTCAAGAATAAGATGTTGCATTGCTAATTATTTTTGCAGGTTAAAAATGCTATAAATCGTTAGCTCAGTTAAACAAATCATTATCACTAAAATAACTTCCTTTTTCCTTGGGAAGGAATCCACAGAAGGGGGTTGTTTAGTGTTCTGATCAGGTTGTGTAATGTACAGTACTGCTACTGAACACAGCACTACTGAAAGAGGGGTTGCCAAGCAATCTTCTTGGAGTTAAGTGCCGTTGATCATTATTCATGGGGAAATGTTCTGTTAGCACTCAGAATGGATTTTGGGATTTCAGAACACACACCCAAGCAACCCTTGCTGTTATTAAAATGTAGCATGATGTAGGAACATTTTTCCCAAAGCAGAGTATCCACATATATTTTCAAAAGCCTAAATTCATATAGATTTTAAAGCTACTGTAACACAGTTCAGAGTTAGGTGAGGAAGAAGACGAGGGGTCGGTGTGTCTGGGACTCGTGAGTTTCTCTTTATTAGTCTTTCAGTAAGCAAAACAGGGTGCACATCGCACCTAAACATAAAGAACAAAAGGTTCCTCTCAAGTTCAATCGTCGGTTTTTGGCAGTTCCTCTCTGCTTGTGCGTTCCCGAGTCCCAGAGCAGTAATGGTTCTCTCTCTCTCGATCCTCCTTTCCTGCAGGCTTTTATCCTGTCTCTCCACGCCAATTACTGCAACAAGAGACAGGTGTTCATCATTTGCATTTGACCTACTTACGTGCCGCTTGTCCTCTGACTCTCTCTCCCGTCACAGACTTCTCTAAACCACGCCCCCTTCGCCGCATACCCCCACCGCCCGACACCGTCAGCCACAGCCATCTGAGCACCCGGCCTGTGAACCACCTTGAATTTAAATGGCTGTAAAGCTAGATACCAACGGGTGATCCGCGCGTTGGTATCCTTCATGCGGTGGAGCCACTGCAGAGGGGTGTGGTCCGAACAGAGGGTGAACTCCCTCCCCAAGAGATAGTAACGGAGGGTAAGAACGGCCCACCGGATTGCCAAGCACTCCTTTTCTATGGTGCTGTACATAGTCTCTTGCGACTGATGTACAGCACCGGCTGTTCCTCCCCCTCCCTCTCCTGGATCAGGACCGCGCCCAGCCCCCTGTCCGACGCGTCCAGCCCCCTGTCCGACGCGTCCGTCTGTAACATAAAAGGGAGAGAAAAATCAGGTGATTGTAAAAGCGGCCCGCCACATAGAGCAGCCTTCACCTGGGTAAAAGCCTGCTAGCACAGCTCTGACCACTGGACCGGATCTGGTGCTTCCTTTTTAGTGAGGTCAGTCAGCGGGCTGGTCTTGGGCAGGTTGCAACTGCTGCTGTCTTGTCAATTTGCGGATGCACCTGTCCATGATCCAAGTGGAAACCCAGATACCTGACCTCCACGTGCCCAATTGCACACTTCTTCGGGTTGGCCGGCAGCCCGGCCACCCTCAGTGACCTCTGGACGGCGCGCACATGCTCCATATGCCGCTGCCAGTCATTGCTATAGATGATGTCATCTAAGTAAGCAGCGGCATATGCAGTGTGTGGGCGATGAATTTTATCCATGAGGCGCTGAAACGTGGCCGGAGCCCCGAACAACCCGAATGGAAGCGTAACAAATTGCTGCAATCCAAACGGCGCCGTAAAGGCAGTTTTTTCTTTAGATAAAGGCGTTAAGAGGATCTGCCAATATCCCTCTGTTAAATCCAATGTCGAAAAAAAACGAGCTGCACCCAGCCGATCGAGCAACTCGTCAACCCTTGGCATTGGATATGCGTCGACTTTCGACACAGCGTTCACCTTGAGATAATCCACACAGAACCGGACCGAACTGTCCGTTTTAGGGACTAAAACTAACGGGCTGCCCCAGTCACTATAGGATTCATCTGTTGCTCCCATATATAACATCGCCTCTAATTCTTCCTGGACCACTTTTTGTTTTTGTTCAGGTAACCTATACGGCCGACTGCGGACTACCACACCGGGCTCTGTCTCGATATGGTGCTGAATGAGGTTCGTTCGACCGGGTAGGGGCGAGAACACATCCGAAAAAACCTCTTGCAATTGGGCTATGTCAGTGAGCTGCAACGGCGAGAGGTGATCTCCTCCTGGGGCCAGAGTGAGAAATTTACTTTTTGTGTTCACCTCTGGCCCGAGATCCTCCTCTCCACTCACCGCCGTTGCCAGCATCACTGACTCCGCCTCGCTCCACTTTTTAAGGACGTTGAGGTGGTATATTTGATGTGCTCCGTTCCTATCCGATCGAATGACTTCATAATCGAGATCTCCTATTCGTCGTGTGACCACGAAGGGTCCTTGCCACTTGGCGAGTATTTTTGAGCTAGAAGTTGGGAGTAATATCAGTACTTTATCTCCCGGTGCAAATTGGCGCAGTTTAGTTCCCCTGTTGTATAGCCGGCTTTGTTTGTCCTGAGCCTGTAACAAATTCTCCATAGAGAGCCACCCCAAAGTGTGGAGTTTTGTTCTCAGGTCCATGACATACTGAATTTCGTTCTTGCCTTGCAAAGGTCCGTTCTCCCAAGCTTCTCTCAGAACGTCTAATACCCCACGGGGCTGACGTCCGTAAAGAAGCTTGAACGAGTAAAACCCAGTGGAGGCTTGCGGGACCTCGCGTACAGCAAACAACAGGGGTTCCAACCATTTATCCCAATTTTTGGCGGCGTCTTGTACGAACTTCCGAATCATTGTTTTCAAAGTGCGATAAATCGTTCCACCAAGCCATCTGTTTGTGGGTGATAGATGCTGGTGCGAACCGATTTAATGCCCAACAATTCGTAGAGTTCACGTAATGTACGTGACATAAACGCCGTGCCCTGATCAGTAAGGATCTCTGTCGGGATCCCCACTCGGGAGATTACCGAATCAATGCGTCCGCAACACTTTTTGCCGAAATGCTGCGGAGGGCAATTGCTTCGGGGTATCGTGTTGCATAATCCACCAGGACTAATGCAAAACGATGCCCTCTGGCTGATCGCTCCTAATGATCCGATGAGGTCCATGCCAATTCTTTCGAAGGGGGCCTGCATGAGCGGTAGAGGGCCCAAAGGCGGTTTTGAAAGGGCCGGTGGGTTTACCAGCTGAAATTCACGACAAGCCACGCACCATCTGCGCACATTCTCATGAATGCCCGGCCAAAAGAACCGGACCATTTGACAATTCAGTGTCGCTGCTTGTCCTAGATGCCCTGCCATCGGATTACAATGAGCCGCCTGGAAAAGCATTTCCCAGGGGCTTTTCAGAAATAATAACTGGGTTGTATCCTGCTTTGTTTGAGTGTCTTGGGTCACTCAATACAACCTATCTTTTATTATGGCAAAATAAGGATAAAAAATTGGTTGTTCAGGGCAGAGAAACTGTCTGTCGATCGAGCGGACCTGAGCAAAAGCATTTTTTAATGACTCATCCTGGGACTGTTCCAGAGGAAAGTCATTGCATTCGGTGAGGTTCAGCCTCTCCACTACGCTCGGTTCCTCTGCATCAGTCCCCAGTGGTCCTTAGTTTCTCCTACCTGCATAACCGCTTTCTCTCCCCGCCCTGTTTTCTCCCAAGAGACATCCGCGCATAGACACCCCAATAAATTACCAAACGCTGGCCAATTTGTTCCCAAAATCAGCGGATGTCTGAGGTGTGGGCTAACCGCCACCTCTACACTATGATTTTGACCCCGAAATTGAATGACAGCAGTCACTATGGGTAATTCACCACATCCCCGTGCACACACCGTACCTTAACCAAGCGGCTCTTATCCAATGCCAACGGCTGTATCAGGCTTTGATGGATTGAGGTTTGGTTACACCCTGAATCCACCAAAGCCGGATAGGTACCCCCCTGGATACTCACTGGTATCTGGTACAGCCCGGCTCGATCGGGGGCAGCCCGTGGCGCATCGGGCATCCGGATCAGTGTCCCCACCTCCATGACCGGACACCGATCTATAAAATGACCCGGATCCCTGCACTGCCAACAGGCCGGCCCAGACTTCCCCGCCACCCCAGTGGCTGGAAGGGGGTCAAGGAATTGGCGTGGAGAGAGAGGGGTTAGAGGATCGGAGGGCTGCTCCCGGTCGGCCCGCTCCCGGTCGGCCCGCTCCGCCCCTCTAGGCGGTGCTCGGGGACCCCATGATCGGTCCGGGAACCCCCCGGGTCTTCCCCAACCTGCCCCCCTAGGCAGGAAACTCCCCCTGGTGCGAGGAGCCGGTAATGGCCTGTATGGAGAAGTAGAGAGAGAAGCAGGGGAAGGGAGAGAGAGAGAGAGAGAGACAGATGGTAGGGTTTCGCCGGTCCCCTGGGCACACCACCATTTGGTCCTCCGCCAGCTGGATGGCCTGGTCCAGCGTCGCCGGGCGGTGGCACTGGACCCACTGCACGGTTTTCTTTGGCAACCGCGCAAAAAACTGCTCCAGCACCACTCGATCTACGATGTTGTCGGCGTCGTTTTGGTCCGGCATCAGCCATCTGCGGCAGGTGTCCCGGAGCTGTTGGGCCATCACGAATGGTCGGCTATTCTCCCCTAGGGTCAGGGACCGGAAGCGCTAACAATGTTGTTCCGGGGAGAGATCGACACGTTGAAGGATGGCCCGCCGTAGGTCATCATAAACCAGGAGGTTCTGTACTGGCAACTGCTGGGCTGCTATCTGCGCCTCTCCTGATAGCAGTGGAACGAGGCGCATTGGCCAGTCCCGACGTGGCCACCCCCCTGCCTCAGCGGACCTCTCGAAGAGATCCAGAAACGCTTCTGGATCATCGTGGGGTCCCATCTTGCTGAGGGTTATGTGAGGGGGTGGAGCCGGGGTCGTTGGTGTTCCCCCGGCGTGAACCTCCGGCCCAACCAGCTCCGGACGAGGGGTTGGCGTGTCTGGGACTCGTGAGTTTCTCTTTATTAGTCTTTCAGTAAGAAAAACAGGGTGCACATCGCACCTAAACATAAAACAACAAAAGGTTCCTCTCAAGTTCAATCATTGGTTTATGGCAGTTCCTCTCTGCTTGTGCGTCCCCGAGTCCAAGAGCCGTAATGGTTCTCTCTCTCTCGATCCTCCTTTCCTGCAGGCTTTTATCCTGTCTCTCCACGCCAATTACTGCAAGAAGAGACAGGTGTTCGTCATTTGCACTTGACCTACATACGTGCCGCTCGTCCTCTCACTCTCTCTCCCGTCACAGACTTCGCTAAACCACGCACCCCTTGCCACAGCTACAATGTATAACTTTTTGTTGTTGTTGATAAAAATAAGTTAATTTTTGGAACCAACACATTGATATATATGTAATGATAATAATATAGTTATATAATTTAAATAATTATTAAATAAAATTATTTATATAGTCCGTTTTTACCTTAAGCTCCATGTCCAAAATTGACACGCCAATTTGGCATAGTTTCACTAGCTATGACGGTATCCATTTTCTCCTCTTTCGCTTCCTCCTCTTTTTTTTCAGCGCACATAAACACATTTGCCAAAGTGCAATTGATGTTGCTCTGTTTGTTTACTACTAGCGCATGCTGAGGATTTTTTTTGTTCTTCTATACTAACATAGCCCATGTTTAAATAGGTGTCATCATTGTACAGTCTACATGTTGTACCCAAGTTTGTTAGGTCCATGTCGTACAGTGTGATTTGTAATCTTATAGGATTACCGAAATCGCACAGTCTGTAACAGGCATACAACGGAGAAAAGCATCTCTTGCTGTGGGTATGTGAAACTGAATCACAAGAAAAATTTACCATGGATCATTCAAAAGAGTAAAACTCTTAAAACATACTTATAAAACATAAACTTATAAAAACATAAGAGGTCCTGTATTCATGTTTATCAGAGTGAATCGACACAAAGAGCAGTTTATCTCAGTGCTTCAAATCCATCTATGCAGTGGAGCAGAGCTGAAGCGCAACCAAAACCATGTTCTTCCACAAGATGCATTTATTTTTTTAATTCGCTATGTAAAATTTATCTTGTGTAGCTTTAACTTTTGGATAATTTATATATATATGTGTATATATATATATATATATATATATAAATATAAGTATATATATGTGTGTATATATATATAAATATAAGTATATATGTGTGTGTGTGTGTATATACTTATACATTATAAATATCACCAATTGTAGAAACAACTAATATGGCAATTCAAAATTACTCTGTTGTATTCCTTTAATAAGAGACAAACCTTAGCCAATTGTCTTTATAAAGATTTAATTTCTTGCCAGAAAGAATCCATGGTTGGAGCAACCATACTGTGGTTGCCTCAAATGTGAACTGAGGAAAGAATGAACCCACAAGCATTTATACCCCCAATGTTACAGCAACTCTTCTCAGTACATTTCCTACAGGGCAAAATTAACATATCCACAGACACACAAATGGCCCCCCCTTCTCTCTAACAACTAATTTAAAACACAATGGTCACCTTTGGTTCCAGAGAGTCTCCAAGCAAGGTGTCCGCGACCTCCTGCTTAGAGGTGTTTTTGTATGGTAAAAACAGATGTTTGACTTCTGTGTGAACTCAAACATAAATAATAAATTTGTCCTCAACACAAATTGAAGACAGAATATTTTAAATATTTGTTGTAATTGCAGGGTTTTTTTCTGAATGAAGACCTGTATCACTGATACTAATACTGGTACTGATGTCTCTATAAAATCAAATTTGTTTTTAAACATTTAATTATAGACATTCAACATTACAGTATAATTGAAAGCTATCGATTTCAACATAAGGCTTTAAATATAACTTTGTTTTAAGTTCACTTAAATTAAATCTTCACATAAACCTATTATAATAAATGTCATATTTATATATATATTTATACCTGTCTAACAGTTAGGAAATCTACAGAATATTGAATAAAGTTATCAAACACTTTACAGTCTTAACTGCATAATTACAAATTAAATATAGATTAATCCTTATTAAAGCTACAATTTTCTGTTACCTGTGTTCTTTGATTAACATAAGAATCACAGCAACTGTTTTATAAGGCTGCTGTGATTTTTGAAGACCTTCTCACAACTCATTTATAATTTGATTTAACTCCTTCAACACTGCTCTTATTAGGATACTCAACAAAACTGTCATAATTTTGGCATAATTCTGTGTGTTATTGTCTAAGTGTGAGTCACACTCACAGACAGCGCATTCTCATTTGTTTTGCGGTGCTTTTAAAGGTTTAAAAGCATTTCCGTGGATTCGAGTGTGGTCATGTAATGATAATGATAAATGAGAATAACGGATGTGTATATGTGTGTATATGTATGTGTATAATTTTAATTATGCTTGTTATAAACGAGCATAATTCAAATGACTCTGTATGCAATTGGATAGTCCTTCAACCAATCAGACCACAAGAGGTGTGACCAACGGGTAACGACCCATCGCTTCTCTATCCATAGTCGTGTTAAACCTGACCAATAGTCATGACCAGGTGGATAAGCCAGTCTGTGATTGGTTCCCGCAAAAGTGTAACGTAAGCAGTAGAAATGAATGTACAGGTTTCCAGACTGAGCTGCAGGGCGAAATCAAATCGCCAAGCAGATCAGGCTGGGTTTACCCAATCTACTGCATGCCTATTTTAAGAGGCATTTGTTCAACTAAGTGTTAATAGCACATGCATAACCGGAAAAATGGACACTACTTTGACACTGGCTTCCGCTGTGATAAAGGTCTATTAGTCAATCAATCAATCAACTTTATTTAAATAGCGCTTTTACAATGACGATTGTTTCAAAGCAGCTTCACAGTGTTAAACAGGACAACATTGCAACAAAATTTGATTTGGCTAGTTTAATTTGGATAGTTTATAGAATTATATATGACCAAATTAATAAATTCTATTTGTATATTTAGTTGAGTAACTTGGATCATAATTTGAGTGTCCCCAACTGAGCAAGCCAAGCCAAAGGCGACAGTGGCAAGGAACCAAAACTCCATCAGGGCATGATGGAGAAAAATAAACCTTGGGAGAAACCAGACTCACCAGACTTTTGTCTATTAGGCGTAGACAAAAGCTAAGAAAAGTTTAGTTAAATTTTTTTGCTTCTGGTTTGTCTGTGTTCCCTGTGCTTATTAGTTTTCATAGTTTCTAATTAGGTCCAATCCCAATTCTATTTTATACCCCTTCGCCTACCCCTTCCCCTGCCCCTTTAAACAGAGTGGTAAGACGTGAGGGTGAATATATATTTCTCTAAGAAATGGGACACCACTACTCTACCATTACACGTCATCACACTTCATCATACACTGTTTGTTTTATTAGTGTGCTGTATCATTTGACCAGTATGAACAGCAATGAAGTGTACATATCTAACAGAAATCAGGCACAAGTACATTTAACAGATTACTTGCTCCAACGTTATTTTTGGGCCAAACTGTTCTCTTTGTTTATTAACCGTGCCAGTCCGTGCCGGCCGGTACAGATATGGTTTCGTTTTTTTACTTTGGTGTTGGGATAACGGAGCGTTTTGTTTTTTGTTGTTTTTTCCCCTGTGTTTTTGAGTTCATTGTTTATTTTCTGGTATCTTTTATGGTTATGTGGTTGTGTTTGTGACTTCTCCAGTGATCTCCTGCATGTTAGATTGTTAAATAAAGACTGTTTCTGTTTATTCATTGTTGTGCGCTCATTACAGCCACTCACACATGAGACCAAGTGGTTGCCATAAACTGTGTGCACGTTTCATACTTTTAACATCTTGAAATAATTTTTGTTCAAGGGGGCAAATCACATTGATTTTGGCTATTGGGTGACTCATTCAAGAAGCATTCTTAACTTGCAAATATGTATTTTGTTTTACTGTTGTAACAGTCCTGAACTCCAAGTTCAGTTAGTCTTATTTCAAGGGATAGTTGAAAAAGTGTACTGTCATCATTTACTAACCCTATTATCTTTCCAAAACTCTGACTTTCTTGTGTGGATCAAAAAAAGAATAAATAATGTGAATTGTTATTTATATAATTGAAGTCACAAACTATTTGGCTACTAAACTTCAAAATATCCTCTTTTTCTTTTCCGTAATTTTTTTTTTTTTTTCATATTTGTTTTAATTTGATGTCCTTGTCAAGTGGACATTTTCACTGTATGTGCTATGTCAGTTTGTGCCATTATTTTAAATTGGCCCTTTTTCTCTCTTTCAGGTTTATGTGGCTGCTTTTTCTATTTCGGGGTATGCCTGGGCCAGCTGGCGCAATCGGTACAAACCCTTTAACCCTGTTCTAGGGGAAACGTTTGAGAATATGCGTGAGGACCGTGGTTTCCGTTATGTTGCAGAACAGGTATGAGATCTTAATACCGAATGTCCTATATATTAAGGATTCATTAGTAATAATTGCATGTGTGCAATGGTTTTTCTTTGTTGTTCTTTTTTTTTTTCTTGTTCTTTTTTTTTCTCTTTTCTTTTTTCTCTTTTCTAGGTCAGTCATCACCCACCTCTGTCTGCCAGTCATGCAGATTCTGATAATTTCAGCTTTTGGCAAGGTAACATTTTCAAATTATTATTTATTCATGTAAAGTTTAATTTAGTATTTAAAAAACAAAATATAGATCATAGTAAATAGTTGTAATAAAATAATTTTAATTGTTAACTTGGGCAGATCATCATTGTTGTTTTCTATGGTTATCAACTATTTACTATTTTGGGTCTTTATTATTCGGATACATCCTCACGACTCTGGCTTTGCTTACATAAGCATCATTAATATTACCATAACACTTGTCAAGTATATTATATTTTTCCTCAACACTTCAAAAAAAAAAAAATTCTGGTAAGGAACTCTCCAATCCACACATTAAAATCAAGGATCAATAAACACATTCTGTAATTTGACTAGCTGCTCTGTTAGTATTCCCACTAGGTGGAATATACACACCTCAAATAAAAATGTTATTCCGAATATTTTACAGGTCAGAATTTTGAGACTGCAATGAACATGATAGACTGATACAATATGAGCTTGCTTAAGTATTGAGGAGCTAAACCATTTAGAGTTTAAGTAATCAGCAAAATTTTATTGTATACGATGCTTAATCGTCAGCCAATGCAGTGTTGACACAACCAGGATATTATTAACACTAGCTACTCCACCAACTTAAGTTTGTGTAATAAAACCAGACTGGAAAATTGGAACATGATTGTAAGGATAATGCTTTTTGTTTTTGACATAAAGGAAGATTCAAGATCAATCTCAATTAACAAATTTAAAATAAATATATATTTTATTTTTATGAGATGCTTATTAACAGCCAGCATTACATTTTTTGGGACATATCCTAATGTCTAATAACTAGTTAACAAGAGGCTCTATGACTTCCAGAAACATCTTTCAATAGCTTGGTAGGTACAGTATCTAACATGCATGTTGATTATTATTTAATTGTGTATAAAAATGTTCTTCTCCTTTAAAAGAGAATGAATGGAATTGCTCTTCAGTGGCTCTATAGGGGTGTTGGAGGGATGGCATTGAGTGGTCTAAAGTATGATTACAAAAATTTGTGGTCCCTGACGAGTTTAGAATGTCTATAAATGCCAATCCCTATGTATCTTTTTCATTAGTTATGTGGATGTTAAAATCATCAACAATTAAGACTTTATCTGCACAAAGAGCACATGTTCTAGGTCATGTAAACATCTTTAAAATAATTTTTCAGGACATTTAATCAATGTCATTCTAACATCCAACGAGAAATGTTTTTGAGACATTGCAGAAGATAATTCTTACTTTCAAATAAAGATGACTTACTAATGAAAATGCACACATTAAAGAGAAATTGGATTTATTCATTCATGCAACTTTTTCATTCTTTCATTCTACATTTTCAGACCAGAGATGGAAGTACAAGTTCTGGGGGAAGTCAGTGGAAATAGTTTCAAGCGGAATGGTTAATGTCACTCTACCAAAGTGAGTGTAATTCAGCTGAGCTCCGTGATGGTAACATCTGCTTCTAGACATGAATGTAGAAATGAATGAATAATAGGACATGAGATTACTGAAAATGTGCAGCTGAGATTTTCATGTAATTATTTTATTTTGCTTTAATATTTTTGAGAGATGTTAAAAGTATCTTTGAATATTAATTTTATAATAATTGTGCAGTTTTAAATCAGAAGGTACATTCGTTATGATGTACTAGATTCCATAAATGAATGGGAAAAATAATCAAGCCAGGTTTTATCTGATGTATTTTGTTTGAAGATCAATCTGGTCATGATCTTTCCTCTTCAGCTACGGTGATCATTATGAGTGGAATAAAGTGGTCACTTGTATCCACAACGTGTTCAGTCAGGACAGATGGCTCGAGCACTACGGTGACGTTGTCATTCGCAACCTCAACAATGACGAGTGCACCTGCAAGATCACATTTGTCAAGGTGAGTGTAGGAGCCAAATTTATATTTGGTGTAAGGAATTTAGGTTAGTGGTGAATAATGATTGTTTATTATATTAATTATGTTATTGTAATGCACAATGTAGAATATTTAATAATGTTTATTTGTTTTTGGTTTCATTTCTGTTGTTGTTGTTGTTGTTACCAGCAATAAGGTGGTTGTTAGACACGCCCTGTTTCAGATCGACACCATCGTTTTCATTTAGTAGAGCTGCACAATTCCAGATAAATTGAGAATCACAAATTATTTTTATTCAAAATAGAGAGATTTTTTCCCATGATTCTAAAATCTATTATTGAAATGTAAAAGTTAAGTTTAGACCCCGAATATAAGATGACTCAATATTATATTCAATACAATATGGTACTTTCAAAAGGTAATTTGCTTTCTTTTGATCTCTACGCAGCCCTTAAATCAGTGGTTCTCAAACCTGTCCTGGGGTTTGACCCCTCACCACTGCACATTTTGCACATGTCTCATCAGACACACCCAATTCAATTCAGGGCTGTTTCTCAATATGCGTTCTTGTCTGTACTTGTGTTCTCGTGGACTTGTAAAACGTCACCAAGTACTGTTCCAATTCAAAGTTCACATCTAGCCAAGTAAAGTTCCAATCCCTGGATGTGTCCTTAATTGAGTGGATCAAGGACACATTCAGGGATTTGAACTGTACTTTTTATCGAGGATGCATCGAGAGGGGACTTGTGTGGATTTCAGACAGACTGGTATCCCAGAATGCATCTTGCATCCAACAAGCAAGCGTAAATAGCAGATGAGAAACCCAGCATAATTTAAAAATACTACTGTTAATGTGTCACAAAATGTAGAATGTAGTTGTTTAAAGTTCAAATCTGTGGTTTATTTATAATAAGAGAATTTTTTTTTTGAGATCCAGTCAATCAGCGGGCGCTCAGCACTCGTTAACCCCGCCGAGAGCAACCTTTCCTCGTCTAGTCCTTCTGACGTTTGCCGCTAGCCCTGATGTCTCTGGAGTGGTTAAACATGAGACGTAATTCATCTTGTGTAGATCTAACGGGCGATATGTGTTCTCATGAATCTAAAATTTGTTTCCTGGCAAATCGTTTTGGCTGAGGGCAAAGTGAAGATTTTATAACTTTATTTAGGCTATTTAACTTTACTGTTGTAGCCTATTGGTGCTGACTTTGTTTGACTGGATTCTTAGCTTTATTTATTGTATAGCATCTTATACCTTTTCCTTTCATAATGGCTATTATTGATCACACATAATCTGATATTTAACAAAAAGAGACTGGGTTATGTTTTGTCATTTAATTGTATTGCAGTGATAATCATACTCACCTAAAGGATTATTAGGAACACCTGTTCAATTTCTCATTAATGGAATTATCTTATCAACCAAATGCTTCAATGCATTTAGGGGTGTGGTCCTGGTCAAGACAATCTCCTGAACTCAAAACTGAATGTCAGAATTAGAAAGAAAGGTGATTTAAGCAATTTTGAGCGTGGCATGGTTGCTGGTGCCAGACGGGCCAGTCTGAGTATTTCACAATCTGCTCAGTTACTGGGATTTTCACGCACAACCATTTTTAGGGTTTACAAAGAATGGTGTGAAAAGGGAAAAACATCCAGTATACGGGTACCACTCATCTCCACTACAAATAGGAAAAAGAGGCTACAATTTGCACGAGCTCACCAAAATTGGACAGTTGAAGACTGGAAAAATGTTACCTGGTCTGAGTCTTGATTTCTGAGACATTCAGATGGTAGAGTCAGAATTTGGCGTAAACAGAATGAGAACATGGATCCTTGTTACCACTGTGCAGGCTGGTGGTGGTAGTGTGATGGTGGGGGAGATGTTTTCTTGGCGCACTTTAGGCCCCTTAGTGCCTTAGTGCATTGTTTCTGACCATGTCCATCCCTTTATGACCACCATGTAGCCATCCTCTGATGGCTACTTCCAGCAGGATAATGCACCATGTCACAAAGCTCGAATCATTTCAAATTGGTTTCTTGAACATGACAATGAGTTCACTGTACTAAAATGGCCCCCACAGTCACCAGATCTCAACCCAATAAACGCAATGAACGGAAGCTTCGTGCCCTGGATGTCCATCCCACAAATCTCCATCAACTGCAAGATGCTATCCTATCAATATGGGCCAAACATTTCTAAAGAATGCTTTCAGCACCTTGTTGAATCAATGCCCCGTAGAATTAAGGCAGTTCTGAAGGCGAAAGGGGGTCAAGCACAGTATTAGTATGGGTGTTCCTAATAATCCTTTAGGTGAGTGTACAAAAAAACATTGTCTGATGATCTCAATTTTATGAAATCTCATGTGGTGCGACCATTAAGAAACTACCAATTTTTGGACTTCGTTGAAATCCAATTAAAGATAGGAAGTTGCATCATAAACCAATTTGCCAAGGACCCATTGAAGCAGTAAGCATGTTTGTAACTCTCTTTGAAATATGAAAAAAAAAAAATTAATGGCTGGTATGCAGTTACCACATTTGGATATCATGTGGTGCAACCTCAAAAAGAAAAAATGGTGTGAATCTAGATAGACCTTTTGTGAGAATCTAGCTTGTTTTGTTTAGGTGCCAATTCTATGCCTGTAAATTTTGAGTGAATATAAAAATATCATGTGTTGCGACCACTGCAGAGTGTTTTCCATGATGGATATATGTCCTAGATTGGCAGGTTTTGTCCTTTCATATTCAATTGATGGTTCATATACATAAAGTACTTTATTTTAGTATTATTTGGAATATATTTTTATCCAATTTGGGTAATTTACAAACATTTCAGACAGTTTTTTAAACTTTGTATACTATGAGAAAAAATTATTTAGAGCACTACTTATAAATGCATAATTACTCAAATGAAATTAATGTATTAGTAATTTATTTATTACTATTTACATCTATTTTAACAGATGGCACTGCCAAGCAAAGTAAAAAATGTTCGCCAAGAGCAGAGTATCTTGCCAGGAGAATAGGAAGTGTGTTAAAAAAAAATAAGCAGCATGATGATTGTCAAGTTTAATTAAATGTTTGTTCACAAGGCTTTCCTGCCTTTAAAGTTGTCCAAATGAAGTCTGGGGCACTGCATACTAATAATACTTGTTTTTTTTATATACTTATGGTAGGAAATTTACAACATATCTTAATGGAACTTGATCTTTACTTAATATCCTAATGATTTTTGGCATAAACGAAAAATAGATCATTTTGACCCATTGTTGGCTATAGCCACAAATATACCCTTGAGACGTATGACTGGTTTTGTGCTCCAGGGTCACAAATGTGCATTTACTTAAAGCTGTTCATGACAAGGAATATTACATGATTTTACATGGTTCTGATCAAAATTAAATAAAAATGATAATTTTTCCATCATCTCTGTTGTCATGTTAAATTAAATGTTGTTCTTTTTTGCTATTTGATTTTTATAAAAAAATATATATATAAAATGTTTCATGTTCATTAAAACAATTCTGTGAAATTAATAGAATATGGTTTAAATCTATTGTTTTGTATGAAATTTATTGTTTATTGATCTCTTTAAATATATTTTTAAAATATTCCAGATCTTCATCTCATTTGACCACTCATCCTGTGGTGCTACCAATAATGGCAATAACTGTATTAAATAAAAAAATAAAATATCTAATTGCTGTGCCTGAAATGGGAATCACTGATACAGAATGCTTAAGTGAATCGTATTTTTAAAACATCAGTTTTATGCAATTTACAAGAAAAATAAGCCTGTTAACTACACTTAGAAGGCAACTCTCAAATTAAAAAACAAAAATGTGAGATCATCTTTTGCAAAACTCAAAAGAAATACAATTACTTCGTTTATAAACACTTTAATTACAGAATTACTTGTAAAAAAAGCATGTTACGGAAATAAATTAATTTTAGAATGATTCACGGATGACATTTTTTAAGACCACGGCCAGTTCATCTAGATGAAAAGTAAAATCACTCACTTAATTTGAAATTTTAATACGAATTTGTGTACACAACATTCTTAATGTTTGAACAATTGCAATAGATATTATTTTTTGTATTTTAAAATTGGCCATTTGAAAATCCTTATACGTCATTGACCTATAAATAATTTTTTTGTTTGTTTGTTTTGGTTAACTTTAACTTTAAATTGTCACTGTTTATTCATAAAATGTCCTCTAAAGCAGTGATCTCAACTCGCATAAACACGCATTTTATATAAATTATATTTATGGTAAGACATGCACAGCCTTTCTGAGTATGTAATTCATGCATTTGTAAATTCATGTAATTCATGAATTTACATGCGCATGTAATTTATGCATTGTAATTCATGTAATTCATTAGTTCCTTGAGGCCATAGGCAGTCCCACACCATGTTTAGGTTTGTGTCTGCTGTTTTAACATGTCTCACAGTTGTCTACTGTTTCTTTTAAGATCACAGTGCAATCCACATCATTACATCCCCAGGTCATCTTTTTTTAGTCTGTTCAAAGGGGCATGTTCAAACCGCTTATGCAACATGATTAGGATATACTTTTTCTATTTTGAAGTAATGCTATTCTGCAGTTTTTCTTTAAATAATTAACCCATTTAATATTTGTTAATAATATTTGGCTAATGTCATTGCCTAGGACTGACCTTCTCTTGTCATTTCACTGCTCACCACTGGTTACAGAAAGTGATCAAGTAAAGTTGGCATTGATGTGTTGTCTAATATTTGTGCAGGGTACTGAAAAACCAAGAAACATTCTGTGTACAATTAAGACCAGATTGCCCGTTTCAAGTAAAATCGTCAGACATGTATATACTAACCCTAATGTCATTTCTTGTTTGTCCAGTCACGTTATTGGGGTCAAGATAGCGGCAAGAATGAAGTACAGGGCACCGTTCTAGACCGCTCTGGCAGAGTTCTGCACCGCTTTGGTGGATCATGGCATGAAGGCATTTTCTGTGATACCCTTCCCAACCCACAATGCATCTGGAAGCCCAGTGAGTAACCATGCACATAAGGGTCATGACATACATTTTAAAGAATGAAACAGAACAGAACTTTTAACTTTTAGTTTTAACTGCACACATTATATTGTGTAGTTGGATGTTAAGAGACATCTATATTTAAGAGATGTCTATATCATAATTCACAGATCTTCAACCGGATGATCACTCTGACTACTTTGGCTTCTCCCAGTATGCCAGAGAGCTCAATGAACTGACCCCAGATCTAAAAGATAAATTGCCTCCAACAGACTCTCGCTTTCGTCCAGACCAAAGGTATGTGGTCCGTAATTAGAGAAACTATCTTTTTAACCTTTTGCACTGTAATTTATACTATCGTAACTTTTTAGTTTCACAGGTTTTCTAAACCTTTAACCCTTTAACGGGTACAACTGGAAAATTATCAGCAAAAAATAATTTCATGTCACTTCTTTATTCATCTGTACTTACTGTAAGTAAAACATATCCAAAGGATTTTTTAAAAATATTTTGATGTACATACAGGTCCTTCTCAAAAAAATAGCATATTGTGATACAAGTTCATTATTTTCCATAATGTAATGATAAAAATTAAACTTTCATATATTTTAGATTCATTGCACACCAACTGAAATATTTCAGGTCTTTTATTGTTTTAATACTGATAATTTTGGCATACAGCTCATGAAAACCCAAAATTCTCAAAAAATTTGCATATCATGAAAAGGTTCTCTAAACGAGCTATAAACCTAATCATCTGAATCAACTAATTAACTCTAAATACCTGCAAAAGATTCCTGAGGCTTTTAAAAACTCCCAGCTTGGTTCATTAGTCATAACCGCAATCATGGGTAAGCCTGCCGACCTGACTGCTGTCCAGAAGGCCACCATTGACACCCTCAAGCGAGAGGGTAAGACACAGAAAGAAATTTCTGATCGAATAGGCTGTTGCCAGACTGCTGTATCAAGGCACCTCAGTGGGAAGTCTGTGGGAAGGAAAAAGTGTGGCAAAAAAATGCTGCACAACGAGAAGAGGTGACCGGACCATGAGGAAGATTGTGGAGAAGGACCGATTCCAGACCTTGTGGGACCTGCAGAAGCACTGGACTTCTGCAGGTCTGGAGTAGAAACATCCAGAGCCACAATTCACAGGCGTGTGCAGGAAATGGGCTACAGGTGCCGCATTCCCCAGGTCAAGCCACTTTTGAACCAGAAACAGCGGCAGAAGCGCCTGACCTGGGCTACAGAGAAGCAGCACTGGACTGTCGCTCAAATTTTGCATGTCATTCGGAAATCAAGGTGCCAGAGTCTGGAGGAAGACTGGGGAGAAGGAAATGCCAAAATGCCTGAAGTCCAGTGTCAAGTACCCACAGTCAGCGATGGTCTGGGGTGCCATGTCAGCTGCTGGTGTTGGTCCACTGTCCACTTTTATCAAGGGCAGGGTCAATGCAGCTAGCTATCAGGAGATTTTGGAGCACTTCATGCTTCCATCTGCTGAAAAGCTTTATGGAGATGATTTTGTTTTTCAGCACGACCCAACACCTGCTCAAAGTGCCAAAACCACTGGTAAATGGTTTACTGAATGGTATTACTGTGCTCATTTGGCCTGCCAACTCTCCTGACCTGAACCCCATAGAGAATCTGTGGGATGTTGTGAAGAGAAAGAGATGCAAGACCCAACACTCTGGATGAGCTTAAGGCTTTTTTTGTATTAAAAACACTTTTCTTTTATTGGTCGGATGAAATATGCTAATTTTTTTAGATAGGAATTTTGGGTTTTCATGAGCTGTATGGCAAAATCATCAGTATTAAAACAATAAAAGACCTGAAATATTTCAGTTGGTGTGCAATGAATCTAAAATATATGAAAGTTAAATTTTTATCTTTACATTACGGAAAATAATGAACTTTCATCACAATATGCTAATTTTTTTAGAAGGACCTGTATACATTTATCTGTTTAGGGTATAAAAAAAGATTATACACAGTATTGACAAAAAGTAATAATATCAGTTTTACATGTGAATAATAACAGTGTATTAAAGGGTTAGTTCACACAAAAATGATAATTAGCCCATGATTTACTCAACCTCAAGTCATCCTAGGTGTAAATGACATTCTTCTTTCAGACTAATAAAAGTTGAGTTTTATTAAAGTCCTGGCTCTCCCAAGCTTATAATGGCAGTAACGTACTCGGTTACTCACGTAACCTCGGTTCCCTGAGAGAGGGAACGAGTATTGCTTATGGGAAAACTCCTTTTCTCGAGAATATGAAGCAAAACCTTTTACTCATAAAGTGTCTATGTAAAACGCAGTGCCACTACACAGCCGATAGACCAGCGCGAGCTGCGCGCTGATTGGCTGTGCAGTGAGAACTGCATGGACCTATGGCGAGGCGGCAGAGAGAGAGCGAACCAATAGGGGTCGCTAGAATTCCTGCCGAACAAGGTCTCTAGAATTAGCATATCTAAGGCTATAAAGACCGTGTTTTGCCATAGGAAATCAGGTTATAAAATGGACTGAAGCGATACCCTTAGAAGCACAAGCACGCCGCATTACGCAATACTCGTTCCCTCTCTCAGGGAACCGAGGTTACGTGAGTAACCGAGTACGTTCCCTTTTGAGAGGTCTCTCGTATTGCGTATGGGAACCCAATTTGAAACGCCGTGCATGCTTAACTGACCCAGTGGCCTGAGGCACGTAAGATGGGTAACAGAGAGTCACAGGAGACCAACGAAGTGGGTCTCTTGAGCGGACATAAGAGTATATAGGCCGGATAGAATGATATAGAATTATGACCGGACATTAGGGTTGGGAATCGTGAGAAATTTTCCGGTTCCGGTTCTGGTTCCGATTCCGCCTAATGATTCCGGTTCCGATTCCGGTTCCATTAAAATTATTAAACAAATAGTGGTAAAGGAAAAGGCATAATCATAACTCAAACAATCCTTTTTGTGTTTATTACATGATCTCTGATTCATTTACAGGTTGGCAATGTCAAAAAAGTCCTGTACTGTACATATTTTACAGTATTAAAAGCATTCTTGCAAAAATATTATATATATATATATATATATATATATATATATATGTATATGTTAGTTATATTTATTAGTTATTTGTATATTAATGTAATAGAAATTCAGTTATTCAGTGAACTTGTAAATAATAAATGGTAATTCAGCATTAATCTATATTAAAATGGCTCATTTGAATTCTGCGAAGGCATTTAGAATATGTGTGCTACCCAAATAATGACTGGTGCTTTCACACTTGGTTCGATTGCCTGGACTGAACCCGAGTTCGATTGCTCCTGGACCGTGTTCATATTATATTTTCGGTCCGAAACCGAGGTGCGTTTGCGTCATCAAAGCAGCAGCTGTTTACCCCGTTACTTGGTAACGATGTCGAGCGAGGAGGTGGCAGAATGAATAGCGTTGTTCACCTAACTTTTATATTTTTGTTTTTGAACCGTTAGTTTTGTTACCAAAGCTTCAGTACGTAATGGCACTTGCGTCTATCAGCCACGGATGTACTGCAAATACTCGAAAGAATGCTGACGACGAGCAGAAATGATATGTACAGCTCTCTGCTTGCAGTATGTCAGTCACGCTCATCAGGACTCCTGATGCGAACCCGAGTTCGGAAGACAGCATTCACGCTTGATGTGGTAATTTCACAGCATACACGCAGGTTCGAAAACTCGTTCTCACTCCCTACAGTGCAATTCGGCTAGGTAGCTATACATCCGCGCTAAAATATCACTGTGAAAGTCATCATAGCTTGTGTAGTATAGACCCAGCTCCCAACCCAACTTTGAGAATAGATTAACGGCGATATGTTTTTTTATCGCCCGATAAGAGTCTCACGTTAATGCAGCACGTTAATGCAGATAACGGCCCACCACTAGTTAATTGTTTGCACTTCTGGAAGCGGCAGGCAACGTAATTAATATTCATGATGAGGTTAGCTGTCGCACGCTATTAAAGGATACGCTCCCAGCGCCGCACACATTGCACCAGAACCGTTTTCGGAACCGAAACTCAGGAATTTTGCGCGATTCCGGTATTTTTCAAAAATCGGTTCTGCATAAGAACCGGTTCTCGGTTCCCAACCCTACCGGACATAGTCGGGCCCTAAAGATATATAGTGTAAGACATAGTATGAAAGCTCATGCTTGTGAGAACTTATCATGTATGAATAACAGGGAGACCAGACGCATCGCATCCCCTCGCATCTAGACTTCCAGTTTATAAAATCTGATAAAAGTGGACGGAGAGGCCCAGCCTGCCGCCGCACAGATATCTTCTAGCGGTATGCCATGCGACCATGCCCATGACGAGGTCATGCCTCTAGTAGAAAGGGCTTTAATGCCTAAGGGGCAAGTTAGGTCTTTAGACTTATAAGCCATAGAGATGGCGTCCACTATCCAGTGTGACAGTCTCTGCTTCATGACGGCATAGCCTTTAGTGCGGCCACCGAAGCACACAAAGAGCTGTTCCGATTGCCAGAAAGGGGCGGAGCACTCTATATACAGTCTCAGCGCTCTGACTGGGCCGAGCAAATTTGCGTACTTTTCGTCTTGCGACGCGGGCAGGGCCAAAAGAGAAATGACCTGTGCCCTAAAGGGAGTAGAAAGCACTTTAGGAACATAACCATGTCTAGGTTTGAGGACGACCCTGGAGTCGTTAGCCCAAACTTGAGACAGGAAGCACTCGTGGAGAGTGTGTGTAAATCGCTCACTCGCTTGACTGAGGCAAGTGCCAGCAAAAAAGCGGTTTTCAGTGAGAGGTGCTTTAGGCTCACAGACTGAAGCGGTTCAAAGGTAGAAGCCTTCAAAGCTTCCAACACTGTGGCAAGGTCCCATATAGGGACTGAGGGGGGGCGAGGCGGGTTCAGCCTTCTGGCCCCTTTAAGAAAGCGTACTATAAGTTCGCTTTTCCCCAGTGATTGTCCCGCGACATGATCGTGATAAGCTGCTATGGCGGCAACGTACACTTTGAGCGTGGAGACGACCGCGTCCATTAGCTCTTGAAGGAAGGCGAGCACTTCTGCCACCTCGCAGCGCCGCGTCAAGGTTTCGTGCTGTACACCAGTTAGAGAATACCGACCATTTCAGTGCATAGAGCCGCCTGGTTGAGGGTGCTCTAGCTTCAGAAATAGTATTCAGAACTCTTTCGGAAAGGTTCGTGTGTATTGGTTGATGGGCCAAACATGGAGAGCCCACAGTTCGGGGTGGGGATGCCAAATTTTCCCCTTCGCCTGCGTGAGGAGGTCTTTCCTCAGCGGAATCGGCCATGGGGCTGTATCTGACATGAGAGTCAGTTCGGAGACCCATATTTGATTCTTCCACAACGGGGCTATTAAGAGCACTGTGGAATTGGTTTCCCTGATCTTTTTGATGGCCTGTGGCAACATCGCGATCGGAAAAGCATGCAGAGGGAGACTGGGCCATCTCTGTGTTTGGAGAAAAATATTGGGCAGTGAGCATTGTCCTCTGAGGCGAAAAGGTCTACTTTCGCTTTGCCGAAGATGCTCCATTTCAACTGAATCGTTTGCAGGTGAATAGACCACCTCTGGATAACATATCCAGACCCTGATTCAGAATACCTGGCACGTGAGCCGTCCTCAGGGAGCTCAGGAAGTGCTCTGCCCATAAAAGTAGGTGATTCGCCTTGGAATGTAGGGAGCGTGATTTCAGCCCGCCCTGGCGATTTATATAGGATACCACTGACATGTTGTCCGTTCTGACCAAGACATGGTGACCCTTTATGTACAGAAGGAAAGCTTTCAGCGATAGGATGACCGCTTTCATCTCTAGACAGTTTATGTGTAGCCTTTCTCTGTAATCGCCCACTGGCCAGAGACTGGCTTGCCCTCGTGTCACGGTGCCCCAACCTAGGTTGGAAGCGTCTGTCGAGATTACTTTCAGTTTCGTGACTGTAGCCATCATAACACCTGTTTGATACCAGGTGGTCGCCTTCCAAGGAGCCAGAGCTTTGACACAGCTGTGGTTCACTTTGATGTGAAACTGGCCTGATCGCCATGCGTGAGCCGGAACGCGGGAGTTTAGCCAGCGTTGGAGGGGACGCATGTGTAATAGACCCAGTTTGAGTACTGCTGATGCCGAGGCCATAAGACCTAGCATTCTTTGAAAACGTTTGAGGGGAACGCAAGCACCAGCTTTGAATGACTTCGCCATGTTCTGAATAGAGAGGGCGCGTTGTGACGTAAGCCGCGCCCTCATCTGTATTGAGTCTATGACCGTACCCAGAAAAGATATAGTCTGGCTGGGAGACATTGAACTCTTGGCGATATTGATCCTGAGGCCCAAACATTCTAGATGGTTGAGGAGCCAGGACTTGTGTATCATCAACTGTGCCTCTGACTGGGCTATGACAAGCCAGTCGTCGAGGTAGTTGAGTATCCGCATGCCTTTCAGCCTCAGCGGGGCTATGGCTGTGTCCATGCACTTCGTAAAAGTGTGGGGTGCCAGGGATAAAACAATGGCTGAACTGTGTATTGATAAGCCTGACCCTCGAAGGCGAATCTCAAGAATGGCCTGTGACTGGGCGCTATCTGAATGTGAAAGTATGCATCTTTCAGGTCGACCTTGAAAAACCAATCCCCTGGGCGAATGTGCGCAAGGATTTGTTTCACTGTCAGCATCTTGAATGAGCGTGTCATAAGCGCTTTGTTCAGATGTCTGAGGTCTAGGATGGGCCGGAGGCCGCCATTCTTTTTTGGAACGAGAAAGTAACGACTTAAAAGCCTGACTCGCTTTGAGTGGGGTGCACGGTTTCCACCGCTCCCTTCTCTAACAGTTTCGATACCTCGGCGCGGAGCACGTGACTCACACTGCCTTTCACTGAGGTCTCGACCACGGCGCGAAAGCGCGGGGTTCTGCGAGCGAACTGTAGCGAGTTACCTCGTTTTACTATGTTCAACACCCAATCTGATATACCGGGGATGGCCTGCCAGGGGTTGGATTTGGATCGGGGGCAGGCCGCTTAGTGATAGGGACCCGGTAACCCGTATGTTTTAACCACTGTGAGGATAGTGTTTATGTTTGGCGGTGTGCACTGTGTAGTGGGCGCGCGCATTACATTTTTGGCACAGGACAGCGTGAGAGCTGTGTGGGGGGTGTTTGAGCGTAGGGGTGCTGACTGTACAGTGGGCACATTGTCTACATAGAAAAATCTCTTTTTGAGATTTATTTGGGTCGCCGTGAGAATGGCATTTGTGTGCAGGTGAGCGCTCTGATAATGGGCTCGTTGGCTGCGAAAACTGAGTCGGCAGTCACCTGGTTGCAGAGTGTGGTGGGGGACCAGCCGAAGCGGGACCTGGCCACCTCCTTTTCCCCCTTGCAGCTAGGACGGCTTCGGTGGCTCGGGTCTCGACGCAGCTTTGGGTCGAGGTCCCCGGGACTCGGGCTGCCTGCCGCAGCTTGCAGAGCGTGAGCGCTGCCGGTTCCTGGAATCCGAGCGTGGCCAAGAGGACGGTGGCACTGCTTTAGCGGGTTGAGGGGGCGGCGCTTTGTAGCGGCCAGATGAAGAGCTGGAGCGTTTGGGCAGAAAGTGTTTCATGCCTTGCGACGCTTTCTGAGCCTCGGTGAAAAGCTCGACGAAGCCAACGACCGCCGGACCGAACAAACCGGAAGAGGTAATGGGAGCATCCAGAAAGGAGGCTTTATCCGCATCCTTCATGTCGGTGAGGTTCAGCCACAAGTGGCGCTCCAGAACGGTCAGGCTGGCCATAGTCCTTCCGATAGCCTGTGCGTTAGCCTTGGTTGCACGCAGGGCTTAATCAGTGGCGCTGCGCAGGTCCCTCAAGATCTTAGAATCGGGAACAGAGTCGTCCAGAGAGCGGAGAAGTTTGGCCTGATACACTTGAAGGACAGCCATGGTGTGGAGCGCTGAAGCAGCCTTGCCAGCGGAGGCGTATGCTCGACTGGCGAAAGCTGAGGTGGAGCGACATGGCTTGGAGGGGTGTTGAGCCCTGGCCTGCCATCCTCTTTAGGAGGGCGGACAAAGGTGCGCAGCGACCGCTTACTCGAGGGGAGGAAAACCCTTGTATCCTTTTTCCTTAGCGCCGTCAACAGAGGAGAGTGCTGAAAAGGCGGACTTAGCACGCGACGAGTAAGGGGCTTTCCAAGCCTTCGTCATCTCGTCCTGAACCTATGGGAAGAAGGGGGCGGGCTTTTGAGGAGAGGAAAGGCGACGACCTTGTAGGAACCACTCGTCCAGTATACTCCGTGGTGCTTCAGTAGGGTGGGATCACTTGAGCCCGAGGTCCTCCGCGGCCTTAGTGAGCACCCGGACCATCTCCGAGTCAAAGCTGGCTTTGGCGGTAGTGACAGTCTGCGTCAAAGCGGGCTCCAGACAGAGTCTGACCACTCGCTGCCAGATGCAGCCAGTGAAAGGCTGTCCTCCTCCTCTTCGTCTCTTTTGGTGGACCAGTAAGTGAGGAAGGAGCAAGCCGCTGCAGGTGAGCGGCACTGTTCCTCCTGGGTGAACTTCACCGGCGAGAGCGAGGCACGTGGAGAGGTACTCTGCGTGCAGTCGCTCGGACGCTCAGGTGGCCTCTGGTCGCGACGCTTCTTTTTGCGCGGCCCGAGGAGCACGGTCGGGGCGGAGACATTGAAGCTGGCGAGGCGAGCCCGGAGGGTCTGCAGAGCCATCTCGTCGCACTCGGGGCAGCCGGTCTTTATAGCCTTAGATATGCTAATTCTAGAGACCTTGTTCGGTGGGAATTCTAGCGACCCCTATTGGTTCGCTCTCTCTCTGCCACCTCGCCATAGGTCCATGCAGTTCCCACTGCACGGCCAATCAGCGCGCAGCTCGCGCTGGTCTATCGGCTGTGTAGTGGCACTGCGTTTTACATAGACACATTATGAATAAAGTCCATACGCAATACGAGAGACCTCTCGAAAGGGAACCATTGCTCTGTTTTTGAAGTCCATAAAAATGCGTCTGTCCGTGAAATAACATCCTCCACACGGCTCCGGGAGGTTTATGAATGCCTTTGGAAGTGAATTGATGCGTTTGTGTAAGAAAAATATCTATATTTAAAACTTTATTAAGTAAAGTTTCGGCCGATCGCCTTCCGTATTCAGTTTATGGAAAAAGTGTTGAAAGTGCCTCTGCAGTTCAAAGGCTTACGCTACCAGGTATGCTCGTCAGACGTTGCGTATTCTTGAACTCTGAGAAGGCACTTTCAACACTTTCACACGGAAGGCAATTGGCTGGAACTTTAATTCAAAAAGTTTTAAATATGGATATTTTTCTTACACAAACGCAACGGTTTGCTACATTCCTTTATTAACCCCCCAGAGCCGTGTGGAGCATATTATTTGATGGATTGATGCATTTTTTTTATGGACTTCAAAAACAGAGCAACAGTTACTGCCATTATAAAGCTTGGATTAGCCAGGACTTTATTAATATAACTCAACTTTTATTCGTCTGAAAGAAAAATGTCATATACACCTAGGATGACTTGAGGGTGAGTAAATCATGGGCTAATTTTCATTTTTGGGTGAACACAAGGTTATTTTCGTAAACAAAAACTGAAACTAAGACTAAACCTATTGGTCAAAAAACATTTTTGTAAACTGAAAAAACTTTTTAAAATCATAAATGAAAAACTAAACGAAACTAACAACTCTTATTGAAAAACTAACTGAAATAAAGTAAAAATTTGCAAAAATAAATATTTGTTTTCGTAATTAATAAGCTCTCTTTACTGTGGAGGAAAATCACATCCTAGGTGCACAGATTGCGCGTTATTTACAGCGTTTTGCTAATAGTATAATGCGCCACACCCACCAATTTCCACAGCCAGTAAGTTTTAACTGTTCTTACCCAATCCATGATGAACTGAGTCAGACCAGACAAATTCAGCAAGGATCGTTCTAGCCAAAGGAGTGCCTATGACTTGATAGGGTAGCCTGTATTCATCTACAAAATAGCCTGTAGCTTTTGGATATTTTCATCTCTACTAACATTAAAAATATTAAATTAAATTTTACAACTCTTTACTTTAATTTAATTGATAAAAGATTTCATGTTCAGCAATTATCCTACCTACCCCCATGTATTCAACTTGTTACACAGATACTTGTCACGTTAGTTAATACTGGACAAAAGCTTTGAGTAATGTTTCCAAAACGAGATATTGTCCCTAATATAACTGAACCCAGATAGTGTTTTAAATGGTGCAGCATGTGGTAGTCGATAGCCTGTTTGTCTGACTCCCATACCGAAATGATGCGAAATGTTTTGTGTTCCGCTCTTTGCAGATCTGGTTTGAAAAAGCCTATTTGCTGTATATGATACACCTAGGCTATTTTAGTTGACCTTCACTCTAGAACTAATTGTTTAAAATTAATAATATTCAGAACAGAACATGCAAGAATTAAAAAATTAGCTATAGCGAATTCGTTTAAAGCTGAACTGAAACGTGTGATATAGCCTACCTCTCAAATCCAATTCCATATTCACAATATTTGGATGCTAAATTATATTTATTATTTACAAGTTTTGTATGTGTTCCCGTACTATACATGACATATTGCTGCCACATAGCCTGCATATTTTTTCCACTCAAGTATGTACGAGATGTTTTGTCGTAAAACTGCATAGGCCTAGGCTATATTTTGTCCTATTAAGGACATATGTTATATAGTGGTCTGTACAAAATATGCCTTCATGCATAGAGAATTTATATAGTTCATGTGCCTTTGTCACACTTCCATGTTTCAAAAGCAGAAGCAAGCTCAGTGTAAAATAAGCTCTTCTGCTGCCTGTATCAGTGCAGTGCCTATAGCATGACATTGTTGTAATTTATGTAGCCTTTTAACCTAGTAATGACGAACATCGGTGCAGCCACAAATATCATAACTATCAATAGGCCTACTGTAATTAAGACATATACACTCACCTAAAGGATTATTAGGAACACCATACTAATACTGTGTTTGACCCCCTTTCGCCTTCAGAACTGCCTTAATTATATGTGGCATTGATTCAACAAGGTGCTGAAAGCATTCTTTAGAAATGTTGGCCCATATTGATAGGAGAGCATCTTGCAGTTGATGGAGATTTGTTGGATGCACATCCAGGGCACGAAGCTGGTGACTGTGGGGGCCATTTTAGTACAGTGAACTCATTGTCATATTCAAGAAACCAATTTGAAATGATTCAAGCTTTGTGACATGGTGCATTATCCTGCTGGAATTAGCCATCAGAGGATGGGTACATGGTGGTCATAAAGGGATGGACATCAAAAACAATGCTCAGGTAGGCCGTGGCATTTAAACAATGCCCAATTGGCACTAAGGGGCCTAAAGTCTGCCAAGAAAACATCCCCCACACCATTACACCACCCCAAGCCTGCACAGTGGAAGGCCTTTATAAACACCCCAGAGCCGCGTGGAGCATGTTATTTGACGGACAGATGCACTTTTTATGGACTTCAAAAACAGAACAACTATTACTGCAATTCTAATGCTTGGATTTGCGTGGAATTTTGTAATATAACTCTGATTTTATTTGTATGAAAGAAGAATGTTATATACACCTAGGATGACTAGAGAGTGAGTAAATTATGGGCTTATTTAAATTTTTGGGTGAACTAACCCTTTAACTCTTCAATCTATTCTCAACGTTCTTGGTTTGCTTCTTATTTATTAAATATACTGGCAATTAGTTAATCAAACATTGATCAAAAAGTAAATACAATTGATACAAAATGAAATTTACTTTAAAGAAAGACTTTCTACTAAACAAAACTCTATCTCAATCATCAACAAAATCATGTCTGACCCCACTCCATGTCTCCAGGAATATTGCGCATCTTACTCTGCCATGCTGCTCACTTTTCATAATCAACATATGAAATAAAAAAAATAGTATAATAGGATAATATTTAAACACAGCCTAACAATGAAACTAAGCGGTTTCTTTAACTCTTTGTTCGACGAAGGTACTGGCGCAGTCTGATGGATTTTTTCCTTTTATGATCGGTAACAACTCACAATACTCTGTCATTTTTAGCAATACAGGTATGTGCAAGACATAATTATAAACTATAAACTGTCTACTAGGGCTGGGAAATAAAACTATAGTGATAGACACGTAATCGATATCAATAAAAAATGCATTTCGATAAAACTTTCGAAAAATTATTTGTTTTCTTTGTCGGAAGATACCAGAGGTTGCGAAGCAAGTTTGGTTTAAATCTCTATTAAGCTAGCAACGTAGGGAGTGACAAGCTAACAGCCAATCATGTAACAGTATGCTTGGTTCAGTAAACAGAACAGAACCGGAGTGGAGTGAGCCATGGAAAATTAGTGCTGCAGCGTGAGCCTCCACTGACTGTGCGCGATTCTCGTCCGTTTGTAACGTGTCGACAAGCTTGCCGTTGTGCTATTCGTTGAAATGACAGGAGGGCGAGTAATTGTTCTATAAACCATCAGGAAACAGCGGTGAGAAGTAAGGTAATGTTTACTTTAAACTTGACCAAAACAACACTACGAAAGAATCATGTAAACCCAGTATTACTTGTGGCATTAGAACAGAATATATGGATGGGACTAAATTAACCGTCTCTTAAACATTTTCAATGAGTTTCGTGAAAATTTTTATTAAACATCTTTATTTTCATTAAAAGGGTTTATTTTTGCTATTGTTGGCTCATTTTGTAAATATAAGCGGCTGATTTAGACACTCAAACTGTGTGCCGGTGTGATAGACGTCATGCTCGGCCAGATTCGCCTCCAACTTGTGCATCTTCGGTTGCGGAGCCAAGCGGAAAGTTCACCGCCAAGCGAAATGAGGTGTCACGCTCTGACGCGCATGACTGCCCACTCCGTGTTGATGTCATTTTTACCAAGCAGACCCTCATGCTCGTGCGGATGCGTCGAGTATAAACATATTTACATTTTAATTATTTGAGTGTTTTCCATGGCTGTGTTGACATTTCTGCCTTTATAACTGAGGGGATCATATTCAGAGGAAGGTTGAATTTAAAATAAAAATGTTTAAATGATATATATTTTTCTCCTGGTCCATAAAAAATATCAATAATTATCGATAAGGACCGATATAAAACACATATCGTGACACAGTTTTCAGCCATATCGCCCAGCCCTGCTGTCTACTTTTATTTATATACACTCACAATAACAACAAAGGCTGTGGATTCAGGGAACAAATTTTATTTTGCATGCACTCCACGTTGTCTTCATTTCCACACAAAAAAAATAATTTTGTTAATTAAATGCCAAGTTTTGAATTCCAAAAGCATTTCTAAATTCAGTTCATATTTCCAACAAACGAAATCCCAAGCTAAAATATCAAAGTATAATATAGTAAAAAAAAAACAACTTTGAGTTACCACCATGCAAATTCAAACATTTCACCCTTCTCTCCCTGTGCGGTGACTAAGAGTCGACAGGGGTGCGGTATTTTACTAAATGTTCTAAATAAATATGCACATAGCCTAATAATAATAATAATAATAATAATAATAAACAAATAGGCTACACAGCTTATAATGAATAAATTCAAATATGCTACAACACGCCTATAGTCTTCAGTGGTGTAACTTTTTATACATTAAAGGTGCACTATGCAACTTTTCTGTTCGCTAAAGGGCGCCTGTTCAAAACAAAGGCGTAGTTTGATGATGCCAAGGTTGAGCGCAGCATCTTGGGACATGTGGTCTTCATCTCACAGCCAGTGGAAAAGAATTGGGACAGGACTCGGGCAGAAATCATGTTCATGGATGCGATTATTAACGCTACTGTAGTATGAAACAGCAGGAATGAGTGTTGTGGGAGCTAAGCAAGGCCACCGGAGCGATTGTTACTCAACCAGGGGCGTAGGAGCAATTTTGAACCTGGGGGGGACAGCAGGGGCGTTACTAGACATGAAGCTCTACTGGGGCACAGACCCCTCATTACATTTTCTTTTGCTTAACCCACTATTCCCACACTGCAACAAGTACTGGGGAAGCCAGTATATGTGTAGAGATATTAACAGGCTTATATATGACAATATAATAAATAAGTATGTTCTACATATAAGATTAGTGAAAGTGTGGGTGGACCTCTGTCCCTCTAGGGGGGTTCGGGGGCATGGCCCCTGTAGGAAAATTTTGTGCGTTTTATTGTTAAATTTATTAATCTGGTGGACTTTGAATATGGGTTGGAGCTCTTAATTTTGAACTCTCAATGTGCAAATTGAGCAAAGAAAAAGTCTTGACTTCAAGCATTGACTTGAACCTTAACTTTAAGGGGGACTTTTACACTCCATAATGGTAATAATAATAATAATAATATTCATATAATATGATATCAATCCTATGACAGTTATAGCAATATATTGTAAAACAAATGCACTGGAAACAAATGCATGAGCTTTTATTTAGATTTAAACTGCAGTCAAGCATTTATTTTGACAGTATAGGCCTAACAAATAATTATAATTAATATAATTATTAATTTGAATAAATATCGAAAATGTAAAAGGTTTGCATCATATCTGACAACTAGATCAATATTTTACAGTTGGTTTTATGACTTTGAGTCATTCTCTTCAAACGTTTTTGAAGTTAGAAATATGTATAGGCTACGTTATGCGTAACTAGAGACAGTCCCTAAATTTGCAATATCGAACCTCTAATGTCAAACCAACTTTATGCAAGTCAAAAAGGTCAAAGTATAAACAAGTAATGTTTACCAAAGGCTTTATTTTACACATAAATCGAAACCCCCATGATAAAATCAGGAGGGAACCAGTGGTGAACTTGGCTGGGAATGCATCATCACACCTGTTGAAGTTAGAAACGTGTACTGTCGAGTGTAACTTTAGAGACGGTCCTTAAATTTTGCGAATATCCGACGTCAAGCCAACTTTATGACATGAGGTTCTGAAACGTTAATTACACGCACCAAAATGCGAATTTTGAAGTAGTTGTGTTATTCTTGAAAACGTGTTTTTTAATAACTGACTGTTAGATAAGTGTACATTGTAGAAAAAAATTTAAAAGTATCGTCCAGTTTACTACAGGCTTTATTTGTAGATTGTTTAGCCCATTGTCTTACCTCCCTCAAACTCATCATCTGTCTTTTCTGCTTCTCTGTCCCTGCTTCGTACAAACAAACAAAAATGTTTTGAGTAAAAATAAGATTATCACTGGACTTATGTGTGCGCTGCAGTTGCTAGGAAGCAGCGTCGCACATGTCAGTTTGTGTTTTTGGTTTTCTGTTAAACTGCGTTGATTTTGAAGTGTTTATTTGGTTACCATGCAGATTCTTGTTTTGCGGGATTATCAATAGGCATCGAGATGCAAATGCAATGCAAAACTAAATCTCACATTGGGAAAAAGTGGGGGGGACAAAACGTAGATTTTGAAATGTGGGGGGACATGTCCCCTCACGTATAATGGCTCCTACGCCTATGTACTCAACACATTTCTCGTGAGCAGTGGGACTTTTATTATGACTGTTATGACTTCTACACAGTCGCCGGCGCCATTTCCGCTTTTCTGGTCACGAGTATGAGGTAACGCAGCTCTATTTATCATAGATACATTTGAGTTTGTTGACAATAATGTTATTACATTACTCTGTGCATTCGCTCAGTGGCTACTATGACACACACCGCAGTGAGAGTAAAGCGTTTCGGACAAATCAAACCGGATTCCGAGGGTAACGCAGATATGACGCAATTGACAGGCGACTCCCTCACACGTCCCGGTTCCTTGGTTAATATAGCAATTTTCTCACGATTTACAAATATTTGGAAACATTTGGGATATTGTAAGTACTCAACTAAACAAAATATATAACACTGGCCTGTTGGTTTTTGGATATTTTACTGCAAAAATCCTGCATAGTGCACCTTTAAGTTGACTATTTTATTTTAACAACAAACAGGCTGTGATGTCGAGTTAACGGACAAATGTTGTTCTTAGCTTTTAGCCTATTCCTTGTCTCCTTTTCTTTTATTCTTTTTGATAATTATTTAAGTGAAATAAATTTCGCATATAGAGGCTATTTACTCCTATGATTTTATCCTGTTTTTTCTCCATTCTCAGAAGCGCTGCCGGTGCGTGATGATGAGGATGAATCCTTATGTTCTGTTCTTTATGCTGTTATTTGTGCATGTAGGCTAAAATTAACCCCTGGAAAAAATGTTTGGGCATTTTAATGGGTCAAAGACACGTATCCATTCTAATTTAATTCTAATTTAACATAATCTTGTCGGTTAATGAATGGAGAATGATCGCCTCGGTTAAAAGTCATGGGGAAAAATCGCGAAATGAATACAGTTTATTGACAAAAGGAAACATTTCAAATTTTTGGTTTAAGTTTTTCAACTAGGCTAATATTTATATTTTCTTTTCTTTTAGGTTTATTTTGATTATCTTACATGTTTTTAATATTTTTGTTTTAGTTAACTAGGCATATAATAACGCTACATGCAAAACATCCACAGAACGGCACTGTTAAATTGTTCAACTGTTTTAAGCCATGAATATTTACAAATATTCACGAATTATTCAATGACCGCGGGTGTCTGAGAAGGAGCCTCCTCATTCATATAGGTCAATAAACAGCTATTGTTGCAAACATTATTTACATTACTTTTAAGAATAATGGTACACATTGCTTAAGGTGTGCGTTCCACTTTATCAGCTTCTGACTTAAGATGTGTACTCAGACTGAACTTGTATAGCTACTCACAAACGGTGGACTATTTTCAAGTTGTTTATTTTAAACAGGACGATCGAAAGGGCAAAATATTTTAGTCCTCATATTACGAAAATATTTAGGATATAACGAAATGTAATCGTTATGTAATCTATAGCCTATTTAGCGAATCAATGTAATATGAATAAAACATGAATTTAAGTAAACAATCGGAACACTATTTAATCCCGGAAGGAGAAGCAGCTTATTACCAACAACAAAATTGCCATTTTTTAGAAATGACAAGCAGTATAGGCCTACCTTCGTCTAATATTTTCCAAGGCCTTAAAACATGATCTACAGGTCCTTTTAAAAAAATTAGCATATTGTGATAAAAGTTCATTATTTTCCATAATGTAATGATAAAATTAAAATTTCATATATTTTAGATTCATTGCACACCAACTGAAATATTTCAGGTCTTTTATTGTTTTAATACTGATGATTTTGGCATACAGCTCATGAAAACCCAAAATTCCTATCTCAAAAAATTAGCATATTTCATCCGACCAATAAAAGAAAAGTGTTTTTAATACAAAAAAAGTCAACCTTCAAATAATTATGTTCAGTTATGCACTCAATACTTGGTGGGGAATCCTTTTGCAGAAATGACTGCTTCAATGCGGCATGGCATGGAGGCAATCAGCCTGTGGCACTGCTGAGGTGTTATGGAGGCCCAGGATGCTTCGATAGCGGCCTTAAGCTCATCCAGAGTGTTGGGTCTTGCGTCTCTCAACTTCCTCTTCACAATATCCCACAGATTCTGTATGGGTCTCAGGTCAGGAGAGTTGGCAGGCCAATTGAGCACAGTAATACCATGGTCAGTAAACCATTTACCAGTGGTTTTGGCACTGTGAGCAGGTGCCAGGTCGTGCTGAAAAACGAAATCCTCATCTCCATAAAGCTTTTCAGCAGATGGAAGCATGAAGTGCTCCAAAATCTCCTGATAGCTAGCTGCATTGACCTTGCCCTTGATAAAACACAGTGGACCAACACCAGCAGCTGACATGGCGCCCCAGACCATCACTGACTGTTGGTACTTGACACTGGACTTCAGGCATTTTGGCATTTCCTCCTCTCCAGACTCTGGCACCTTGATTTCGAATGACATGCAACATTTGAGTTACAGTCCAGTGCTGCTTTTCTGTAGCCCAGGTCAGGCGCTTCTGCCGCTGTTTCTGGTTCAAAAGTGGCTTGACCTGGGGAATGCGGCACCTGTAGCCCATTTCCTGCACACGCCTGTGCACGATGGCTCTGGATGTTTCTACTCTTCCCCACTGCTTCCGCAGGTCCCCCAAGGTCTGGAATCAGTCCTTCTCCACAATCTTCCTCAGGGTCCGGTCACCTCTTCTCGTTGTGCAGCGTTTTTTGCCACACTTTTTCCTTCCCACAGACTTCCCACTGAGTTGCCTTGATACAGCACTCTGGGAACAGCCTATTCGTTTAGAAATTTCTTTCTGTGTCTTACCCTCTCGCTTGAGGGTGTCAGTGATGGCCTTCTGGACAGCAGTCAGGTCGGCAGTCTTACCCATGATTGCGGTTTTGAGTAATGAAACAGGCTGGGAGTTTTTAAAAGCCTCAGGAATCTTTTGCAGGTGTTTAGAGTTAATTAGTTGATTCAGATGATTAGGTTAATAGCTCGTTTAGAGAACCTTTTCATGATATGCTATTTTTTTGAGATAGGAATTTTGGGTTTTCATGAGCTGCATTAAAACAATAAAAGACCTGAAATATTTCAGTTGGTGTGCAACAAATCTAAAATATATGCAAGTTTAATTTTATCATTACATTATGGAAAATAATGAACTTTTCACAATATGCAAATTTTTTGAGAAGGACCTGTACATTATAATCGGTTATTGCCTATTACTGAACCGATAACAAATCTACCTCGTCTGCATCGCAATGCATTGAAGAAACAACTAATTTCGACACCCCTACCTATAAGGGTCTTCTCTAAGGGCCCCGGTCTTGGAACAAGATTTCTACTGGCCCTCCCACCACCCACAACCAACCCCTCACTTGTCACCCTGGAATTTGCAATAGTGAAATGACCAGTACAGGGAGTCCAGTTTACCTTGAAACACCATTCATAGTCGACTTTTCTTGGTTTTACAGTACCCTGCACAAATATTAGACAACACATCAATGCCAACCTTACTTGATCACTTCTGTAGCCAGTGGTGAGCAGTGAAATGACAAGAGTAGGTCAGTCCTAGGCAATGACATTAGCCAAATATTATTCACGGATATTACCAGTTGTTTTGCACATTTTTCTGAAAAAAGTAAGATTAATATATATTCACTGCAAAAACTGCTCTTCTTACGTAGTAATTTTTTCTTGTTTCTAGTCTAAATATCAAAAAATTCTTAAGACGCATTTACTAGATAAGTAAAATGGCATAAGATATTTTTTCTTGTTTTCTTGAAAATAAAATCAAAATGAAGTGAGTTTTTGCTTAAACTCACTCTGTCAATGGGGTGAGAAAAATAATCTTGTTTCTGATTGAAATCTTAGTTATTGTTTCTGTCTTAATTAGAAATAAGATTATTTTTCTCACCCCACAAGCGAACCGAACGGTTCGGGATTTTTTTCATGTACAGTGCCACCCCTATTAAAAATATAGGGTGGTTCTCAATCAGAAGTAGGGATGTGTATAGGGGGGTGACTACGGGGCCCACAAATGTTCTTGTAATTTGCTTCAACCTTTCCAACTTTTGTCATGACATCAAGGGCGGAAACATTTAATTCTGAGGAGGACTTTAGCCTACAAGCTTCCAAAGGACTGGACTAGGAAGGACACAACTTCACTAGGATGCAGCCTTCAATTTAAGAAGCACCCTAAATGTCAATGAAAACAAAACTGAAACTAAACTTTTTACATTGCCTACAACCTAGACAAGCTTGCTGGATGAGTAAATGATGAGAGAATTTTAATTTTTGAGTGGACTCCCTTTAAGGTGTATGAAGAGAGATGGTTTTAAAATGAATCAAACTATTGTACTCATTTCAGTTTTTAAAGCTTCTGTCTCTTTTTATTTGTCACAGTTTTCTAAATGTTATTTTAAAGCTTAAATACATAAGGCAAGTTTGAAAATGGATGTGAAATTTATTTATGTTTGTGTAAATATATATTTTGCTTATAGACTACTTGAAGAGGGTAAAGTTGTGGAAGCTGATCAATGTAAGGATGAAATAGAGGAGAAACAGCGTGACCGACGCAAGGCAATGGCCAAAAGGGGCAAAGAGCATGTTCCACGTTTCTTTATGTGAGTCCCAATATTTACCCCATATTAATGTGGTGGGTTTTTATGTTTTATTTTTCTTTCTGGTTCTGAACTCTTTCTCTTACATTAGAAAAACCCAAGATCACGCTGGAAGAGAGGTGTGGGTGACAAATGGCACTTACTGGAAGATTCGAGAAAATCCAGGATTTGCCAGCACTGAAAATCTGGAACTGTGGTGTTGATGATATTGGTGAAGTCAATTTTTGTCCTCCCAGTGTTCTAACGAAACTCATGAATTTTGGCACATTACGTTAAGTGTATGTATATAATATTTTATGTAACACTTGGGAATTTTAGTACAAGACAAAGACTTTGTTCAAAGGCAATGTAGGAATGGAGTTTTGGTGCATTTAAATCTAAATTATGATATTCCTCAAGCTATACATCCTTCCTTTTTACTGATGATTTAAAAATAGGTTTGTCAATCTAAAATATTCTCCAAATTATGTGTAAGGAATTTGTCATAAAATATAGTTATTTCTTTCTTTTTTAAATAAGCCTGAACATATTTTTTATTGAAAGCTGAGGTCTAATGTCAAGGTGTATGATCTACATAATAGAAGAATGAATTCTTCCCAGACAGTTTGGACTTTGGGATGTTACACTTAAGGGACATGTACTGATTATATATTAATATATTCATCTTTGCTAACTATAGTGGTTTAATCCAGAATGTTTTAAGTTTTCCATTTCAATAGAACTGTATGTTTAAATAATGCATGGCTATACTGTTTGCTGTAAGTTATGCTTTTTAACGGATACATTTAATTATGTCTGTTTGAAAATGCTGCATGGTCTCTCTGTATAAAATACTTTTTTAGTTATTTGATCAAAATGTAGTTAACAATGAAACAATGTTTCTTTTGGGGGGTTTCAATTAAACCTACTGAAAATATTTTGGTAAAAAGTGTAATTGGGTTATGTGCAATTTCTTGTATAAATGCATTTCCAATAAGATGAGACTTCAACGAATATATAAGTTTGCACTTTTATTTGCCATCCAAAAGAGCATTTAACATGCCATCAGAAGTAGAAGTGATGTCAACAACCTAAAATAACTGCAGAAGATATTCAGAGGATTATCGATATTATAGAATTGCTTTTGGTTGGAAAAACGAAACAATGCAACCTGGTTAGTTGACCTTTTTAGGTAGCGCCTGTGCGCTGTTTTTGTTGTAAACGCATATTAAGCAATTTGTGTAGACTCATTAAAGGGTGAAAACAACACAACAGGAGCATCTTCGAGGCTTGAACTGAATGTGTAACGTCTCTAACGAACGTAATGCGTAACGTATGCAAAAAGAATTGTGCTACCCATTTGTTTTTTAGTTTCTATCAGCTCTTAAAAAGTGACACGTCAGTTTACCACAGCTATACCACAGACCGTAGTCAGGAAACAGTCATGTTTCCTTTTAGACAGGAATGAAAACAAGCCTGTAATAATACGACTATGGCTAAATATACTGGCGGTATTTGTTGATTTATTCCTCATGTTACTATGGTATACTGAAAAACAATTATAATAATTTTATAAGCTTTTATTGGCAAAAACATTATTATTGGCAAAAATATGATAAAAACACTAATATTTACACTGTTGACGCTTCTCCATAACCTCTGCAATTCACTCTGTTATGCTGGAGGTCAGCTTCTGGCCTAAATCCTGACTGATGGTTATCCTATTCTTGCTTTATTAGTGCTTGGAGTTCATCACAATTTTTGGGCTTCTGCTTATATACTCAGCTTTTAAAGGTCGACCACAGGATGGGATTAAGATACAGGGAGTTGCCTGGCCACAGCCTCAGGTACACCATCAGATCTGCATACAGTCTGGATCCGGCTGACTACAGTAAACCTCAGGATAAACAGAGAGACTAACATTAGCGTAGATAGATGCCTTTCTTTTTATGATAATGAGTACATGTGTTATGGGAAGCGTTCGGTTCCAGCAGACCTAGTTAATGCAGCCTAAAACAATAATTTAACTGATTTGAATAATAGAAATTGATAATGTTTTATAGTAAAGAGATGTGTTTTTAGTCTAGATTTAAACTGACAGAGTGTGTCTTCTTCCCGAACAATGCTAGGAAGACTGTTCCAAAGTTTCCCATATAGCAAAATTGCTGTGGCCCAGAACCGGCCCACACATCTGGCCCACATACCGCATGGAATGATGGTATTTGGGTGAACCGCTCCTGCTTGCCAGATTTGGGCCACAATCAAGCCAGAGCAATGTCAGCCATGGACAAAACAAATAAAGTAGAACTGGCCCAAATCTGGATAACAGTTCATTTTAAATTCTGGCCCAGATCAAACAACTTTCTCCGGCTCACATACTCAATGGAAGGATGGCTGTTGGGCAGCCCACTCCTGTTTGCCAGATTTGGGCCTCAAGTAAGCCTTAGCAACACCACACGTAAGCAACTAACAAATCAAATAAACCAGAACTGACCCTAATGTATGCCACAGTTGGTCTTTCACACATTCCTCATGTGGCCCATATAGTCCAGGCAAAGTAGAGTTCCCTTTTGAGAGGTTCCTCGTATTGCGTATGGGAAAAACTCCTTTTCTCGAGAATATGAAGCAAAACTTTATTAATAAAGGTATCTTTGTAAAGCGCAGTGCAGCTGCACGGCAATAGCCCAGCTCGAGGAGTGCTCTGATTGGCCGGGCTGTGGCAACTGCAGGAACCTATGGTGAGGTGGCTGAGAGGAACGAACCAATAGGGGCGCTCCAGAGAGACCGCCGAAAAAGGGGCTATTAGAATACAGGAGGCTATTTAAGACCCTGATTCGCCATAGGTGTCAGATTTTATCTCCTTCAGCGACACCGTCGCTGACCTCTAGAATCAAGCAAACCGCAGTTGAAAAGCAATCAGCGGAACATCTCTGCAGCCCTGAGGACGCCGGATTCCCACCGGGTCTCCGCCTTTCAGCCACTTGCGTTACAGCTGCGCCATCCGGCGTGAAATATCCTTTATTCTGTGTGTCTATGTTGTGTGTGTGTGTGTGTTCCCGCTGCAACGCCACTTCAAAGAGCTTACAGGCTTGTTCTATGCGAGGACTCTCTCGTTCCGCCGCGCCGTAGAAGCACAGCGGAAACGGAATTCTCCTCACTCTCCCTCTTCTCTCGTTCCGTCGTGCTGAAGAAGCGCCGCGGAGAGAGAATGTTAGAGGACATCAGCAAACTCAAGCCGAAGCTCTCTTCGCTCTGCTGCAGCTCTTCTTTTCCGCACTGTTCCTCTTCTCTCGTTCCGTCGCGCTAAGAAGACAGAGAATACTAGAGTAGTAAATAAACAAACTCGAGCCGAAGCTCTCGTCACTATGCCGCCGTGCTGAAGAAGCACTGCGGACAGACAGAGTTTTCCTCACTCTTCATCTTCTCTCGTTCAGTCGCGCTAAGAAACGGCCGCGGACAGAGAATACTAGAGTAAATAAACAAACTCGAGCCGAAGCTCTCGTCACTATGCCGCAGTGCCGTAGAAGCGCCGCGGACAGACGCAGCTTTCCTCACTCTTCCTCTTCTCTCGTTCCGTCGCGCTAAGAACTGCCGCGGACAGAGAATACTAGAGTAAGTTAGACGAGCGAACTCGGGCTGTTGGATATGTCAAGAACGCGGCTTACGTCAGAGCCGTTCTCACTGCAGCACGTGCTTACTGCCAAGGAAGTTGTAATGGCGTCGGAATATGGCTGCCAAGCTTAGCCTTTTTTCACTCAAACTTCCAGTCCCCTCTATTCAGGCGGCTGGAGAGGTTTTTACACTGTAGACAATGTGTCCACTACACAGTGTGCACCCCTACACTGTTAATTCAGCCCCACAAAATCACAAATAAATCCCGCCACGGCCAGATTACACCATGGACTTCCTTACATTCTCCCACTTCCCTTAGTTAAGTGACTGAAGATGAAATATTGCAGTCAACTAGCCTGTGTCAAACACGCTTGTCTGCACACGCGCTTTCAGTCTAGACTAGAGCAGAGCGGCATTGTAGAATGGGTTCCATACCACCCGCACTTCCTTACATTCTCCCAGTTCCCTTAGTTAAGTGACTGGAGATTAAATATTGCAGTCAACTAGCCTGTGTCAAACATGCTCGTCTGCACAATAATGCTGTGCGTTTACCCCTGTGGATTCACTTGCGCCGTGGGTATTCTACGTAGGTTGCTCCCACTACACAGGGCGCGCCACTGCACATTATTTACAACGACACACAAAAGAGCTTTTTCTATGTAGGAAATGTGCCCACTTTACAGTCTGCACTCCTGCACCCAAGCACTTTTCACAAAGCGCACTCGTGCCACGAGCAATATAAATGTGAGGCGCGTGCCCACTGCAAAGCCGGCGCCGCCAAAACCTAAACACTATCCCCACAGTGTTACAAGCTCAGTGTTACAGCACAAGCAACCAGGTTAACAGGCCCCTATTATTAAGCGGCCCGCCCCTGAATCTAATTCACCCCCTTGCTTCATGAGCCCAGGCCTGGCAGGCCATTCCTGGTATATCAAATTGGGTGTTGAACATATAAAACGAGGTTACTCGCTACAGTTTTGCTCGCAGACCCCCGCGATTCAAGCGTGGTCGAGCCCTCAGTGAGAAGCAGGGTTAGTCAAGTGCTTCTCGCTGAGGTGTTAAAACTGTTAAAGGAGAGAGCGGTGGAAACAGTGCACCCGACGCTAGCGAGTCAGGTTTCTACTGTCGCTAATTCCTCGTCCCGAAAATGGATGGCTGTCTCAGGCTCATTTTTCAGACATCTGAACAAAGCACTGACATGCTCGTTCAAGATGCTGACGTTGAAACAGATCCTCGCGCACATTCGCCCCGAGGATTGGTTTTTCACAATAGATCTGAAAAACGCATACTTTCACGTTCAGATAGCCCCCCACTACAGGCCATTCTTGAGATTCGCCTTCGAGGAGCAGGCTTATCAGTACAGTATCTTTTCTGGGCACTGTCATAGACTCAAGACTCATGAACGAGCGGCTTACGTCATAAGAACCACCACGTCTTGGTAACGCATATAAATCGCCAGGCGGCCGAGATCAGACTCTCTTCACCGCATGGCTAAGCATCTCCTTTTATGGGCAGAGCACAATTTGAGCTCCCTAAGGGCGGCTCACGTGCCAGGTGTTCTGAATCAGGGTCCAGACATGTTATCCAGAGGACCCATTCCCCCAGGGGAATGGTCTCTTCACCCGCAAACGATTCAGCTCGCACAACACTCGCTGACCAATATTTTTCTGCAAACGCCCTGGTCCATGTTTGGCCCAGACTCCCTCTATATGCTCCCTCCGATCGCGATGCTGCTGCAAACCATCAAAAGGATCGGGGAGACAGTATCCACAGTGCTTTTAATAGCCCCACTTTGGAAGAACCGCACATGGTTCTCTGAACTGATTCAGCTGTCAGACACAGCCCCATGGCCCATTCTGCTGAGGAAATACCTCACGCCAGCGAAAGGGAAGATCTGGCATCCCAGTCCTGAGCTGTGGGCCCTCCACGTATGGCCCATCAACGGGTATCCGGAAACCTCTCTGACAAGTTATTAACACTATTTCGGAAGCTAGAGCCCCCGCTATCAGGCGGCTCCGCTTTGAAGTGGTCAGTGGTTTTCTAATCAGTGTGCTGCACATAACATCGACGCACACTCATGCGACGTGGCAGATCTGCTCACTTTTCTCCAAGAGCTAATGGACGCGGGTCGTTCCCCCTCCCCGCTCGAAGTTTGTTGCCACCATAGCAGTTAACAATGCTCAGATCGCGGGTCATTCACTTAGGAAAGGTGATCTTATTGAACGTTTTCTTAAAGGGGCCAGGAGATTAAACCCACCTCGCCCTTCCTCAGTCCCTATTTGGGACCTCGCCGGGGTTTTAGAAGCAGTGAAGGGTCCCCTCTCCTAACCACTGCAGACCACGAGCTTAAAGCATTTATCACTCAAAACCGCTTTTCTGCTGGCTTTGGCCTCGATTAAGCGAGTGGGTGGCTTACACGCACTCTCCGTGAGCCCTTCCTGTCTTGAGTTCGAGTCCAGCAACTTCAAGGTTGTGCTCAAACCGAGACATGGTTTTATACCCAAAGTGCTATCAACCCCTTTTCAGTATGCAGGTCATTACACTGCTTACTTTACCCGCGTCTCAGAGATGTAGCAGTCTGACAAACAGCCAGATGGCTCGCGTATCTCGTGAGGCACGTTATCAAATCACACTAAAACCCAAGTCTCACACATCTGAAAGACCACCATTTGATCACCCTTGGGAGATAACAAACAAGCTCGTCTTGACTTTTATGGCTCCCAAATGGCCGAGCCAGAAGAATCTACGCGCTACACACACACCTAGTTGCCACAATGTCTGAAAGGAACGATCAGCCTCTTTGATCGTCCTGGAGAGATAACACACCGGTTCCATGTGATGTGACTTTTATTGCCCCCAAAAGGCCAGGCCGTGTAATCGGACACCTCACACTCTCACACACATAGAGTTCCACTAGTATCAGAGGAATATATGGTTAAAAGCCACCTCAAAAACATATTAAATGTATACTTTTCTGCTTGAAGTTTTTTTATATGTGTCTGTAATAATTAGGAGGATTATATGACTGTTAACTCAAGCTGTGTACGACAATAGACAGTGGAAAACCTGGATTTGTGTTTCCACCTCTCAGACCAGTGGTTCATGGTATCATTAGAACCAGGAAAACTCCATCGTACCGAATCTTGTAAAATAATTTAAAGGACATGCATTATTACAAAGATACCAGCTTTGTAAGGAAAAATGCATGAACATGTCTTCCCCGGATAGTAGCCAGGAGGAGGAACTTTGTTCGACTTGTTAAAAGCGCTATATAAACAAAGGTGACTACCGAATTGTAAAATATTTCTTTGCAGCTTAGATCATTTCGATGAGGTGTCCAGAACAACATACTAAAAGTCCTAAGAAATCCTTGAGGAAATATGTTAAATTCTCATCAACTCGAGATGTGTGCCAATAAGGCCAGACAACATTACACCCCAATGGAGCTATTTTTTCCTTTACTCCTATCAAAATTAAACTTTACACAATGAAAGTACCCATGAAAAACTTTTTTTCTTTGAAAATTAATTTTACTATGCAAATGAGCTATACACTAATCGAATATGCCCAAAAATATACCCAAATAGCCTTATTTTCTCCTTTACTCCTACCACAATAAAACTTTACGTAGTAAAAGTATACATGAAAAGTTTTTTTGTATTACAAGTTTCTTTCTAAATGAATTTGAATATGCGCATGAGCTCCACACGTGAATAGGTGCTAATTTGCATAGTAGGTAGAAATACATAGTAGTCCCAATCTTCATCCAATCATCCTACTGCCAATGGACAGGCCACTAATGTGAAAACTGCCTGGTTTGGTAGTACCTGCCAGGGGTATAACTCCCACCTGTATAGTCTTCAGGGTCATGGAGGCACACAAACCTCCCCACCATGACAAGGTAGCAACAACAGGGGAGGGGTTTTTTGTTGTTGTTGTTTTTGTTTTTTTAATATTAATCCAGCCTGTCTGTGGCTCTTTGTTTCCACTTTCCGATTTGGTCTTTGCTTTGTTCTTCCCCTCTGGGTCATATTCATCTGATAAATCTGTCAACTGAGTTTGCCAGTACTTTTCATCTCTTTGAAGATGAAAAGTAGTTTTGGCCTTAACCAAACTGTGTCTACAGCAAAATGTCTATAGTTAGAAAGGAGTTGGTAACTTAAAATGTTCTGATTGGGTTTCTAGCCTAGAAATTGCTGTTGCTAGCTTCTCAACACTGCAAAGCTACTTTACACATGGTGGAACATTGTCGTTATTGTGAGTGTACACATAAAAGTAGACAATTTATAGTTTATAATTATGTCTCACATACACATTTATCTGTATGGCCAAAAATTATGGATTAGGCTATTGTGAGTTATTTTCGCTGTCATTAGGAAAAAGTCCATCAGAAAACGCAGGCGCCTTCGTAGACCAAGGGCTGCTCCCGAAACCTTCTTAACACTACGTCATTCTTAAGTTGTACCTTAACGTTAATACGTGTTTCCCAAGATGTTCCTAGTTAAGTATGCCTTCTGTAAGCAGGGACGGATTGACAATCTGTTCATTCTGGAAAAGTCCAGAACGGCAAAAAAATTACGCAATATGAACAGCCAACAGCAGAGGCACTAATACGATCACTTACAGTATTGTTCAAAATAATAGCAGTACAATGTGACTAACCAGAATAATCAAGGTTTTAGTATATTTTTATTGCTACGTGGCAAACAAGTTACCAGTAGGTTCAGTAGATTCTCAGAAAACAAATGAGACCCAGCATTCATGATATGCACGCTCTAAGGCTGTGCAATTGGGCAATTAGTTGAATTAGTTGAAAGGGTGTGTGTTCAAAAATAGCAGTGTCTACCTTTGACTGTACAAACTCAAAACTATTTTGTACAAACATTTTTTTTCTGGGATTTAGCAATCCTGTGAATCACTAAACTAATATTTAGTTGTATGACCACAGTTTTTAAAACTGCTTGACATCTGTGTGGCATGGAGTCAACCAACTTGTGGCACCTCTCAGCTGTTATTCCACTCCATGATTCTTTAACAACATTCCACAATTCATTCACATTTCTTGGTTTTGCTTCAGAAACAGCATTTTGATATCACCCCACAAGTTCTCAATTGGATTAAGGTCTGGAGATTGGGCTGGCCATTCCATAACATTAATTTTGTTGGTTTGGAACCAAGACTTTGCCCGCTTACTAGTGTGTTTTGGGTCATTGTCTTGTTGAAACAACCATTTCAAGGGCATGTCCTCTTCAGCATAGGGCAACATGACCTCTTCAAGTATTTTAACATATGCAAACTGATCCATGATCCCTGGTATGCGATAAATAGGCCCAACACCATAGTAGGAGAAACATGCCCATATCATGATGCTTGCACCTCCATGCTTCACTGTCTTCACTGTGTACTGTGGCTTGAATTCAGAGTTTGGGGGTCGTCTCACAAACTGCCTGTGGCCCTTGGACCCAAAAAGAACAATTTTACTCTCATCAGTCCACAAAATGTTCCTCCATTTCTTTTTAGGCCAGTTGATGTGTTCTTTGGCAAATTGTAACCTCTTCTGCACATGCCTTTTTTTAACAGAGGGACTTTATGGGGATTCTTGAAAATAGATTAGCTTCACACAGACGTCTTCTAACTGTCACAGTACTTACAGGTAACTCCAGACTGTCTTTGATCATCCTGGAGGTGGTTCCTTTGCCATTCTGGTTATTCTTCTATCCATTTTGATGGTTGTCTTCCGTTTTCTTCCACGTCTCTCTGGTTTTGCTCTCCATTTTAAAGCATTGGAGATCATTTTAGCTGAACATCCTATCATTTTTTGCACCTCTTTATAGGTTTTCCCCTCTCCAATCAACTTTTTAATCAAAGTACGCTGTTCTTCTGAACAATGTCTTGAACGACCCATTTTCCTCAGCTTTCAAATGCATGTTCAACAAGTGTTGGCTTCATCCTTAAATAGGGGCCACCTGATTCACACCTGTTTCTTCACAAAATTGATGACCTCAGTGATTGAATGCCACACTGCTATTTTTTTTAACACACCCCTTTCAACTAATTCAACTAATTGCCCAATTGCACAGCCTTAAGAGCGTGCATATCATGAATGCTGGGTCTCATTTGTTTTCTGAGAATCTACTGAACCTACTGGTAACTTGTTTGCCACGTAGCAATAAAAAAATATACTAAAAACCTTGATTATTCTGGTTAGTCACATTGTACTGCTATTATTTTGAACAATACTGTATATGCTGCTACCTGCACACACAAAAAAAACTGAGGAACAGGAGTCGGCCTACTAGCCAGTTTGTGATTGGTCCCCGGATTTCCAAAATCAAAGAATAGCTAGCAGAAAACGTAAGGAGAAAGGTGGATGGTAAAAAGTTAAAGAAAAGAGACCCAAGTCTCTTGAGACTGATGCAGCAAAGTGTAAAAAGCTCACAGAGCTTTTTGGTTGCAGTGCAACTGCCAGCAGCACTGCATTGCTTAGCCAGACTGAGACTGTAGAGGACCCTGAGCTTCCACAGCCTGGTCATGATGAGGAGGGACAGACAGAGTTAACTTCACACCAGCAAGAGTTCCTGGTATGTGCCAGTATCGTATCGTAGCGAATTGCAAAGTCAGCTATCAACATGGGTGTGCATGGGGTGGAACGGTAGGCTACATATGTATTTGTTTTAATCGGCACGGGCGGCACGGCTCGGTGCATGAATTTACACGGAGAATACACGATATAGAAATAAATAAAACTTGCGTGAAAATGAATGTAATGCAGAATTGCTGTTAGAGAGAGACAAGGTGTGTGAGAGAGAAAGGCGCAGGCGTGATGCTGCGATCGAACAGTGGAAACATAAAACAATACATACTCCGTCATTGTGTTCATACAGGACATCATTCAAACTGCAAAGTGTTTGCTTATATTTGTGTACACTCGCAATAAAACAAAACATTGTGCTTTTGTCAAACTGTAACCTACAAACTGTCATCTAACCAAAATCTCTCTCTCTCACACACACACAGTTTCAAAAGCTAAAAATATGTATCCATATGTTTTATAATAACAAGTGGGGGTTTTGCAGCCAGTGACATTTCATTAAAAAAAAATTAACTCAAAAGGGATATAATATTCATGAGTTTATGAATATAATTTGCTGGTCGTTCATTACGTTATTTAAATTTTCCTATAAGGAAAATGTTTAATAGTACATATGATATGTAACAAGGGGACTCTGTATAAGGGAACATGTCTATTTAGCTCAAAGTAATGAATTAATTAATTCATAGGGAATTTTGCAGGAGTCTATTTTACGACCGAGCAAATGACTCTTCTTACATTCATTTGAACGGGCTGTAACTGTCAACTCTGCAGCGGATATTAATATCCACAGAATAGTGAAACACTTTCTAATAGCCAGGTAACTTAGATTGGCAGTTCAAGACATTAAAATTCGTAAGCACATAACACAAGAACACTTATCTTTAATTTATAAACACAGCTTTATTGATTACTCTAACACGTAAAACTAGAATCTAACAAAAACAAACATACACACATTCACACACGTTGCAGAAAGGAGGAAAGTAAGGAAAGAGTGAGTTTTAAGAGATAGAGAGAGAGGGATGTCCCAAGTTTTCTAGCAGTATCTGCATTTATAACACATGACCTGAATGAACCATCGGTTTTGACTTAAACCCTCCTATCGTTGCTTAAGCGGGGTTATTCAATTTGATATCAATGCATCAGTTCAGTTTACAATCTGAAGGTTACTTGCGGTTGTCTCGCGTGTCATCATTGAACGGGGATTCCCGGTCCTGGCTGGAGAGGGGTTTCCCGGTTCTTTGTGATTCGCGGAAGGTCTTGTCGTGTCTTTGATGGGCGTCTGGGGAAGCCAACCACGTGGCGTGTTGGCTGCTTGATGAGGGGGTCTCGTTGCTGTTTGAAGTTGAAGCGCGCTCGCTGGAGATTCGTTGAGAGAAACTGTGCGGCGAAACTTAACTTAGAACATGAGACTCGCGAAAAGAAAATAAACTTAAGTAAAAGAAAGGAAAGTGAGAGTTCTAGATGGTTTGAATGAAATTCAACCCATTTTCTCTGGTCTGCCACCTTTGGAGTTCTCCAACTCCTTCTTCGAGGTGGAATACACAAACAAGAACAGCAGGAAGTGCGAACAAAAAAAGCAGGCAGACTTGGATGAGAGGGTTTCTGCTCTTATTGATAAAAACGAGCGCCGCCCACTTTCGGGTTGACCCAATCGTGTCTGTCAGTCTTTTGGCGTGCAAAAGTTCTTTGTTCAGTTCGGTTACGCCTCCTGGCTGATGTACAGAGATACAGTTTATCCTTACAAAGCTGGTATTCTTATAATAATGCCTTTTCTGTAAATTATTTTACAAGATTTGGTACTATTGAGTTTTTCTGATTGAGGCGGTACCAAACACTATAATATTAAGAGTTGGGAGTACAGAGATACAAGAATTCCACAGTAACTAGAATACATAGTTTGATTTACATAAACACCCTAGACATTTTAATACATCGTATAAAGACATTAAATCAACAAAATATATATTTTTAATATATACAGTATTGTTCAAAATAATAGCAGTACAATGTGACTAACCAGAATAATCAAGGTTTTTAGTATATTTTTTTATTGCTACGTGGCAAACAAGTTACCAGTAGGTTCAGTAGATTCTCAGAAAACAAATGAGACCCAGCATTCATGATATGCACGCTCTTAAGGCTGTGCAATTGGGCAATTAGTTGAATTAGTTGAAAGGGGTGTGTTCAAAAAAATAGCAGTGTGGCATTCAATCACTGAGGTCATCAATTTTGTGAAGAAACAGGTGTGAATCAGGTGGCCCCTATTTAAGGATGAGGCCAACACTTGTTGAACATGCATTTGAAAGCTGAGGAAAATGGGTCGTTTAAGACATTGTTCAGAAGAACAGCGTACTTTGATTAAAAAGTTGATTGGAGAGGGGAAAACCTATAAAGAGGTGCAAAAGATGATAGGATGTTCAGCTAAAATAATCTCCAATGCCTTAAAATGGAGAGCAAAACCAGAGAGACGTGGAAGAAAACGGAAGACAACCATCAAAATGGATAGAAGAATAACCAGAATGGCAAAGGCTCAGCCAATGATCACCTCCAGGATGATCAAAGACAGTCTGGAGTTACCTGTAAGTACTGTGACAGTTAGAAGACGTCTGTGTGAAGCTAATCTATTTTCAAGAATCCCCGCAAAGTCCTCTCTGTTAAAAAAAAAGGCATGTGCAGAAGAGGTTACAATTTGCCAAAGAACACATCAACTGGCCTAAAGAGAAATGGAGGAACATTTTGTGGACTGATGAGAGTAAATCTTTTTGGGTCCAAGGGCCACAGGCAGTTTGTGAGACGACCCCAAACTCTGAATTCAAGCCACAGTACACAGTGAAGACAGTGAAGCATGGAGGTGCAAGCATCATGATATGGGCATGTTTCTCCTACTATGGTGTTGGGCCTATTTATCGCATACCAGGGATCATGGATCAGTTTGCATATGTTAAAATACTTGAAGAGGTCATGTTGCCCTATGCTGAAGAGGACATGCCCTTGAAATGGTTGTTTCAACAAGACAATGACCCAAAACACACTAGTAAACGGGCAAAGTCTTGGTTCCAAACCAACAAAATTAATGTTATGGAGTGGCCAGCCCAATCTCCAGACCTTAATCCAATTGAGAACTTGTGGGGTGATATCAAAAATGCTGTTTCTGAAGCAAAACCAAGAAATGTGAATGAATTGTGGAATGTTGTTAAAGAATCATGGAGTGGAATAACAGCTGAGAGGTGCCACAAGTTGGTTGACTCCATGCCACACAGATGTCAAGCAGTTTTAAAAACTGTGGTCATACAACTAAATATTAGTTTAGTGATTCACAGGATTGCTAAATCCCAGAAAAAAAAAAATGTTTGTACAAAATAGTTTTGAGTTTGTACAGTCAAAGGTAGACACTGCTATTTTTGAACACACCCTTTCAACTAATACCCCAATTGCACAGCCTTAAGAGCGTGCATATCATGAATGCTGGGTCTTGTTTGTTTTCTGAGAATCTACTGAACCTACTGGTAACTTGTTTGCCACGTAGCAATAAAAAATATACTAAAAACCTTGATTATTCTGGTTAGTCACATTGTACTGCTATTATTTTGAACAATACTGTATGAGTCGCCATCAGTTCGACAATCACTGGTTTAGTGATTTGATGCAGTTTATGGTATCCTGGTTTCTGTGAGTTTCCTACTGAGTGCTGGGTCTTAAGGAATTTATGGTGTCACAGAGCCGGACTTAGAAGTTACTTTGTCGATGGGGGAAGGGAAGAAACTGCCTGTGGACCAATGAGAAGTCCCTTCCTTCCTAGGCTGGCTCCCACAGGGGTAGTAAATCTTTGTCCGCTGGAATGTTGAGTTAATTTTGTGTGGACTCATGTTTGAATGAATCATCTGTAAGATTCATTTGTGTCTGTTGCGGGCACAATTGCTACAATCAACTACAAGTAACCTTTACGGAATTGCTTGAAATTATCTTACTACGTTTGTCCTGCAAATTAGTTATAGACTTTCAAATCAATTTGCTTTACTGCTTTACGAGCGCATAAGAAACATTAACTTTACTGATCAGGACAAATTAATATTTCATATGTTCGTACAGTTTGTCTTACTACAATAGTAGCACAAGATAGCTTTAGGTAACGTTTAAAATCGTAAGTTTCATTGACTTTGTGTATGTGGAGGAATAACAGATTCCATTCAAAAGTACCTTTTTGAAGTTTAATAGACACAGACTAAAGATAACACTACAACTCAAACAGAAAGTACATACTAAATATGCCTAAAGAGAGTAGAAATATAGACAGTAAACAAAAGTAATATGGTACCTAAATGAAAAGAATGAAAGAAAACAAAAATAAAGAGAGAGAGAGAAGTTAACAGCGTTCACTTCAGTTACACAGAGCCCTCAAGGAGTTAAACTCGTCCCAAAACGGGAATAACACGACCTTTCAACAGCAGTTTGGATTGTAGAAATAAGAATACTTGCTTTGGTTTTGGCTTCTCGCGTATGTGCGTCTATTCTGAGTTCAAATGTCCCGCGCGTCCGGTGGTTCTTTTCGAGGTCGGTTGGGTGTGGCTCTCGGTTTGCGGAGAAGTTCGGCCGGATTCGGGTCTCTTGGAAAATGCTGGAAGTTGGGCTGTTTCCTCCTCTCTGAAGAATGCCCTCGGGGCTGGAAAGCAGGTGGCGGATTGCAATGCAATGCAATAGCAAAAGGCAAAGGAATGAGGGTCACATTGGTACTTGTAGATCAGGTAGAGCGACGCCCATTTCCTGGATGGTCCAATCGATTTGCGCTGAAACAAAGTTCTTTGTTCGGCTGAGTTCCTCCTCCTGGCTACTATCCGGGGAAGACATGCTCATGCATTTATCCTTACAAAGCTGGTATTTTTGTAATAATGCATGTCCTTTAAATTCTTTTACAAGATTCGGTACGATCGCATTTTTCTGATTACAAGGGTACCATGGACCACTGGTCTGAGAGGTGGAAACACACAAATCCAGGTTTTCCACTGTCTATTGTCATACACAGCTTGAGTTAACATTCATATAATCCTCTGATACTAGTGGAACTCTGTGTGTGTGTGTGTGTGCCTAGGTGTTTGTTAGGTGTCCGATATCAGGCATGGCCATTTGGGGCAATAAAAGTCACATCACGTAGAGCTGGTGAGTTATCTCTCCAGGGCGATCAAAGAGGCTGATCGTTCCTTTCAGACATTGTAGCGCCCTTTCGGGCCATCAATTGTATTGGTATGTTGATAGCGCAACATGGCCTGGGATTAGTATGATCTGATAACGAGAGGCGCGAGACATCTGGCCGTTTGCCAGATGAACAGACCGTCATTGTGGCTACAATGCAGATGTAATAGCACTGTACTTTTTTTTTTTTTTTTTGAAGGCTGAGGCTTCATTAATAAACAAAACTTTATTATCATCATTGGTTTTGAGATGTTACTTGTTGTGAATACCTTGTCTGATAGTCTGACCGTATTGTGGCATAGTAGCCTACATCCTGAAAAGTGTCTGTTGTGCATGGCTAGGGGCGAACGGCCGGATGATGGGCCTATTTGGGAGAAAGTCCAGGGCTGTTTTTTAGCCCCAGTCCATCCCTGTCTGTAAGTCATTTATTCGTAAGGTTGGCCTGGAACACTCTTAGCTATACCTTATCTCTATTGACAGTTGATAGTGGCCTCCACTGTTTCTTTACATCTCAGTGTTGTGTTTGTGTATTGGTCAGGAGATAGCACTATAGTCCACATGTTGTTACCTATAAAAGGTATAGAGTAAGAGTGGAATGTGTTGCACCTGCTGTCAATCATGTAATCACCTGGCACTGTTGGCTTGCTTGTCCTGCTTGTGGACTGAATAAAATAATGTGAGAACTGGGAACTTTCTTGTCCTTATGCTTACCCGGATTTAAACATAACAAATTGGCGATGAGGATTTTGCTGTCCTACATGAAAGATGTCTGCAGTTGCTTCTTTTCCTACGCCATTCTTACCATGTCCGGGTGAGCCGTCTATACCTTTTGACGTCTGGTTAAAGATGTTTGAGAACTATTTACTCGTCATAAATGCATCAGGAGATGATTGGCCAGTTGCAAGAAAGTGAGCTTTGTTTCTTCATTGCCTGGGAACAGAAGGTCAGAGATTATTTTATACTTTACCAGATCAAGGAGAGACAATGGAGTATTGAAACTTTGAAACTGCACTTTATTCCTCGACGTAATGTTGCTGAGCGTCAAGCATTCAGAAAACGAATTCAAGCGTCAGGGGAAACAATTCTGCAGTATATCGCTTCTCTTCGGGACCTAGAAACCACATGTGAGTTTGCATCTAATAATGATGAGATGTTGCGAGATCAATTAGTAGAGAATGTATACAGTCATCGTATTAGAGAACGTCTGCTATTAGAGACTGATTTGACTCTTAACAAGGCTATTACTATTGCTACGCAAATGGAGGCTGCTGGTGAACAAGCTAAACTTTTTTTACATCAGAGTTCAGTACCTGTTCAAGTGCAACGTGTATTAATTATAACTCGTGTTTTATTTTACCATTATCTGTTCGAAATGCTGTCAGTGATGAACTTCAACGTCTTCTTGACCTGGGTGTTATTGAACGAGTTGATGTATCGCAGTGGATTTCTCCAATTGTAGTTGTTCAGAAGAAGACTGGTGGCATTCGAATGTGTGTAGATCTGCGAGAACTAAACAACGCTGTTGTTGCGGATTGTTATCCGTTGCCCCATATTGAGGAGATGATGTCTACGCTGTGTGGAGCAACTGTCTTTTCTACAATTGACTTAGAGAATGTTTACTTCCAGCTTTTATTACATGAAGAAAGTTGTGATCTGACTGCATTTATTACCCATGAAGGGTTATTCCGATTCTGTCGAGTACCTTATGGCCTGGCCTCAGCCCCGTCTGCATTTCAGAAAATGCTAGCAACTGTACTGCAAGGGTTGCCAAATGTAGCTAATTATCTGGATGATGTCATTGTCTGGGGATGCACAAAAAGTGAACATGATCACATGCTCAAAGTGGTTATTCAGCGCATACATGATGCAGGTTTAGATTAGATTAGATTCAAGTTTATTGTCATTACACATGTACAAGTACAATGCAACAAAATGAGTTTGGAGCAAGCCTCCGAGCCGCAGCTATTTAAAGCGCCGCCACACGCTCTCCAGAAGAAAAAAAAAGAAATGCAGATTGCAAAGCATACATGCAAACATAACATACATTGTACACACAGTACACGTGGTCACGTGATGGGATTTTTTGTTGGGACAGAGTAAGGGAGATAGTAAGGAGGAAAGGGTGAGGCAGACGGTTGGATGGGGGCAGGGATGGGGTGTGTGTGATGCAAGTAAGAGTCTTGAAGATTCCTGTGTTGTGTGAGAATGTTAGCCATAACTTAAGATGTTTTCGAGTTCAGTTCTGTGGCTTGTCCTTGAGGAGATATGGCAGTGCACAGGAACGATAGCAAGATAGCAAGACCCAGCTGTCAAGCTGACCTCCCAACCGAGAGAGATAGGACAAGCTGGACGCTGGGGTGAGGAAGCAGGGGGTCAATATCTTAATCCATTTTAGCTGATTCGGTAATTTCCGGACCATAATCGATCAATTTGTTCTGATCCTCAGCGTCAGTGGCGAGCGTCCGGTTCATGAATGGACTTGGACATTTCATCCAATTTCATGGTCAGACCAGACATACTGCGTAGCAGTTCACTAGCCTGACCCCCGATGGAACCCACTCTTCCCTGCGTCTCCGCAGTCCGGGCTGAGATGTTACGATACAGTTCCTCAATCAGTGACACTCTTTGATCTAATACCTTCAGTCGGTCACACACATTCCCATTTCCGGTGGATCGTGTGCCGGTGGTCCCTGTTCCGGTGGTCCCAGTCCCGGTGGATCGTGTTCCGGTGGTCCCGGTTCCGGTGGATCCTGTTCGGGTGGTCCCAGTTCCGGTGGTCCCAGTGGTCCCAGTGCCGGTGGTCCCAGTGCCGATGGATCGTATTCCAGTGATCCCTGTTCCGGTGGATTGTGTGCCGGTGGTCCCTGTGCCGGTGGTCCCGGTTCCGGTGGTCCCGGTTCCGGTGGTGCCGGTGGTCCTGGTGCCATGTTCCCAGGGCCGGCGGACTCCGTGCTGGATGTGCCGCCCCGGCGCCCTGTTCTTCCCGCACCGCAACGACGACCTGCTCTTCCAGCGCTGCCCCGGCGCCCTGCTCTTCCAGCGCTGTTCCAGCGCTCGGCTCTGCCCGCGCCGCCTGAACTCTGCTGGCCGCCCCGGCCGCCTGATCTCTGCTGGCCGAACCGGCTGCCTGAACTCTGCTGGCCACCCCGGCCGCCTGAACTCTGCTGGCCGCCCCGGCCGCCTGAACTCTGCTGGCCTTCCCGCCCCGCCATGGGCTAGTGGAGCGTATGGTAGCCGCTCCGTAGGGAAGGGGTAATGTCACATGCCTGTCCTGTCTCGTGTTGCACATGTGGTGTTTTGTCATGTTAGGCCATGTGCTCTGTCATTGTTAGATCCCACCCCCTTGTTATCTCGTTATTGGTTTATTTGCCTCACCTGTGTTTCCTCATTCCCAGCTTGATTTCTCCCCTTTATAAGTTCCTGTGTGTTTGCAGTCCTTGTCGGATCGTTGTCTTGTCTACGTCTCCTGGTTTCCCCTGTGATTTCCTTTGTGGTACGTTTTGAGTTTCTAGTTGTTTCTTTGCTTATGTTTGCCCCATCGTGGGTTTTGTTTTGTGTTTATGTTCCTTTTTGTTATAATAAATATTCTTTATCTGCACATGAGTCCTCACCTCAGTTTTCTTTGTGTACGTGACAAATGCTTCATGCTCCTGTTCCTAATGACGTACATCAGCTCCGTTCCCTTCTTGGATTGTTGTCATGGTACAATAAATTCATTCCAAATTTTGCAACAGTAGTAGAACCGTTGCGTGCTTGCATCAGACAAGGTTCTGAGTTCAGTTGGTCAGATGAAGCTCAGAAGAGTTTCAGTACTGTAAAGGAGTTGTTACTTCAAAGCCCTGCTTTAGCATTGTTTGACCCTAATTTGCCCACTATCGTTTCAACAGAGGCATCAGATTATGGACTAGGTGCTGTATTCTCTCAAATTCATGAGAATAACACAGAGCATGTTGTTGCATTTGCTTCAAGAACATTGTCTACTTCTGAACGAAAATATTCAACAATTGAAAAGGAAGCTTTAGCATGTGTCTGGGCTGTTGAAAATGGAGAACTTACCTTTGGGGTCGAAAATTTCTTCTACGTACTGATTTATTATACTGGCTCTCAACACCAGGTTGCTGACTATCTTTCTCACCTACCTTTGCCTGCTTCTGATGAGGATCTTTCTGATACTGAACCTGAGTTCGTTGCATTTCTGTCCCCTGAAATGTCTGCTGTGTCTCCTACTGAATTTGCTTCTGCCTCTGCATCATGCTCAGAAATGACTGCACTACGTGCTCAGATTGTTCGTGGATGGCCTTCTTCATCAGCTGCTGTGGATGTTGTTTTACGTCCATATTTTCAAGTACGAGATGAACTTGCTGTGCAAAAGGACTGTGTGTTTAGAGGGGCACGTCTTGTTGTTCCTGTTTCAGTACGACATGTTTTGGTGAGTCTGGCCCATGAAGGTCATCAAGGAATAGTGCGTACGAAACAGCGCATTAGTGAACTTTATTGGTGGCCTGGTTTTGACTGTTTGGTTAAAGAGCAGATTAAGAATTGTGAAGTGTGCCTGTCTTCTGATAAAACTACAACCGTCCGTGCTGCACCTTTACAACCTGTGCCTTTTCCATCTGTGCCATGGGAAAAAGTGGCTGTTGACATTGTTAGGCCATTTGAAACCGCTAATTGGGATTGTCGGTACATTATGACATTGATTGACTATCATAGTAAGTGGCCAGAAGTAGCATTCACTTCAATCACAAGTAAAAATGTGGTCAACTTTTTGACATCAGTCTTCAGCAGATTTGGAAATCCTCACTGCATTGTATCTGAAAATGGATGCCAATTCAAGTCAGTGGAGTTTGCAGCATTTCTGAAAGAGAGAGATAATCAACACCTACATACGTCAGTGTATCATCCAGCTGCAAATGGAGCTATTGAAAGATTTCATAGAGTGCTGAAGGGTTCTATTCAATCGGCTATTCTCTCTGGAAAGCCATGGAAATCAACAGTAACAGCATTTCTTCAAACTTACCGTGCTACTCCCGATTCTGTTACTGGACGGTCTTATTGTATGGAATGTCAGGGCTGCCAATATTAAAAATAAATAAATATATAAATAAATATACAAAGAAATGTAAAAGCTAAAATAAATATATAAATAAATATATATATATATATATATATATATATATATATAAAAGCAAAAAAACAAAAATTAATAATTATTTATACATTTATTTCCATATTTGTTTTTATTTATTTCGATATATATTTATTTATTCTTTTATTTATTTATAAATTTATTTATTTCTATTTTTATTTATATCCACATTTATTCCTTTCTACATTTATTTATTTCTATATTTATTTATTTCTATATTTATTTATTTCTATATTTATTTATTTATTTATGCATTTATTTCTTCCAACATTTATTCGTGCGTAGGGTAATGAGGAGGGCGGGGTTTACCTCAGACATAGCAATCGAGCTCAGAGTAGGCGAGGGTGAAGCGTCAAGGCCACAGTGACACCTTGTGGTGTGGCCGAAATACAATAAGTACAGCCTACTGACGCTGATACCAGACCATTGCATTTAAATGTAACTTCCAAAAACAATACTGACAGCAACAGAAACAATTTGTTCTATTAAGCGGTGGTAGTCTTTAGCCTACTTCCATAAACTCATGTCCAGGGGCAACTTTTTTAAATGTATGAACGTCACGTTAATCCAAATATATGTATTCTGTCCTGGCAGATACGTCTCTGTATTGTTAGACAGATAGCGAACATCAACAATAAAACTCAGTAGGCTTGACTCCAGGTTGAGCGTATTCTTTACTGAAATCTTGGTTGTTTTCTTGTTTTTTGTAAAACTGCAATACAGTATAAAATACACACTATTACAGTCAAATATGTGCATCGACATAAATAGACTAACCACAGCACATATTACAATATGATTCACTCAAAGAACATAAATAAATGGGCTAAAAAAAGCACAGGCAAATGAATAATCATAAATCAGGCTCAACAGTCTGCCAATTCCGAATATAAAGCCCATCTTTATACATGCTAACGGTTAGCATCACAAATAGCATTATCCCGATTTTCACTTAAAATAAAAGCTTTAAATCAACAGTAGTAGAACGTCTGCACATGTTTTAACTAATTAAACAACTGAGCAATCATACTCACTGATGGAACTATTCCAAGGATAGACAAATAACGCTAGAGGAGGAGCATTCAGACTGCATGTACACCTGTTGACAATCCCCTTACGAGCGCAATGACACCAAAAACCACTAGATGTCGCTACATAACATTAACAAAGCACTGACACTGAAAGGAGTCAGAACAATATGGCATGAAGTGATATATTTAATATGAAACTAAAACAGACAGCAGGTGGCAGCATGTCATTGTCTTAATGAGTGATTTACTTGATTCCCTAAAATACACTGAATCAAAAACAATGCAGTTCAGCTGTAGATTTGTTTTTCTATCATTTCTATTTAGGCCTATATGCTCTATTTAAAATAATAATAATAATAATAAATAAATTAACACATGACCAAGTGTTCAAAACGTTGGCAGACAAGGATCATGTTCGGGGGAACAACATGATAGGCTATTTTTGAGTTTAATGCACAAACCTGCGTGACCATATAGCAGCTACATTCAGAAATGGAAATTATGAATGCATTAATATTTTGTTTTGAATTTCAGAAAAGTCGATTGAATATTTACAGCTTTGTATCTCTTTTTTTTCAGAATAGTAAAGTGTCTATCCAAGTATCATACTGATCAAATATCGAAGCTATCTCGATCTCGAGTCTACTTCAAAGATCGAATGAAATTATTGATTGTTAAAAAATGTCTATATATATATACAGGTCCTTCTCAAACAAATTAGCATATTGTGATAAAAGTTCATTATTTTCCATAATGTAATGATAAAAATTAAACTGTCATATTTTAGATTCATTGCACACCAACTGAAATATTTCAGGTCTTTTATTGTTTTAATACTGATGATTTTGGCATACAGCTCATGAAAACCCACAATTCCTATCTAAAAAAAAATAGCATATTTCATCCGACCAATAAACGAAAAGTGTTTTTAATACAAAAAAAGTCAACCTTCAAATAATTATGTTCAGTTATGCACTCAATACTTGGTCGGGAATCCTTTTGCAGGCGTGGCATGGAGGCAATCAGCCTGTGGCACTGCTGAGGTGTTATAGAGGCCCAGGATGCTTCGATAGCGGCCTTAAGCTCATCCAGAGTGTTGGGTCTTGCGTCTCTCAACCGTTTCTTCACAATATCACACAGATTCTCTATGGGGGTTCAGGTCAGGAGAGTTGGCAGGCCAATTGAGCACAGTAATACCATGGTCAGTAAACCATTTACCAGTGGTTTTGGCACTGTAAGCAGGTGCCATGTCGTGCTGAAAAACGAAATCTTCATCTCCATAAAGTTTTTCAGCAGATGGAAGCATGAAGTGCTCCAAAATCTCCTGATAGCTAGCTGCATTGACCCTGCCCTTGATAAAACACAGTGGACCAACACCAGCAGCTGACATGGCACCCCAGACCATCACTGACTGTGGGTACTTGACACTGGACTTCAGGCATTTTGGCATTTCCTTCTCCCCAGTCTTCCTCCAGACTCTGGCACCTTGATTTCTGAATGACATGCAAAATTTGAGCGACAGTCCAGTGCTGCTTCTCTGTAGCCCAGGTCAGGCGCTTCTGCCGCTGTTTCTGGTTCAAAAGTGGCTTGACCTGGGAATGCGCACCTGTAGCCCATTTCCTGCACACGCCTGTGCACGGTGGCACTGGATGTTTCTACTCCAGACTCAGTCCACTGCTTCCGCAGGTCCCCCAAGGTCTGGAATCGGTCCTTCCACAATCTTCCTCAGGGTCCGGTCACCTCTTCTCGTTGTGCAGCGTTTTTGCCACACTTTTCCTTCCCACAGACTTCCCACTGAGGTGCCTTGATACAGCACTCTGGGAACAGCCTATTCGTTCAGAAATTTCTTTCTGTGTCTTACCCTCTCGCTTGAGGGTGTCAATGATGGCCTTCTGGACAGCATTCAGGTCGGCAGTCTTACCCATGATTGCGGTTTTGAGTAATGAACCAGGCTGGGAGTTTTTAAAAGCCTCAGGAATCTTTTGCAGGTGTTTAGAGTTAATTAGTTGATTCAGATGATTAGGTTAACTCGTGTAGAGAACCGTTTCACAATATGCTAATTTTTTGGGAAGGACCATATGTTTGTATATATTTATATATATATATATATATACAAACCTGTATGTTTGTATATATATATATATATATATATATATATATATATACAAACATACAGGTCCTTCCCAAAAAATTTGCATATTGTGAAACGTTCTCTACACGAGTTAACCTAATCATCTGAATCAACTAATTAACTCTAAACACCTGCAAAAGATTCCTGAGGCTAGGCTACTAGCATATATATATATATATATATATATATATATATATATATATATATAATGCTAGTAGCCTACATAACTTTATTATTATTATACAAATCGCACACATCAGGCTTTATAGGGCACAACAACAGTTAAAGGCTATCATACAACATGAAGTTCATAATAGGCTACAACAGGTGAAAAAAATACAAAAACCAAAACATTTTTGTATGCATCCCATGAAATCTTTTTCTTTCTTTCTTTCTTTCTTTCTTTCTTTCTTTCTTTCTTTCTTTCTTTCTTTCTTTCTTTCTTTCTTTCTTTCTTTCTTTCTTTCTTTCTTTCTTTCTTTCTTTCTTTCTTTCTTTCTTTCTTTCTTTCTTTCTTTCTTTCTTTCTTTCTTTCTTTCTTTCTTTCTTTCTTTCTTTCTTTCTTTCCTTTCTTCTTTCTTTCTTTCTTTCTTTCTTTCTTTCTTTCTTTCTTTCTTTCTTTCTTTCTTTCTTTCTTTCTTTCTTTCTTTCTTTCTTTCTTTCTTTCTTTCTTTCTCTTTCTTTCTTTCTTTCTTTCTTTCTTTCTTTCTTTCTTTCTTTCTTTCTTTCTTTCTTTCTTTCTTTCTTTCTTTCTTTCTTTCTTTCTTTCTTTCTTTCTTTCTTTCTTTCTTTCTTTCTTTCTTTCTTTCTTTCTTTCTTTCTTTCTTTCTTTCTTTCTTTCTTTCTTTCTTTCTTTCTTTCTTTCTTTCTTTCTTTCTTTCTTTCTTTCTTTCTTTCTTTCTTTCTTTCTTTCTTTCTTTCTTTCTTTCTTTCTTTCTTTCTTTCTTTCTTTCTTTCTTTCTTTCTTTCTTTCTTTCTTTCTTTCTTTCTTTCTTTCTTTCTTTCTTTCTTTCTTTCTTTCTTTCTTTCATCTATCTATTATTTTAGGTTATTGATATTATTAAAATTAAATTAAATAGATATGATTTATGCATATAAAGTTAAATTCCTTCTTTTTGCTAAGAGAAATATATTTATTCGAGTTACAAGTCAATTGCTGTATTTCCCAAAACCTTCTTAACACTACGTCATTCTTAAGTTGTACCTTAAGGTGTAGCTCTAGCCTACCTTAACATATGCTACGTGTTTCCCGAAACGTTCTTAAGTATGATTTCTGTAAGTCATTCGTTCGTAAGGTTGGTCTGGACCACTCTTAGCTCAAAAATAGCCTATCATGTTGTTCCCCCGAACATGAGCCCTTCTCTGCCAACGTTTTGAACACTTGGTCATGCGTTTATTTATTTATTTTTATTATTATTATTTTAAATAACGCATATAGGCCTAAATAGAAATGATAAGAAACAAATATACAGCTGAACCGCATTGTTTTTAATTCAGTATTTTAAGGAATCAAGTAACTCACTCATTACGACAATGACATGCTGCCACCTGCTGTCTGTTTTAGTTTCATATTAAACTTCATGCCATATATTTGGATTAACGTCGTCATACATTTAATAAAGTTGCCCCTGGACATGAGTTTATGGAAGTAGGCTAAAGACTACCACCGCTTAATAGAACAAATTGTTTCTGTTGCTGTCAGTATTGTTTTTGGAAGTTACATTAAAATGCAATGGTCTGGTATCAGGGTCAGTAGGCTGTACTTATTGAATTTCGGCGACACCACAAGGTGTCCCTCAACGCTTCACCCTCACCTACTCTGAGCTCGATTGCTATGTCTGAGGTAAACCCCGCCCTACGCACAAATAAATGTTGGAAGAAATAAATGCATAAAGAAATAAATAAAGAAATAAATAAATATAGAAATAAATAAATAAATGTAGAAAGGAATAAATGTGGAAATAAATAAAAATAGAAATAAATAAATATATATATATATAAATATGGAAATAAATGTATAAATAATTCTTCATTTTTGGGGTTTTTTTGCTTTTCTATGTATATTTATTTATTTATTTATTTTTGCTTCCATATGTGTGTAGCTATATGAAGTGGTAACTGTTACGGACATATTTTCATGGTACAGTTCAACCTATTATTGATTTGTATTCCCATTTTCCTTTTATCCAAACAGACGGAACTATTTGACCTGTATTTATCAATGGAAAATACATCATCATGCTATAATCTGTCATATAGCCTATACTGTGGTTCACATTAATGGGGTCGCTAGCGAGTTGCAGCAGCACGAATTACGTGACCAGCAACATATTTCTGCTTCAAATATTAGTTAAATGTGAGTGGTGGTTTCAGACATTATTTATTAAAGTAGCCTACATTTGTCAGTGCCGCACTCGCACTGGCTCTTATTCTGCCTGACAGACAGAAAAGCTCGTACTGAAGGCGGAGCAATTTGACCAATCAGAGGAAAGGGGCGTTTCAGCACCGCCTTCGTGTGCGAATGAAATTCGCTCTGTGCAAGACTCTACTTCCGTTCTACTTCCGCTCTCTCGAGTGTGTGATCCAGTCCTTCCGGTAAAATGGCGCTGTTTTACACTAGGTGTTTACAAGACCTGCCCAAGATTACCATTTCGGATGTTCATAGGCTCGTCCGTAATGGATGCTCCGCCCCCCGTAGTAAACGGGAAAAGGGGTACAAGATGTACCTGTCAAGTTTCATTGACAACTATGAAGGTGAGTTTGAAATTGACAGCAAAACACATTCACATAGTGCTATTGCTAACTAGCTAGCAGTAGTCAAACTCGTATAGCTAGATATAGAGCTCTCTGATATTTATAGATGTATGTAGCTAACATTTAGGTCAGTTGTCCTGTAGAGATTTTAGATTTGTAGAAATATAAATTGTTATTAACGTTTTTTAGTTGAGGTGACCTAAACAAAAAGGCAGTACCCTGAAAAGCAGTAACTTTTCAGAACTAGAGGAAACGATTCAATCAGGCGCTGAGAGAACATAACCTATCGCTATCGGACACTAAGTTTAGACAGCTGTCAAGTTAGAATTAGTGTGAGATTTTCAGAGGTAGTCGCGATCAAAATTATTTACCACCATTGTCGGTTATGAAGGTATTTTTGATAGACGGTACCGTGTTGAAAAGAAGTCCAGCGTGTTTTGTCTAACATTACATGAATGATGTTGAATTCCCACAGTGTCAAACAAAGACCCTGCAGGGAGAGTGACCGTCAGGGCTGTATGTTATAGGTCCATGAGGAAGCACGAGAAGCCTCACGACCTCAGAGTAGGGTGGAAAACATGTTTAACCAGTTCAGTTCAAGAACAGTTCAGTTAAACAGTTATCAGTTTAAATCAGATTCTGGGGTATTCGTGTGGCTATTCTTGGTGATGTGGATGTAGAATAATAAAACTTAAGTCTGTATTTGTCATTAAGAAAGCCTACTTAAACCTGAACTATACTTTCATGGATACTCCAGAAACTGGTTATTACTGCTCCCGTTCTTTGGAGCATAAGTTTAAGTAAGTCTATTCATGATGGGAACATTAGTCAGTGTGAGGTAAGAGCTGATTTTGTACCCTCAGTCTAGGCTATGCTAGCCTGTTCAATTCGGTACTGCTCCCGTTCTTTGGAGCATAAGTTTAAGTAAGCCTATTCATGATGGGAACATCAGTCAGTATGAGGTAAGAGCTGACATTGACCAGATTAGTATAGCCTAAATTGAGGGTACAATGCTTTACTAACACTGTTGTTCTAACTGTATCATAATGCCAATAAAATCTTACAAGAGATTGGTGAGGCAGGCTTATTTGTTCTAGTTGTTCTGGTTGCCTAATGAATCATACCGCTACTGTTTGCTTGAAAGATTAGCCTGCTCTCACTTCTCACCTTTAGTGTTTTTTTTTTTATATATATACTTGTTATGTAATGACTTAGGCTAATTGTCATACTAAAATGTGTTTTATTCATAGATTACTTTTGAGGGCAGCTCACCCATTGAAATTGCTATGGCTGAGTGCTCCTGTGTGGTTGGAGCCGCTCTCTGCAACCACAGTGTTGCACTACTATACCAGACCACAAAGTACTCTACACTTCAGCTGAAAGCAGTACCGCCTGTCCTGAGCTGCACAGAAACCGAGCAGCGATGGCATAAACCACGAAGACTGGTAAGTACAAAAGAACTTAGGCTAATCACCAATTATTGATGTTTCATTTATTTTTGAAATTAGGTATAAACTCTATCCACCTTGTTTTAAAAAGTGTAATACAGACAAAACAATACAACATCATTACAACATCTATTACAGTTAGCTAAGGTAGCTCTGCCAATCTCATTGTGTATTTGTTTACTGTGATAGGGTGTGAAACCAGGCAGAGTGGGTAGCATGGTCTTCATCTCAACAAAACCCAAGTCAAGACAGTACACAGCTGCTGATGGTGTAAGGTAATATTCACTGTCAAGTTATAATATATTCTGCAGACATTGTCAGATTCTTTTTGTTTTGAGAGTTATTGTTTCTTTTTTTCTAATTATGACAACTGTTTTTTAAAGGAGCAAGCGCTACAAAGCAGTGCGGGGGGACTTGCCAGACCCAGATGTCCTGAAGATCGACGAGGCATACCAGGATTTAACTGCAGACCTTGCTCCACTAATTACCACACTCTCCATAAGTAGTGATGTCCCCCTTGTCGATTCAGCCTTTGGGACCGTTCAAGAAGGCAGCCCTGTTTCATACCAGCACCCAGTGCCAGTGAGTAGGGTAATCATCAAACACCCATACGCACCCCCTCCACCACCCCTGCCGTTAGATGGGCACAGGCTGGACCCAACCACATGTTCCTTTGTGTGCACTCAACAACAACACCTAAATGTAATGTCGCTTAACATCACTTTCGACATGGCAAGATCCATCGAGGTGGCCATGAGAGAACAGAGTGGCAGTGCAGAGTGGCACAACCTGAGAAATTTGAGGCTCACCTCCTCCAGGTTCCGGGAGGTGTGCCATGTCCGAGGCCACAGCTCTGCAGTGAACCTAGCAGCTCGTATCCGCAAAGGTGGGGCCCAGACGGCCTTAATGAAGAGAGGGCTGGCACTGGAGCCAATTGCTATTCAAGAATATGCACACATAAAAAATGTAAACTACTGGCCAACAGGATTTGTCATCCATCCTGATGCTCCCTGGCTCGGATCCTCTCCAGACGGTCTCGTTTTTGACCCAACGGAGGCACCACCATTTGGGCTGGTGGAAGTGAAGTGCCCCAACAGCAAAAGTTATGTGGACTGCGGATATCTGCACATGCAGAGTGGCGCCTTGCGCCTGAAGCCAGGCCACAGCTACTATTGGCAGGTGCAAGGCCAGCTGCTTATCACCAGGATGCAGTGGTGCGATTTTGTGGTCTTTGCAGAGGAGGACCTTCTTGTACAGAGAATTTATAAGGATGCTGAGGTCGTTAGGGTTATTAGGGAGAGGGGGGATTATTTCTTTTTCTATCATTACTTGATCTGATCTTTTAAAAATTAATGGTTCATTCAATAAGTTCTTTTTCAATCAGTTGATAAATGTTCTTGTTCTGGTTTTATTGTTCATCTTTACAAATCTATACAAAGCCTGAACTAATATTAAGCTCAATAAGTAAGCCTGTATGGTTTTATTGATCAGGTTTACACAGCAATATAAAGCCTGAACTAATAGTAGGTTTCATTGTTCATCTTTACAAATCTATACAAAACCTGAACTAATGTTAGGCTCAGTAAGTAAGCCTGCATGTTGTGGTTTTATTGTTCAGGAATTACACAGCTATTCAAGCACTGTCTGATTTGGTTGTTGTGGTGCATCTTTACAAATCTATACAAAACCTGAAGTAATAATGGTCACTAATGAAGGCCTGCAATTGACCTGAGACCATACCTTTTCTACTGATTGAAATGAGAGCCTGAGTGTAAAAATCTATGTGGATTGTTGATATTGGATTATTGAATAATAAATAAATATATTAAATTCTACATATTGTAATGTCAGCTCTTATGTTTTCATTTTAATTTTTAAAGACTGTAAAAAGTTATCTTTGATGTTATGTATTGAGGATCTTTGAATTGATTATGTAATTGGAATTATACATGTACCTGACTGTTTAATAAATTGTTACATTTTGATTTATTCTGACTTACTCTGACATTATTAACGATCTCTATGAGATCATGAATGGGTACTTTCCACTTAGGGTTAAACAGAATAATTAAATGTGTGGCTAACAATTAAATTTAAATGACCAAATTGGCATTCTAATCTAAATTCTAAATTTTGTTAAAATGGAGTCAGATAAAGAGGAATTGGAATTAAATCCATTTTGCCCAGCTGAGAACACACATTGTGTGTCAATGCATATGACAATATATATGACAGCAACTTTTGGTAATCTTGGGGGCACTGAGGTGCAACTGTCTACAACGTCCATACCATGTTTGGGTGCCCAGGTTCAAAAAGAAGAGAAGAGAACAAAAAAACTCTTTGAACATCTTTGGGAAACTACTAGTCTACTACTAGCCAGCTACTTGCCAGTTCAAGTTTTGTATAGATTTCTAAAAATGAACAATAAAACCTCTACACTGGTAGAGAGTTGAACAAACAAACAAAAACTATCAGTTCAAGTTTTATATAGATTTCTAAAAATGAACAATAACTGATTGTAAGAACTGATCATTTGAACTGATTGAAAGAACTGCGGATTTAACTGATTGAAAGTGCTCCTATAAGACTGTGTTTACTATCATACCATTGGCAGAAAACAGGTTAATTTATTGCTGAGTTGCCCATGCCTTCACTAATGGCCCATTCTGATAATTGACCAGGAAGCAGGCCACACTGAACAATTCGTCAATGTTCCCGCATATAGACAGTGGTATCTCCTTGTCGAACAGTTTGTTCTCTTTCACTCTCCTTATGCACCTCTCCACATGCACTCTCAGACGTGCAATTGACTGTCTGTCTGACATCCTCTCGACTCATTTGCAATTTGTTGCTGAGAAAGGCAGGCCGATACACCTTACAAGGAGCAAGGTTGTCCACAACAAACCCTTTGTCCACCATGATCGCCATACCTGGTTTCAGCAGCTTTACAATCCCGGACTGCTTAAAGATCTCGCGATCACTCATAGAGCCTGCATACAGTCCAGACACAAAGGTGACAGCACCGTGGGGTGCCATGCCAATCAAGGCCTTGAATGTAGTGTGAGATTTGTAGGTAGAGAAAACCTCACTCTGAATCATCAGAGAAGATGGCGTCTGACAGAATATCTCTGTACAATCAAGGACCACCTGTGTGTCAGAAAAAGCTGCAAACTCAACTGGCAGGTGAGCTCTCACTATCTCTGGCGGAATCCAAAGGCGCTGGCTTCCCAACAGGCAGTACAAAAAATGAGTCCATGTGGAGATGATCCGACTTGCAGTAGTGCGGTGTATGCTGAACCTCTCTGCAAGGTCCCTGGGAGGAAAACCCACTGACAGGTACATCAGGAACAGCAGAAACTCGTCAATGGGTCTCAGTTTCTGTTGAGATATAAAAACAAAAAGCCTCTGTTTAGTTACCTTGACATTGACATTGTTATTATAAATATATAAATCAGAAAATAATACCAATATCAGCTGGTTGGCTTTTACTATTTAGTTAGATATAGTTAACTCCACAAACCAACAGGAGCAATTAAAAAATAAAACAATTTGTATCCAATTTCAGAGTTACATTCCGTCTACAATTATTAATATGCACGTCATTACCACATCTGTCACTTACCGTTGTTGGGTGATGAACTGTGCTGATGCTGGCAGTGGCTGTCTTGGCCCTGGTTATGCACACCATCTTATGGGTCACGGCAGGTTCGATTAATTTCCAAAATGCCATGAAACTCCTGTAGGACGCAAACCTGGTATAAAACCGGACGTCCTCATCTGATGCAGACAGGCGCTCTATCCCAAAACGCTGGCGAAGTTGGAGGACTTCCAACTGCTGTTGAAGCTCCCTAACCTGGAGACGTAGAGCTTCGTTCTCGTCGGCCAAATTACTCGCCCTCGCTCCTGTTTGAGGGACTACACAGTAGTCGTGATCTGGAGCCATTTCGGTCTCCATCTCCGAGTCCGAGGCTGACTCTGGGGCAGGACTCTCGGCCCGCGGACGCCGTTCCCAGACGCTCGGTCTGGGCGCAGGTAGTTCGTATCCATTCCAAGAAAAGTACACTGGTACGGCTCCCTTCTTCAGCCTCCTCAGCCCCCCGGCAGTCACGTTCAAATCAGCCTGCTTAAAATGCCGACTACAGACCCGGGTGTTTTTGGTCGGGTTGAAGTCATCCCTCCGGATCTTCTGCATCCACTCGGCCCGTACCCCAGCGTCAACAGGGAATGCATGAAAGCTAACTTCTTTGTTGTAACGTGACGAAACGGTACATAACGGCACACAACAATGAAGTGCGGAGGCTCTTACCCTCTGAAAGGCAAGTCGCCTCTCTTGAATCCTAAAAACACTCATTGTAAAAAAATTATCTCTCTGGTAATGGAACTCTGTCGCTGTTGTCTCTCACTCTCGCGTCTCCCGCTCTCGCTGTCAAATCACCGGAAGTTTTCACCGGAAGTACTGGCCCACACACAAAAGTTTGAACGTCAACGGTCGCCATATTGTGCTCAGAGCGAATATCGAACCCATAAACCGATTTCTAAACCACACACGAAAAATGATAAACAAATTAATAAACAAATAACGAATAAACGAGCCGATTTATCTGATCTCGTTATTACATTTCAAACAGGAAATGAAATGATCAAAACGTACACGGACAATCCGTGTATCATTCGTTCTTTTCATATTCAATTAAGAATTCAAATTCGGAAAATCGAAAAAGGAAAAAGTTATTTCTTTATTCGTTTACAAATACAATATTGAAAAAACAAATAATGACTCATTTTTTGTATTTCCGATTACATGCTCAAAATAAAAATGGGAAATACGAAAAACGCCTACAGCACGAATCTGATTTTGATATTTAGTTATCCAACTTGGCATGACCCGGAAGTTTGAAAGTGTTTTGTGGCAGCAAGGATAAGACGCATCTTCACACAGTAGGCTACGTTATATAGTACCTTACCATGGCAGCGCTAGAACAATACATTGATTTGGTTAAAGGCTTATTCGAAAGTGGCAAGACTCATGCAGAGATTTCCACCCATCTGCAACAAATGGGTGTCCAGCAATGCTCTGAAATGAGTGTTAGACGAATCTGTTTTAAACACAACCTTCGTCGAAAAAGACATGTATCAGACACAGAACTGGAAGCAGCTATGATTGGATCTATTTATGAGGTAAATACGTTTAACTACTTCTTTATCTTATTATTATTATTTACATTCGTACTGTTCGTCCAGTGTTTTTTGGATAATGTCAAAATACTATAGTATATATTATAGTAAAATTACTCTAGTAAATACTATAGTGTTTTTGAACCGTACAGTAAATATAGGCTACTACAGTAAATTAACAAAGTGTAGTAAATACTATAATATAGCCTACTACAATATACTACAATTTACTGGAGTATCTTTACTATTTAGTATGTTTCAAAAACACTATAGTATTTACTAGAGTTATTTTACTGTAAGTTTATATGATATACTATAATATAGTAGTATTTTTTCATGTGGGGTCAAATGTCCCGTTGTTGTATAAATATCTTGCTTAGCAGTCTGTTGTCATAGATACAAGAATCTTATGACTCAAACTTTGGTTATTTTTTTTAAATAGACGGGGCCATCAGACGGCCGCAAGTTCATGACTGGCTATCTATCTTCACTGGGAGTGCAGGAGAAAGTCGAGTCGGAAAATTGTTGAGGGAAATTCATCAGCCATACCATGAATTGCGACGGCAGGTGAGTTTTGATACGCGCATTAAACAACAATAATAATAAGCATGATTAAGTGGTATCACCTCCTCTATTACTAGACTGAAAAAAATCTTGATTTGAACAAGAAAAGAATGTTAGTGAAATATGATTACTTCAAATTTCCTTAGCAGTTTTTGCGGTACAACTTAATTAAACATAACCAGCATTTATGCAAATTCTCTTGTAGCAAAAAAAACATTATGTAAATACATAAGCTATGGGTCCAAGATGAAAGCCTGCAATAATCAAATGTTTCCCCCTTGTTTAGGGTGCACGTAATCTTAACCCAGTCCCATATCATGCTGAATATATGGGCCACAAACTACACCTTGATCAAAATAAGAAGCTTGTGATGTTCGGTGTAACGCACGTTTTGGCAGTTGATGGCTACAGCAGCAAAATTGTTGCTAATGCTACAATGCCAGTGAAAAACAACCTCGTAATTTATGAAGAAGTTTACAGGTGAGTATGTTCAGAGGAAGTAACAATTAGTGAATGGCAACACTTCAAGATGGGGACCAATTCTCACTTTTAACTAGCTTATTAGTTTTCATATTGGCTGTATTTTAGTACTTATAAAGCACATATTAATGCCTTATTCCGCATGACCATATTCTACATCCCTTAATCATACTCCATACCTAAACTTAACAACTACCTTACTAACTATTAATAAGCTGTAAATTAGGAGTCAAAGTCATAGTAAATAGTGAATGTGTTTGTCATACTGAAATGTTAACCAGTGAATACGCATTGCTGTCAAAATCAAATTGTTTGCTAAAAATGGACTTTTCATTGAATGTCATGCATTTCTCTTCAGAATTGTCATGTGCACATACAACAAATTTACAGCTTTTTATTTCAGATCTGCTGTAATTAACTATGGCATGTGGGACCAGCTCAGGGTTGACCATGGCAGGGAGTTTTACCTGTCCCTAGACAAGAGAAGCTGTCAAGACACAGACACAACCTTAGCAGACAACCATACCTCCAAACAACTTCAACAAGGGTAAGGTTTTTGCAATGATGATAACAAAGTCTACTGCAACCAAAATCAAATATGGAATAATATACATACGCATTTCAAACTGGCAATTTATTTCCCTTATTTGTTCCTACATTCTTCATTGTGTTTCATATAATATGAAACATTGTTTTTCAGAATCTTAGAGTTGAAAGGATTTGGCCTGAAGGGAACAATCGGGTGAACTACCCATTGAAACAGGCCCTGGTACACCTGCTAGAGTCAGCTAGACCAAGAAGTCATCAACATGGAGTTGATGACAATATGACTAAATTCTGCACTTCAAACCTGACATGTCAGTTAAGCCAAATTGGACTAAATAGAGTAGTGCAGGCATGGAATGCTCATAGGATCCCAGGTATGCTCTGAGGACTTTACTATATTTTTCTGAATAGGCACTTTAAAATCACCGCCCATTCAGGTCATTGCTTTGATACCTGTTGTTTACCATGCTTCCTTGTTTTAGGCCGTGAGCAAAAATTACACATGAGCTGCTGCCCAATGCCTCTGTTGTGGCAAATATGTACGAGCAGGAGTTGGGATCAGTGGACTTGGATGTCCACCTTTGGAACGGACCCCTTTTCCTCTGAGGAGGACAGATGTCATGCAGAGCAGGACTTTGTAGAAAAGTATCCAGACATCTCCCTACTTTTAAATCAAGCAGTAAACAGTGACTATAGCCTTTTTCAGGATGCATTGCTTTACCTCATACTTGTAACCCAAAGATATGTATGAAAAGGCATGTAGACTTTTACTGTGAAGTCTGTAAAATCAGCCCGGGTATACAACAAATGGATTCAATTTATCTATGGATGTATTTAGCTGCCACCATGCCCAATCTCAGTTGAATAAACAGACAAGTCTATTTTTCCCAAGAACTCTGTTGTATTTAACATTTCAATTTCAAACTCTTTAATACAAAGACATAAATGTATTAAACAATTTCCTTCAGTCCTAGAAAAATTACAGAATCTTTCGACCACAAAGGTTTGTTGCCTTTCAAATAATTTGAACAAATACACAACAAAAAAACAGTTGTGTAAGATTGGATGATTGCACAGATTGGATGCAAAACTAAATAAAATAACCAACTGGAATGATGCACATCTATGCACTAGAACTGCATATCTTGAGAAGATGAAAACTATGCAATTGTGCAACATTGGATCATACTATAGTATATAGTATACAGTATTAATCCAAGAGTATGTTTCTGAGTGCAGCCAATGCATCAGATAGGCCCATTAGTCTTTGTATGTTGTTGCCAGAATCAACAGCCCGGCATTTTGGGCAGAAGGTAGAATTTGTTTGCCATTCCTCAATGCAAATCATGCAGCCAATAAGGCTTTGGCAGCATGATGAAACCATGGGCTCAGTCATTGGACCTGCAAATTTGATTCAGAAAACAGTTTTAAATACTACAGTATTTGAGAACTATTTGATACATTTGTGGAACACTGTTTTCTTTTTTAAGTGGTACATCAGTTGTATTCATAAAGTTTAGATTAGCACAAACTAATTATTATATATTTTTTTCCTATTTCATAAAATGGTATGTTCAGTCACTGCTCAATATTTTATACACAATTTAATAACATTTTAAAATCTTTTTTTGAAGAATAAAATATAAAATTATACAAACCTTTGCAGATTATACAACAAAAAAGCATCTCTGACAGCTGTGGCTTCTTCATCTGTAAGGGATACTGTTGTCCTCCGATTGGAATTGGCTAATTCCATTAAGTCTTTTATTGTTGTGGACACTGCTTGCAATCCCTGGGCTGCCACCACAACCACAACCACAATAGTGTCCACAACCTCTTGGAGGCCAGTATCTTCTCGTCGACTGGAAAACATTGAAATCATACAGAGCAAAAACAACAGATAGTGTATTCACAGTGAAAGTAAAATACTTTGATCATTATAAACCTATTTTAAAGTCTCAAGTGTTTCATGCAGTCTATCTGTAATCCTATGTATTAACCTGTGACTTTAAATAACATGTTAAGCAAACGTAATTGTAATAAACAGAGTAATCAAGGTCCCAGTCCATAAATCCATCTGAATTTAGTGGCCCCAACTGAGCCCAAGTGATGCAGTGCATCTGCACTAGGACCTGAATTCTCAAATATATTTTTAAGAAAATACTGAATATATGGCAAATTTAGGTGACGGTCCATACAAATGTGATTGAAATTGTAATGAATTTAATTAATAATGAAATGCAGCAGTTTCTGTACCTCAGCCTCCTCCTTTTACTATCTCGTAGCTGCAGGAATTCTTCCTGCAGCACAGCAAATACTTTCCGTGCATTCTGCTTCCAGTATGCTGATCCTGTATAATAAATAATTTATAAAACAAAAAATTTGAATAATTTCTAACATGAATATGAAACTTTTAAAACAAAGTATGCTGGATTTATATGTTGTGTTCTTGAGGCAGTGAAAATTCTGCTACAATAAGCAATGCAAAATGTTAATTATACCTCTGGTTTCTTCAGAATCCAGGATTTCCTTTCCTTGGCCATCAGTCAGGATCAGTGGGTCTTCTTGTCCAAGGGCCTCTTTAACTTTACTCACAATACCTGAAACAGAAGCCTCAAACTCAGAAAAACGACCGTTAATGTTTTGCTGGTCTCCAACTTGCCATCAAGAAGTTCAGCAATGAAAATATTCCTAAATAATTATAAAAACAAAAGTATTTTTGCAACATTTATATTAGTATCCTCTTCCTGTACAATATGGCCTGTTTTCACAGACAGGGTTTAAACTAAGCCAGGATTAGTCCTTAGTTCAATTAGGGCATTTAAGTAGCTTTTATAATTGTCATATAACTGTTTCACAATTGTTCCTTATAAAAACAAACTACTGGTGTGCATCTTGAGACAAAACAATGGCACTGACATATTAGCTATCTCAGTGCAAGATATCAGACAAGGTATCTCAGTGCAAATTGTTTTCAGTTAAAACATCTCAAACAAACATTTAGGTCTAGGACTAGACTTAAACCTTGTCTGTGAAAACGGGTATGTTTACATGCATGCAGCATTTTTATGTTTTTTGGCAATTAACTTGTGTGACTGGATGACAAAGTAACTAATTCACTGAAAGCATGTAAAGTCTTCAATTATTGTATATACTATTATGCTAAATTATGTACTGTATATGTTTTTACAAATGGGAATGGTTTAATTTGGTTACCTCTGGAAAGTTTTTGCCATAGTGGCTCTTGGAACTGTAGAAGAAGTTGCAGAACCCGCTGCTGCACTGACTGCCCGGTGGAAGGAAAAGCGAGTAGGGTTGGGTGTTATAGGCTTATTAGGTGAACACTCCACGCTGATGCTCTCACCGTGCACCTCATAATGCCCCCTTGCTGTGAGGTCAAGAAGACTGAAATGGCCATCAGGTGCAGGAAATAGAGCCACATTGCTGTCGTCGGTGTTATACAGACTGTGGCCATGGACCTTTTAAGATATTTATTTTCAAAATAAACAAGGTTTGGATATTTATCAGGCCACTGGAATTTATGGTGTAATTTAACAGATTAGAGTCCAATTGTTTACAAAGACAGTGGGCCTCCCTTCTGACAGAACATCAAAAATGGTGCAACATTATTCTGAACAAAAGTTTGTAAAGAGCATAATGATTTAAAAAAGACATATAGAGGTATTTTAGCCTGTTCTCACATGATCCAATTACATTTTATACATTCAATTTTACACAATAATTCCAGCATTTTGCCACATAAAGGCCAATTCAACCTACACCGACAGACTCAGACCACGGTCTACAATTATCTAAATGACCAATGTCAGCACACTGATCCGACGAAACCCGTCGAAAGTGTCTTGGTCAGTGCAGTGTGAATTGGCATTAGTTTTGAATCTACAGTACGTTACCTGAAAGATTCTGCCGATTTTGTCTGTTATCATGTCGTCTTCTTTTAAAGTTATGCGCTTGTTCTCTCTAAACAACACAAAACTGTCCATTGTGATTGATCGTCAGTGATGGGCGTGCGCGCTGTGTTGCCATGTGGGTTTTGTTATGCAGACTCGGCAACCCTGTTTCACTGCTACATCCGGGTCATGCCAAGTTGGATAACTAAATATCAAAATCAGATTCGTGCTGTAGGCGTTTTTCGTATTTCCCATTTTCAATTTGAGCATGTAATCGGAAATACAAAAACTAGTGAAAGACTTGTTATAAACAAAGGACACTTTTTGCAGACGACGTCACACTGAGTGAATCAACTTAGAATGGCTCTAATTTACATGTATTTATTTCTCCCCCCATCCTACTTCCCCTCAGGCTGTGACCATTGAAAATATACCCAAAATCTATATGATCTAAAAATGAACAAATACTAAACAATATATATGTGTTTGATATCATTGGAAATGTCTTAGTGCGACTGGTACAAATATCTCATCCCCACAGAAATATTCAAGAAGATAACAATGGTTTTAAGAGTTTAAAGAGATGTTGCATAGTATGGTAGGTGTGGCTTTCAACCATTTGGTGTTTTGTCAATACAGGTCTGAGACAGTGATTAAATGTAAATTCCCTTTGTTAACATATGTTACCATTTGAAAGAAGTTATTGTCAGGTCTGCATACTTAAGGCAGTGTAGCAGAAGAGTCAGGGCGCTATACTGTAATCAGATTCGCTCGTAACGTTGTGTCCAGTCAACGTTATGTAACCTATGGAAAGTCAGGAACGCATCTCTTTACTTAAGAGTATTCGATGTTTTGAGGATCTTTGAATTGATTATGTAATTGGAATTATACCTGACTGTTTAATAAATTGTTACATTTTTATTTATTCTGACTTACTCTGGAATTATTAACGATCTCTATGAGATCATGAATGGGTACTTTCCACAAAGGGTTAAACGGAATAATTATATGTGTGTATAACTATTAAACATAAATGACCAAATAACCAAATTGGCATTCTAATCTAAATTCTAAATTATAATAAAATGGAGTCAGATAAAGAGGAATTGGAATTAGATCCATTTTGCCCAGCTGAGAACACCGACCGCGCAAGTTCCTTCGCCCGCTCTTCGCTGCCACCATTGGAGCGATTTCAGCGGCCCTACACTAGTCATTATTTGTTTTTTCAATATTGTATTTGTAAACGGATAAAGAAATAACAAGTCCTTTTTCGATTTTCCGAATTTGAATTCTTAATTGAATATGAAAAGAACAAATGATACACGGATTACGGACCCATGTATCATCTGATCATTTCATTTCTTACTTGAAATGGAATAACGAGAAAAGATAAGACGGCTTGTTTATTCGTTTTTTTTCGTTAAATTATTGCACGGAAAATGAGATTTCGGCTAGATTTCTCGTTTTTCGTTGGTGGTTTACAAATCGGTTTATATTTCATTTGCACGTTTTGATAGTTTGTTTTCCAATTTTTGGAAGGATCGTGTACGTTTTGATCATTTAATTTCCTGTTTGAAATGGAATAACGAGATCAGATAAATCGGTATGGTCCGTGTATCATCTGATCATTTAATTTCTTACTTGAATTGGAATAATGATAAAAGAGAAGACGGCTTGTTTATTCGTTTTTTTCTTTAGATTATTGCACGGAAAATGAGATTTCGGCTAGATTTCTTGTTTTTCGTTTGTGATTTACAAATCGGTTTATGGCCTCGATATTTCATTTGCACATGTTTTGATAGTTTGTTTTCCAATTTGAAATGAAATGAGCAGAAACGAACAACGGCCCTTTTATTCGTTTTTTCAAAAAACGAAAAAGCGAGTTTCGGCTTGATTTTTCGTTTTTTTGGTTCAAAAAAACGGATTAATAACTTCAATATTTGTTTTTCACATGTGGGCGGTCAAGCACCTTTCCGCCGATTGGTCAAGCTAATCTGTGCGTGTGACGTCATCTGTCATTCCCCTGGCAGTGGCCAGCGCCTGTTCAGGCTACCGCTTCTTCAACTGTAGCCTATATGGCAGGTCCTAGATCGGGATTTCTTCTGTGCAACTTAATGCGTTTCACAAAACAAAATTATATCAGAAATATGAAATATTAATCTGCACGAGCCTGTTTTATTTAGATGTGTGGAGTTAAACCTGTGTGGTGAAGCTGCGCTAGACAGTGAAGAGCAGGTGCCACAGTCGGCCTAAGGCACATGCTGTAAATATCCTCCTGTAAATATCCTCCTATCCTCCTGTCAATCATCATGTCTCACTCTCGCTGGCGGCTATGATGATTACTACAATTACAGTTAATTATAGCATGATGATGTATTTTCCATTGATAAATAAAGGGCAAATAGTTCTGTTTGTTTGGATAAAAGGGAAATGGGAATACAAATCAATAATAGGCTGAACTGTACCATGATATGTCCGTTAACAGTTACCGCTACATATAGCTACACACACAAACATTTATATATATACAGGTCCTTCTCAAAAAATAAGCATTTTGTGATAAAAGTTCATTATTTTCAATAATGTATTGATATAATTAAAATGTCATATATTTTAGATTCATTGCACTCCAACTGAAATATTTCAGGTCTTTTATTGTTTTAATACTGATGATTTTGGCATACAGCTCATGAAAACCCAAAATTCCCATCTCAAAAAATTAGCATATCATGAAAAGGTTCTCTAAATGAGCTATTAACCTAATCATCTGAATCAACTAATTAACTCTAAACACCTGCAAAAGATTCCTGAGGCTTTTAAAAACTCCCAGCCTGGTTCATTACTCAAAACCGCAATCATGGGTAAGACTGCTGACCAGAAGGCCATCATTGACACCCTCAAGTGAGAGGGTAAGACACAAAAATAAATTTCTGAACGAATAGGCTGTTCCCAGAGTGCTGTATCAAGGCACCTCAGTGGGAAGTCTGTGGGAAGGAAAAAGTGTGGCAAAAACGCTGCACAACTAGAAGAGGTGACCAGACCCTGAGGAAGATTGTGGAGGACCGATTCCAGACCTTGGGGGACCTGTGGAAGCAGTGGACTGAGTCTGGAGTAAAAACATCCAGTGCCACCGTGCACAGGCGTGTACAGGAAATGGGCAACAGGTGCCGCATTACCCAGGTCAAGCCACTTTTTAACCAGAAACAGTGGCAGAAGCGCCTGACCTGGGCTACAGAGAAGCAGCACTGGACTGTCGCTCAAATTTTGCATGTCATTCAGAAATCAAGGTGCCAGAGTCTGGAGGAAGACTGGGGAGAAGGAAATGCCAAAATGCCTGAAGTCCAGTGTCAAGTACCCACAGTCAGTGATGGTCTGGGGTGCCATGTCAGCTGCTGGTGTTGGTCCACTGTGTTTGATCAAGGGCAGGGTCAATGCAGCTAGCTATCAGGAGATTTTGGAGCACTTCATGCTTCCATCTGCTGAAAAGCTTTATGGAGATGAAGATTTCATTTTTCAGCACGACCTCACAGTGCCAAAACCACTGGTAAATGGTTTACTGACCATGGTATTACTGTGCTCAATTGGCCTGCCAACTCTCCTGAACCCCATAGAGAATCTGTGGGATATTGTAAAGAGAAAGTTGAGAGACGCAAGACCCAACACTCTGGATGAGCTTAAGGTATGAAGGTATTTTTGGTGCAAAACAACTGAACACATGTGCGAGTGGAATTTGTAGTTGTTTAAGTTGTTTTGCACCAAAAATACCTTCATATTAAGGCCGTTATCGAAGCATCCTGGGCCTCCATAACACCTCAGCAGTGCCACAGTCAAGTCCAGTCAACTTTATTTATATAGCGCTTTTAACAATGCAGATTGTATCAAAGCAGCTTCACAGTGTTAAACAGAAAAATTATGCAACAGAATATATTTCGATTATCATACAGTAACAATGTGGGCTTTAGATCAGTAATTTGGTCTATATTGTTAATTTAGTTTAATAATTAGATTTATTTTGAAATATATTTGAAAAATAGTTTTTCCCCAACTGAGCATGCCAAGCCAGAGGCGACAGTGGCAAGGAAACCAAAACCCCATCAGGAGACCTAATGGAGAAAAATAAACCTTGGGAGAAACCAGGCTCAGTCGGGGTGCCAGTTCTCCTCTGGCCAATTAACAAACAGCGTATTATTATTATTCTGGCAATTTTAAAGGTCAGAGGTCATAATAGATCTGAATATTTGAAAGATCTGAGGCAACATGTCGGAGACGGGTTGTTTTGAGGATGACATATCGATTTAAAGAATTATTAACTAGGACTATTCAAACAATTGGAGTCATCACGCCGGAGACAGGTTTATTGAGGATGCTGTGTCGATGAGGCAGCTTAAGGGGGAGTCTAAATGACACGGTCTCTGCAGACACTTCAGGGTCATGTGTTGGTCACATCTGGGTGCAGGTCCACCGTCTGATCTGGATACAGCCTGGATCCGGCTGACTGCAGTTTTACCTCGGGATAAAACAGAGACACTAACATTAGCGTAGATGCCATTCTTCTGATGATGTAACGAGTACATCAGGTGTTATGGGAAGTGTTCCCGGTTTCCGGCTGACCTAGATAATGCACCCTAATAATCATTTAATTGTAAAAAAAGGTTTTTATGTGTATGCCATAGAAAAGAGATGTGTTTTTAGTCTAGATTTAAACTGACAGAGTGTGTCTGCTTCCCGAACAATGCTAGGAAGACTGTTCCAGCGTTTAGGTGCTAAATAGGAAAAGGATATTCTAGGTATTATCAGCTGGTCAGAGTTTAGAGACCGCAGTAGACGTGATGGAGTATAATGTGTTAAGAGCTCACTCAAGTACTGGGGAGCTAAACCATTTAGTGCTTTGTAAGTAATAAGCAAGATTTTAAAATGTATGCGACGTTTAATAGGGAGCCAGTGCAGTGTTGACAGAACCGGGCTAATGTGTTCATACTTCCTGGTTCTAGTAAGAACTCGAGCTGCTGCGTTTTGGACCAGCTGGAGTTTGTTTATTAAGCGAGCAGGGTCACCAACCTTTTCGAGCCAAAGATCCCTGACCTCAGCCTTGATGAAAGGCAAGATTTTTCGACACCATCTGTCGATTTTTTTCCTTTTCTTTTCTTTATTCAAGCAAATTATTGTTGTTTATTTGCTCTATAACTGGCCAAACTTGCCTTAAAAAAATTTGCTATTTGAAATGCGAGGCAACCACTGCATTTTAATCACGATCCAAACAAAGATAGACATATGTAGCATGAGCAGTTTTTGTTTTAGTTTTTTATTTAAATTACATTGCATAATTTCAAGACTTAGAGCAAATACAGAAGGGTCTAACTTTAGCTTTGTGAAATTGTTACATAATACACACCTGCACAAAACAAAAACAGATGGACTAAATAAAAATGCTAATTCACTCTCTAACAGTAGGTGGTGCTTATGAAAAGTCAGTTTCTTTCAGAGATACATTCCATGTAACCCCCTCCCCGATTCAATAATTATATTTTTCTTCCTATATTCCCAACAGTTATCTTGCTGGGCCTATTTATACCTGCATGGTCCACTTCATGTGTTTTTACAGATAAGTTATCTATCTGATTTATCATTATCACGATTTCATTTACACGTGTCTCGGCAAAAAGGATATAAATCCGATCTTCAATTCCCAAGCTACAAATTTTTAAGTTCACATAACCGAAATCAACAAATATGAGCTGCATTTTATTGATCAACTGCTCATTTCAAAATCAAGGACTGCAATAGGAGAGAGTGGCATAAGCACTGACTTTAACGATGATGATTGTGTATTGAGCATCTGCAACATTTACTTTCATTTGCGTCAGTTTTCTGAAGAGATACTCATGCATTGCCGCAGCCGTAGCGCTGTCATAACCATATAACATCGGTCAATTTGTGCTGTGCAAATTTTGAGGTTGCAGAGAATACATTTTGGGATTATATGGAGCGATTTTGAGCCTTGATAAAGTGTTTGTAAAGCTTTATACATAGAGGCCGGATAGCTGGCCTGCATGGTTGTAGCCAAGTGTAAGCAAAACTCACGTATCTGATATTTCACAGGGGGTTATTATCAGCGTCGTCGATCCCACGCACACATGGGGCAGTTTGCAAAACACTCCACTACAAATGGCGTTACTGAACAGAGAATAAACAGTGCATAGAGCAACAGAAATATTACACGCATACATGCGATGTTCATACAGCTCGCGCATCCACGGACTGCCCACTCATCAGCGAGTGAAAGTGTGTGCGTTCTGCCTTAAAGGAGCAGTACCTAATTCTAATTGTTACATGTTCATCGGGAGCTACCAGGAAAGTAATAAAGATCGACAAGTCGATCGCGATCGACGGGTTGGCGACCACTGCAGTAGAGCATTACAATAATCTAGCCTTGAGCTCATGAACGCATGTATTAACTGTTCAGCATTTTGCATTGAGAGCATGTGCCGTAATTTAGATATATTTTTAAGATGGTAGAATGCAGTTTTACAGATGCTAGAAACATGGCTTTCAAACGAAAGATTGGTATCAAAGAGAACACCCAGGTTCCTAACTGACGACGAGGACTTAACAGAGCAGCCATTGAGGGTTAGACAGTATTCTAGGTTACTACTTGTGGAGCTTTTTTGTCCAATGATTAAAATTTCATTTTTTTCTGAATTAAGTTGCAGGAAATTACGGATCATCCTATTTTTTATATCATCTATACATTCCGTTAATCTTGTGAATTGGTTAGTTTCTTAGGGTGTGAAGAAATATAGAGCTGAGTATCATCAGCAAAACAATGAAATCTAACGCCATGCTTCCTAATAATATCTCCCAGTGGTAGCATGTACAGGGTGAACAGCAACGGTCCTAGCACTGAGCCCTGCGGCACTCCATACTGAACTTGTGATCGGTGTGACATCTCTTCATTTACTGCTACAAATTGATAACGGTCAGATAGGTATGATTTAAACCATGCCAATGCAGGTCCACTAATGCCTACATAATTTTCGAGTCTATTCAAAAGAATGTTGTGGTCGATAGTGTCGAATGCAGCGCTAAGATCGAGTAACACTAACATACAACCACAATCGGATGATAAGAGTAAATCATTTGTAACTCTGATGAGAGCAGTCTCAGTACTCAGTATGATACAGTCTAAATCCTGACTGAAAATCCTCACAGATACCATTTCTTTTTAAAAAGGAAAATAATTGTGAAGACACTGCCTTTTCAAGTATTTTTGAAAGAAAGGGTAGATTTGAGATTGGCCTGTAATTGACTAATTCTGTAGGATCAAGTTGCGGTTTTTTAATAAGTGGTTTAATAATAGCCAACTTAAAAGTTTTCAGTACATATCCTAATGACAAAGATGAATTAATGATATTAAGAAGAGGATCCATGACCTCTGGTAGCATCTCTTTTTATAGCCTAGTCGGTATAGGGTCAAGCATACATGTTGTTGTTTTAGATGAATTAAAGAGTTTAGCCAATTCTTCCTCTCCTATAGCAGTGAATGAGTGTAATTTTTCCTCAGTGACACTACGATGCTCTGTCTGATGTGATACTGTAGTAGACAGCTGCATGGTTATTATTTTCTTCCTAATATTGTTGATCTTACACGTAAAGAAGTTCATAAAGTCATTACTGCTGTGCTGTTTACAAACATCAGAAGTTGAAGCTTTATTCTTGGTTAATTTAGCCACTGTATCGAATAAATACCTAAGTTTTGTTTTCTTCTAAGAGAGTCGAGAAATAAGCAGATCTAGCAGTTTTTACGGCCTTTCTGTATGCGATCATACGTTCTTTCCACAAATTACGAAAGACCTCTAGTTTTGTTTTCTTCCAGCTGCGCTCCATTTTTCTGGCTGCTGTTTTAAAGGCCCGGGTGTGCTCGTTGTACCATGGCATTGAACTATTTTCTTTAATCTTCTTTAAGCGCAGGGGAGCGACGGTGTCTAAAGTACTGGAAAAGAGAGAGTCAATCGTTTCTGTTGCAACATTGAGTTCCTCTAAGCTATCTGGAATGCTGAGGAGAAGATACTGATTAGGAAGATTATTTAAAAAACAATCTTTAGTCACGGCAGTGATAGTCCTGCCATTTTTGAAACGGGTGGTCGGCTTTGTAGCTTTAGCTAAATTAAGTATACATGATACTAGGTAATGATCTGAGATGTCGTCGCTCTGCTGCAGAATTTCAACGGTATCAACATTTATTCCATGTGACAATATTAGGTCTAAAGTATGATTATGGGGATGAGTAGGTCCTGACACGGGTTTGCTTAACTCCAATAGAGTTTAGAATGTCTTTAAATGCCAATCCCAATTTGTCTTTTTCGTTGTCTACATGGATATTAAATCACCAACAATTAGTAATTTATCTACGGCCAGAACTAGCTCTGATAGAAAATCAGCAAATTCTTTGATAAAGTCTGTATTGTGCCCTGGTGGCCTATATACAGTAGCTAACACAAATGTTACACGGGATTTATCATTTGCACTACATAACGTTACATAAAGCACCAAAATTTCAAAGGAATTATATTTGAAACTAGACTTCTGAGTAATACTGAAGATATTATTATAAATTACAGCAACCCCTCCCCCTTTACCTTTCAGACGCGGCTCGTGTTTATAAAAATAATCTTGTGGGGTAGACTCATTTAAAGTAATGTAGTCGTCAGGTTTTAGTCAGGTTTCTGTCAAACACAGCACATCTAGATTATTATCTGTAACGATATCATTAACAATGAGCGCTTTTGGGGAAAGGGATGTGCTTTTTCATTTGATTATCCGTATTATATATATTGTTTATTTGTTGGACATTAATTAAATTATTTCCGTTGAATGGTTTTGATGGTGCATAGAATACAGTACTGTAAGCAGTTACTGAAACCGTGCAGAAGTTTGTGATATGATGATATTTTTACAGTACCTATTTTCCAGTCGAAAATGTTCTTATCACACTTGCCACTGTGTATCGGCTTAGATTTGGCTGTACTCGCAGTCCAGCCTCTCTCAGCGTCAGTCCGGGGTTGACAACGTGATCAACCAGTGTTGCACGGATCTCATTTGTGAGATTCGGTCCTCTTTGAGCACCTTCTTTTCTTCCTCTTCCTCTACCTCTACCTCTACCTCTGCCTCCAGCATGGCCTCCATCTCTTCCTCTGTTGATTGCTCCTCTGTTGATTCCTCCTCTTCCTCCTCTTCCTCATCTTCCATAGATTTTTGTGTGTAAATAGGAAAATAGGTACTGTAAAAATATCATCAGATCACAAACTTCTGCACGGTTTCAGTAACTGCTTACAGTACTGTATTCTATGCACTATCAGCACTTCTGTTACCTTTTCCTGTAAAATTACTGTACTATTGTATGGATTTGTTTTTATATATAGGATTGAGGGTCAGGAGCAACAAGGGGGAAGGCCTTCTATGTTCACAGAACAGCAAGAGAGGAGATTGTAAACATGGTTTTGGCCAACAATGCTATAACACTCAAGCTGCTCCAAGCTAACATTGTCAATAACCATGCCACTTTCAACGATATCCATCAGGTCTCAACATCAACACTGGCACGCATCCTAAAAAAAAAAACATATTCAAATGAAGCAAATTTATCGAGTGCCTTTCGAGCGCAATTCAAAGGGTGAAGCGATCATGCATGATTATGCAGAGGTATGTATTCACTATAGCAGTGTGATCTTGCATACTGTCTCATATTCTTTTACTGTACTGTACTATGTATACTAGATCTACACTGAACTATACAATTTTGCCTGACACTGTTCTTCAGAGAGTTTTACGAATGGATGGAGAGGAGATCCTGCATGAGTTCATTTACGTAGATGAGGCTGGTTTTAACCTGGCGAGAACACGAAGGCGGGGAAGAAACATCATTGGCCAAAGGGCTATAGTCAATGTCCCCGCGCAACGTGGGGGTAATATAATACTCTGTGCAGCCATTACACAGAATGGGGTCCTCCACCGCCATGCCCATATGGGCCCTTACAACACAGCACCCATTCTTGGACCAATTGCACAACATAACAGCAGCTAATCAAATTGATCATATGCAATACATTGTTGTCTGGGACAATGTGTCTTTCCACCGCTCTGCTCTGGTTCAGAACTGGTTTCAGCAACATCCACATTTCACTATCCAATATCTTCCACCATATTCTCCATTCCTCAACCCTATAGAAGAGTTTTTCTCGGCATGGCGGTGGAAGGTATATGATCTCTGTCTCCAGGCTGAGGTACCTCATCCAAGCCATGGAGGAGGCCTGTGACCAGATGGAGGTTGCAGCAATGCAAGGATGGATTCGTCATTCAAGACGTTTCTTTCCAAGGTGTCTTGCCAATGACAACATTGCCTGCGATGTTGATGAAATTCTCTGGCCAGATCCAGCTAGGCGAAGAGACGATGTATAGTTTTTTTTTGTTCCTTGAACTTACAGTACAATATGTGAAGTGACATTTTGTTACAGTATTCTGGATCTCCATGTCAACATTTTGGGCGTGTTGACAAATAAATTAGTTTCTTCAGTCTGAAACATTGGTCTTGTGTGGTGTTTGGTGACTTTACATTATATTTGTACTTTGTTGATGGTAGCCTACTCTAATCATAGGGAAGTGTTTTAGGTTTATCACAGCAGAGTGTAACTCGTGCAAACAGAGTATGTTAATGTGAAACGTGTGTGTTTCATATGGTAACAAAGTGTGGTTTTGAAACAGAAGTGTATAGTTTTTACAAGAGTGTTTAATTGTGCAAAGGATCTGTAGTGTTTTGCTAATTGGGTGTGTGGTTGTGCTAATTGTATGTATTGTTTTGAAAACACAGGCCCTGTTTTGAAAATCGTGCTTAAGCAAAAAAACTGTAATGAATGCGAGCACATCATTTAACTCAAGAAATGTTTAAAATAGTTGTTAAGGCAAACGTATTTTTCCTTTTAAGTACAGTAGACTATATACATATGAATTTGTGTGTGTGTGTGTGTGTGTGTAAGGGTGTGTGTGTGTGTGTGTGTGTGTGAGAAAGGGTGTGTGTGTGAAAGGGTGTGTGTGAAAGGGTGTCAAAGGGTGTCAAAGTGCGATGGAAGCCGTGTTCAGGATGGTATGTATCGCATATAAACTGTATAAGGATGCACTATGATAATGATACAAATGAGGTAAACCTGTTGTCAAAATCTAGGTTATTTATGTTACTTGTATTTTAATAAATCTTGCTTACATTTTTGTGTCATTACATTCTTAACTGAATGCAAATCCATTCTATGTGTAATACTTACATGCCGCAGCCTATTCTGTAATTTTGTATATTATCAAATTATTATTATTATTATTTATAATTTTTTTTTACTGATTTGCAGTGGGATGAAATGGGCGGACACCTGGGAGCCAAACAATCTTTTCTTCCCAGAATAGTTCTTGGTTGAATGCTTAGTGTAAAATATTTGTACATGTTCTTGGTTAAGTAACTGTTTTTTGTTTTGTTTTTTTTTCTCTTATCTACTTTTACTGCATGTTAAATATGTTTGAATATGAATAAATATGTTAAATAAATGATCAATCATTGGTCTTGTGAGTGTCTCCCCTTGAATTCCATTTTGTTGTATATTTTCATCTGGGTGTTAATAGTACAAAGTCTGTAAATTATTGAAAGCTTGCATGATGATCTGGTAAATGTTATTGAATTGATATGTTCTTGTACTATATATATTGGAAATAATAAACTATATATATATATATATATATATATATATATATATATATATATATATATATATATATATATATATATATATATATATATATATATACATATTTACATGCAAAGTTAGATTAAAACATTAGCATAGGCTATTGCCTTCAAATTTTGTTTTTCAGTTAAGTAAACTTTGCTTTAAAACGATCAAGTGAAAGGTAGGTTAACAAAATGAACACAAAAGTGGCAAGTCTAGTTGTAGGTAGCCTACACTGCGGAGAAAAAGAGGTAATTCACAGATCTATTTTGACATAACAGATTGTTTTATAATATGTTAAACATGTATAATATGTTAAACATGTTTATGACTTTTTGCTCTTTTAACAATTAGAGAGTTCCCCAAAAATATTTGATTTCAATAGAGTGAAGTGTTTAACGTAAATATCTCTGACTGGCCATTCCAACAATGGGCTGAACATATGTCTGTGATTGGCTACACTCAACGTTGTAAAATTACCATGCACGTAGTAAGGTGCGGGAATCAATCCCAGCATCTTGGGTTGAATGATTGGAAACAACCCAACGGATGGCCAGTAGGACTTTGCAACACAGAAAGACAAACATTCACTCTCTCATCTACATGGACAATTTGTGTCCGTGTCAAATATTCTACCGAAATGTACCCATGCATGGTTGTACTATACTTATTTTCTGTCCGAAATGCAATATTAAAAAAAAAAAAAAAATCTGCATATTTACATTCCAGCTGCTTTTATCTTGTTCTGATTTCAACCCTGCCACCTCTTGCTCAATTGATCATTTATTTTTAAAGCTGGGGTTTCACTGCCCTTGACGTTTTACCCACAGGTCCAATTGAGATCTTTTAAGCCATATTTAAACTGATTCATGGTACAAAATATGTTTTGTTGTTATTATTAGGTCAGCAATACATTAAGTTAACAATGAGGTGTTGCAATGTTGAGAGAAATGACTCATTTATCGAGATACTAACCCTAACCCTAAGCATGAATAATCACTTCAAAGAACTACAAATAACAGCGCCATGTTTTCCTGTTCCATCGATAGAATGATAAAGGCTTATGGGCAATGTGTTTAGTAAAGAAATTAAATAAATACTATCTTTATTAAACAAGGTGATGTCTAAATAGGTTCATTGTGCAAACCTCTATGACATTTTTTAGAGGCAGGCTAAAAATTATTGTTTTATTGTGAGCACTGTTTAAAACGCCTTTATACCACATTTCAAAGTCTGAAAACTTTGTCCAACATTATTTTGTAAGCAAATAAGCATTAATTAGTTAGCATAATTAGTTAATTAGTTTGATATTTCAGGGAGAGCTATGGGTCCCTGGAGGTGTAAAGACAGTAAAACATATGCATTAACAAACATCCCCCTTTTGCTGCCAAAACAGCTCTGACCAATCCAGGCATGGACTCCACTAGACCCCTGAAGGGTTACTGTGGTATCTGGCACCAAGATGTTAGCAGCAGATCCTTTAAGTCATGTAGGTTGCGAGGTGGGGCCTCCATGGATCGGACTTGTTTGTTCAGCTCATCCCACAGATGCTCGATTGGATTGAGATCTGGGGCCAAGTCAACACCTCAAACCCGTTGTGCTCCTCAAACCATTCCTGAAGCATTTGTGCTTTGTGTCAGAGTGCATTATCCAGCTGAAAGAGCCACAGCCACCAGGGAATACCGTTTCCATGAAAGGCTGTATATGGTCTCAACCATGCTTAGGTAGGTGGTACGTGTCAAAGTAACATCCACTTGGATGGCAGGACCCAAGGTTTCCCAGCAGAACATTGCCCAAAGCATCACACTGCTCTTCCCATAATGCATGCTGGTGCCAGGTGTTCCCCAGGTAAGCCACGCACCCGGCCATCCATGTGATGTAAAAGAACACGTGATTCATCACACCAGGTCACCTTCTTCCATTGCTCCATGGTCCAGTTCTGATGCTCACGTGCCACTGTTTGTGCTTTCGGCGGGGTCAGCATGGGCACCCTGACTGGTCAGCGGCTATGCCGCCCCATACGCAACAAACTGTGATGCACTGTGTATTCTGACACCTTTCTATCAGAACCAGCATTAACTTCTTGAGCAGTTTGAGCACCAGTAGCTCGTCTGTTTGGTCGGACCACACGGGCCAGCCTTCACTCCCCACGTACATCAATGAGCCTTGGCTGCCTATGACTTTGTCGCTGGTTCACCACTGACCCAGTTATAGAATAAAATAAAATAACATAAAAACAACAGCAATAGCCATTTGGAATGAGCTTCTCAGTTTATTTCTTAAGGATTTTGGCCTGTGGAACAAGAACATAATGTTCTCAAGTGTTAGGCATCTGTACTGTGCATAATCTTGCTAATAATTGAGCAAAGGATCCATGTTGAATTTCCATGGTAAATCATCCTAAAAAGTGTCGTAAGTGTTTTTGTTTTTTAGCAATATAGCCCAATTAAGCCTCTTGTAATCCACTTTTCAGTCTTCCCTTCATGTCACTGAAATTTGGCATATTTACTCAATGTTACTGTAACACATCACTAAATATTTGCAATGATAATATTTTGGTGCATTATTGTCCCAAATGCCATTAATCCGATTAAAAAAACAATAGTCTCAATAAGAGTCATGGTAAGGAATTATATGTAGTTTTTTAATTTAATCAATGATAAAAAAAAAAAGTTACAGAACGTTACAGCTGATCAACAAAAAAGATTAAATATTTAAAAAACATTCACATTAGTTTTTGTAAAATGAGTTACATTTCTCAAAAAATTATTCTCAAAAATTATTAATGTGTCAAACAAACAAATCCCTCCCACCATGTATTGTACAAATCAAACCAAAAAAACTGTGATACACAATCCACGGTTCGAACCGCAATCCTCTCATGTTGAACAGACCGTGCCCCACTCCCTGCTGCCCCAGCCCAGCTCTCACTTCACCTTGTGCCACAATTTTTTTTTTTTCTTCCTTGACATTAGATTAAATAGTAATTAGTACACTTTTAACAACTAATAAGAGCTGTATTTTTATTAAATATTATAATAATATTATTAACTAAATATACAATAACTTTCACATGACTAGGGCAATCGCTCAAGTTGCACGGAGGAAGGACAAATAGAGCCAGTTTCCCCAAAATGCTACCTTGGAGTCCCAGCAACATCGTCATTTTCGTAGCTTGTTATGATATAAAAATCTCTCTCACCTTAGAAAACATCTTTCCTGTCCTGTTAGCTGTTCTACTGTGCCGCACTTTTACTCTTTAGTTATATCCTCTGTATATAAAGCGCAAGCGAAACTACGAACATGCAACGTTACAATGTAAATTTGTAAGTCATGAAATAAAAGTAAAGTACCAATAAATCACGTAACTGGTTTCGATGTGTGTGAGCTGGGAAGGCATGCAGGTGTTCATTCGGTTCATCAGGAGTAGTTTTCATGTTTCATTAACAGTTCATGAAGTATTGTGTATTTGCCATGGTAACATGAAGCCAATGTATAAAATTAATAAGTTAAATTATTGTTGTTGTTGTTAATTATATTAAGTTAAAGTTAATCTAGTGTTATTATTGCTGGTGCCCTGCCATGAACCCTGCCTCCACAGCAAACAGAATTGAACCAGAGGTGGCTCGAAAACCATGATATAAACTGAACCGTGGCATAGTTTTATCCTAACACCCCTATTAATTATTATATTATTTTCTTAAAAAACGACACAATCTCCAACTGCTTCAATTCAAGCTAATTTAAAAACAATGAACACAAATATCTTAAGTAGTATGTAAAATGCACATAGCATGTTGTCAGAGAGTATCATATTTAATCTTTTGGATCTGTTTTAATCAGTTTAAGGAATGTGTAAAATTGTTTGAGAAAAGCTGAAAATCAAATTATCCAGTAGTATCTGCCAACATAAATCATAATACTTACGTGATCATTATTTTTGCGGACAAAGTCCACAAAGTCAGACACCTCTAAAAAGTTGGTCAAGTAATCCCCTTTTCTCTGTGCTACTGAGAAACACATTAAGAAAGCAGATTAACACATCATTCAAAATTAATACAATCACTTTATATTAAAAAAAGAAAAGCACCTTGCCGTGTTTTTAAAACGATAGTGTTTGCGATTCCCGTCAACACATACAGCTAGCATGTCTGGAGTGCATGCTGGACAAGTGAAAAACTCCTCCTGGCACATATTTTCCACAGCATATCTAGCTGCAACCCATTCTTTGAAACTGCAGCTGAAGAGATTGGCTGATATTTTTCCACTCTGCAAAATGAAGCACATGTAATACTGCTGTTTTACTGGGTAGAACTAGTTTTATTTTAGATTATAAGTAGTATTGAAAGTACTCATATTCTTTTAAACGAATCTCCAAAAAGTTAAAAGGATAGTCATTAAGGATAGTCTGTTTAACATAGTTTAAACAAATAAACAAATAAAATACTTTACTCTACAAAAGAGAAGTGTTTTCTCATCAAGCATTTTAACAAAAGCATGAAAAGACATCCCTGGTGATGCAATTTTCATCTCTTAAAATGAGATAAGCACATCTGTTGAGAACAGAATACTTGTAGGAATGTTGCCAGGCCAGTAACCACTCCTCTGAAGTTCATGCAAAGATGTCTCTCGTGAATGTCCACATGAAGCACAGGAAAATTTAGGCATGCTAAGGTTGTAACGGCCTAAAGAAGTAAAACCAGCTACATAAAAATATAAGATAACAAGGAAATGGTAATAAATATTAGAAACAATATGATGCAAAAATCTTCCTTTCCATTCATAGTGATGAGGATCATGGGCCTGCCAGAAGAAACAAGGACTGTCCCATTACTACAATCACATATATTTTCTGGTACTTCTACAGGCAACAGTCGAACTATGCAACAAAGAAGTTATATTTAAAAACATGATATTAAGAGGAGAATGAAACAACAATAATACAACAAAGTAAAACATTATCTTACCAAGATGTTTAGCAGAAATGTGACCAGCTGCCTGGCAGAATCCTGTGGTTGGAGGTACAAAACCTGAGACAAGGGAATCCCTATTATGAAGAACAAAGAAGCTACCATGCCTTTTCTCATCACAGCCTGCACAGAGGAAAGGGTAAGGGAGGCAATCCCTACAGCGCACAATGGCTGCATTTGATCTGCACTGTTGGCAGGATGAGGATCTTACATCCTCTCCTTTTAAAATGTTCTCCACAAGTGAAGATCTAGCTTCTTTCCACCTCTCCTCCCTCATTTCACTTCTAATGGCCCAGTCATTGGATGCAGACCGGGGTTGATGATCTTGAATTGGCATAAAATCCCCCTTCATCACCTTCCTTTGTGTCCAACAGCCTCTTTAGCTCTTCAAGAATGGTATCTAAGTCAAATTAATAAACATGAACATATATAGAAATCATTCACATTTATATAAAAACACAATTTAAATATCAACCACAAAGCAATATTTTGTTTCAGTGTTTACCAGCTAACTCAGAGGCATTTGCAGGGCCACCATTTAAGTCATCTTCCATGACTAGTGGACCTGCTAAAAAATTGTGAGAAAGAAATAAACACTTAAAGAGATACTCATACACACAACATAATTTTGATATAGCTAAACATTACCAGAAATGTTATCGTCTCTTCTTAGTCCTATTTACAAAACAGAAGCACAATTTTACAATTATTATATATTAATATATATATATATATATATATATATATATATATATATATATATATATATATATATATATATATATATATATATATATATATATATATAGTATAAGTATGGACTCTGGACTCAAATTTTGGGCTGCCACATATGGAGCATTATACATTTCTTTCATTTAATTAGCATATACAGTGAGTACCTTATACTTACGTTCTACAGTTGCCCTTCTGGCTCTTGGGTATTTGTAAAGTATTTCCCCTTGGCTGTCTCTTTTCTCCATTGAACAGTAGGGTGTGAGGGTAGAGGCTGCACATTGCTTTCCTAAGAGCATAACAAATGACTAGCCAACAATTCAAGAAATATCACTTAATGTCTTGTTAGGGTTAATAACTGCATACTATTGATGAATAAAGTAACAGTCATGGTGAAATGAATATTGATTGCGACTTATAAAACCAACAGGATTTTTATTTATATATATATATATATATACTGAACTCAATGATTGTACTGAAAAACTTTATTTTACCTCTCGAGCTTGCAAGATTTCAAGGAGCTCATCTGTATTTCTCAGCTCTTCTTCTAATTCCAAATCCATCATGTGAATGTATACAGACACTCAACAGATAGAAAAATAATGCTGCACAGACCAAAGAGAGAGAGAGAGAGAGAGAGAGAGAGAGAGAGAGATGATAGATGGGAAAACAAAGAAAACATTATTTAATGTTCACATATACCATAGATTGTAATAGTACTGATACAATATGTTATGTAATTGAATAAAATATATGAAATATATATATATATATTTTTTTAACCCTAATCTTATATTCAGTTTAAGTGAAGTTATTTATATGGGTGAATGTTTATAACATTCTTATTCAGATTAATAAACTTGTCTATTATGGCAGTTTGACACAAATAACAGGTCATAAAGTGTCTGATAAACTCTAAATTATAAAGGATTAGCTATCATGCTGACACTTGACCTTGACATATTGGTACCATTATTAGCAACATATAACGTTATAGCACGCATCACGTGTCAGGTATCATTAGCACCAGTCAGTTTTTGGGTTTTTATTTATATATTATATATATATATAGCAACCCAGATAGACTTGGACATGATACACAAAAATGTACAGTGATTCCAGTGTAGAATCTGAAATTATTTAATTTCTGTAGCAGAACCTACCGTGCAAAGACGAGATATAGCAGTGCAGTGATGGGGGTAGAGTGTGTAGTGACTCAAAAGAATCGATTCCTTGACTCTGAAAAGCCTCATAGTTGGGGTCGACTCCAGCACAGGAATCGACACGCGGTGTCGACTCTGGAAAGCGAGACAAGATTTACCGCGAAATGCGAAGGATTTTTTTATTTTTATTTAATTTGTATTTATTTAAATAAATAAATAACACACTATTTTAAATTTCTTAATAAAAAACACACATTTATCATTTTACTTCGTAAAAATATCCTATAGATTTGTTGTAAGTGTATGCTTAGTTGTGTTTTGACTGGCCAACATAAGAACCACAGCAGTTAAAACACGTGACAATATTCTACAGATAACATTGATAGCGAGCCGATTATTAATGATCCTGGCATCTGATGCAAAAATAGCCAAAGGCGCAAACAGAAGTAAATAAATAAATACAATAAAATACATCAAGCATATAAAATAATAGATATGCGTGAATCACTGGGCATCTTCAATATACAAATATAATTTATAACAGTTCAGTTTTTCAATAAGGAACAGGCCGTATACACAGTAGGCCTACACAATCAAACTGCCATGCATTATAAAAACACAAAGATATAACACGTGTTATGGATTTTAAAGCTTTAGAGTTGCTGAAGGTAGCCTACATATCCAGATAAAAGTCTTTACATAAAATATTAAATTGGGGATTTATAGACAAAAAATATATATGTCTAGAAACTTAGCTATAAAAAATAATCAATTTAAAATGTATTTCTTATCAGAGCTTTGCAGAATTGCGATGACGTATAGACTATTATACTATGGAGGACCAAATTACTCAAAATTAAATAATTAAATAAATAATGAATTCAATTAAACAACAATTAAATGTACCAGTTTATTCTGAAATAATTAATTAAATAATTAATTAAATAATTAAATAATTAATTAAATAATTTATTTATTAATTTAATAATTAAATAATTTATTTGATTAAATATTAATTAAATAATTAAATAAATAAATGTATCTATTTATTTTGTAAAATTACATGAAATTATTTAATATATTTCACAATTACCACACTCTTCCAAATAGATACAAATCAATTTTTTTATTATTTAATGTGCTTTTTCAAAAATATGTTTTTCATAATAATATGCTGCATTTACGAATGATGCCTATTTTGAGGAATCATGCATTTCCAAAGCAACATTTTTCCAAAGATTTTTTTCATAATAATGGAGGACATTTCACAAATGCCAATCAACAGGCAGTTGGCGGGGCTTGGCGCTGATTGGATAACCCTTTCACATTGATTACTTTTTCCTGTCTGGGTCTGGCAAGTTGCAAGGGGAAATAGGGGAATTGATTGTAAATTAATATGGCGGTAGGAATTGATCAAGATAAAAACACACTTACTTAAACACAGCCACATTTCTCATCATTTACAGGTTTTTAGAAAATTCAATAGAGTCAAAATACATTTTCAGTCACAAATAAGAAATGAGAAGCACCCTTGGTGTTCCGTGATGTCACCACAGCACACACAGATCGATCTGTCATGTCTGTCGACGCTTTAACTTCAAACCAATCAGCGCCAAGCACCGCCCACTACCTGTTGATTGGCATTTGTGAAATGTCCTCTATTATTATGAAAAAAATCTTTGGGAAAATCGTGCTTTGGAAATGCATGATTCGTCAAATAGGCCCCATTCGTAAATGCAGCATATTATTATGAAAAACGGCTTTTTGAAAAAGCACATTTAATAATGAAAAAATATTTTTAAACATAACAATAGTGTGTGTGGAAGAGGTGATTGTGAAATATATTAAATAATTTCATGTAATTTTACAAAATAAATAGATACATTTATTTATTTAATTATTTAATTAATATTTAATTAAATTAATTATTAAATTATTAAATTAATTATTTAAGTAATTATTTAATTATTTCATAATAAACTGGTACATTTAATTGTTGTTTTATTGAATTCATTATTTATTTAATTATTTCATTTTGAGTAATTTGGTCCTCCATATTATACTAGGCTCGTTTGCCTTATGCGTCTTAATCTAACGCCTAGGGGTGGCCGTTGAAATCAATGGAGTTCCCGGTTCGTCAAATTAGTGACGCCTAGGGGTGGCCGTTGAAATCAATGGAGTTCCCGGTTCGTCAAAGTGGTGACGCCTAGGGGTGGCCGTTGAAATCAATGGAGTTCCCGGTTCGTCAAAATAGTGACGCCTAGGGGTGGCCGTTAAAATCAATGGAGTTCCCGGTTCGTCAAAATAGTGACGCCTAGGGGTGCTTTTGACGTCTTCATTGTGACGCGGAAAGCACTTGACCATGCTTCGGTTTTTGACGCCCTGGGAGTGAGAATGGGTTGATGTTTTGTATGCGTTGCAATGAAAAAGCACTAATCTCGTCAATGCATGAAGATTTCTTATATATTTTGAATTGCAAAACACTTTTTTCAAATGCACATGAGTTTTGTGTGCAATGCAAACGAGTTTTGTATGCAAAAGCACTAAACTCTTCCAAGCACTGCAGCAAAAGCAATAATCTCTTTTGTATGTTTTGTATGCATTGCAATGAAAAAGCACCTATCTTTGCAATGCAACGAGTTATAAATGCATTGGAAAAGCAGTTACCTTATCAATGCATATGAGTTATAGTATGCAATGCAATGCAAACGAGTTTTGTATGCATTGCAATGCAAAAGCACTAAACTCTTCCAAGCACTGGAGCAAAAGCACTAATTTCTTTTGTATGTTTTGTATGCATTGCAATAAAAAAGCACCTATCTTTTCAATGCACGAAGATTTCTTATATGTTTTGAATTGCAAAACACTTTTTTCAAATGCACATGAGTTTGTATTCAATGCAACGAAAGCACTTATGCAATTCAAAAGCACTAATCTCATCAAAGCCCTGCAGCAAAAGCACTAATCGCTTTTGTATGTTTTGGATGCATTGCAATGCAAAAGCACTAAATTTCGGAATGCACAAATATTTCTTTATGCATTGCATCACAAAACCTATCTTAATGCACATGAGTTTTGTGTACAATGCAACGAGTTTTAAATCCATTGGAAAAGCAGTTATCTTATCAATCCATATGAGTTATAGTATGCAATGCAATGCAAACGAGTTTTGTATGCATTGCAATGCAAATGCACTAATCTCTTCAAAGCCCTGCAGCAAAAGCACTAATCTCTTTTGTATATTTTGTTTGCATTGCAATGAAAAAGCACTAATCTCGTCAATGCACAAAGATATCTTATATGTTTTGAATTGCAAAACACTTTTTTCAAATGCACATGAGTTTGTATGCAATGCAACAAAAGCACTAATACAATTCAAAAGCGCTAATCTCTCCAAAGCCCTGAAGCAAAAGCACTAATCTCTTTTGCATGTTGGATAGTTTTGTATGTATTTCCATTGCAATGGAAAAAGCACTAAATCTCGCAATGCACAAATATTTCTTTATGCATCGCAAAAACACTATCTTAATGCACATGAGTTTTGTGTGCAATGCAACGAGTTTTGTATGCATTGGAAAATCAGTTATCTTATCAATGCATATGAGTTATAGTATGCAATGCAATGCAAACGAGTTTTGTATTCATTGCAATCCAAAAGCACTAAACTCTTCAAAGCACTGCAGCAAAAGCACTAATCTCTTTTGTATGTTTTGTATGCATTGCAATGCAAAAGCACTAAATTTCGAATGCACAAATATTTCTTTATGCATTGCATCACAAAACCTATCTTAATGCACATGAGTTTTGTGTGCAATGCAACGACTTTTGTATGCATTGGAAAAGCAGTTATCTTATCAATCCATATGAGTTATAGCATGCAATGCAATGCAAACGAGTTTTGTATGCATTGCAATGCAAAAGCACTAATCTCTTTTGTATGTTTTGTTTGCATTGCAATGAAAAAGCACTAATCTCGTCAATGCACAAAGATATCTTATATGTTTTGAATTGCAAAACACTTTTTTCAAATGCACATGAGTTTGTATGCAATGCAACAAAAGCACTAATACAATTCAAAAGCGCTAATCTCTTCAAAGCCCTGAAGCAAAAGCACTAATCTCTTTTGCATTTTTGTATGCATTGCAATGAAAAAGCACTAAATCTCGCAATGCACAAATATTTCTTTATGCATCGCAAAAACACTATCTTAATAAACATGAGTTTTGTGTGCAACGAGTTTTATATGCATTGGAAAATCAGTTATCTTATCAATGCATATGAGTTATAGTATGCAATGCAATGCAAACGAGTTTTGTATTCATTGCAATCCAAAAGCACTAAACTCTTCAAAGCACTGCAGCAAAAGCACTAATCTCTTTTGTATGTTTTGTATGCATTGCAATGCAAAAGCACTAAATCTCGCAATACACAAATATTTATTTATGCATTGCATCGCAAAAACACTATCTTAATGCACATGAGTTTTGTATGCAATGCAACGAGTTCTAAATGCATTAGAAAAGCAGTTACCTTATCAATGCATACTGTATGCAATGCAATGCAAACGAGTTTTGTATGCATTACAATGCAAAAGCACTAAACTCTTCCAAGCACTGCAGCAAAAGCAATAATCTCTTTTGTATGCATTACAATGCAAAAGCACTAAATCTCGCAATGCACAAATATTTTTTATGGATTGGATCGCAAAAACACTATCTTAATGCACATGAGTTTTGTATGCAATGCAACGAGTTCTAAATGCATTGGAAAAGCAGTTACCTTATCAATGCCTATGTATAGTATGCAATGCAATGCAAACGAGTTTTGTATTCATTGCAAATGCAAAAGCACTAAACTCTTCAAAGCACTGCAGCAAAAGCACTAATCTCTTTTGTATGTTTTGTATGCATTGCAATGCAAAAGCACTAAATCTCGCAATACACAAATATTTATTTATGCATTACATCGCAAAAACACTATCTTTAATGCACATGAGTTTTGTATGCAACGAGTTCTAAATGCATTGGAAAAGCAGTTACCTTATCAATGCATAGTCGTATGCAATGCAAACGAGTTTTGTATGCATTGCAATGCAAAAGCACTAAACTCTTCCAAGCACTGCAGCAAAAGCAATAATCTCTTTTGTATATTTTGTATGCATTGCAATGCAAAAGCACTAAATCTCGCAATACACAAATATTTATTTATGCATTATATCGCAAAAACACTATCTTAATGCACATGAGTTTTGTATGCAATGCAACGAGTTCTAAATGCATTGGAAAAGCAGTTACCTTATCAATGCCTATGAGTTATTGTATGCAATGCAATGCAAACGAGTTTTGTATTCATTGCAATGCAAAAGCACTAAAGCTTTTGTATGTTTTGGATGCATTGCAATGCAAAAGCACTAAATTTCGGAATGCACAAATATTTCTTTATGCATTGCATCGCAAAAACCTATCTTAATGCACATGAGTTTTGTGTGCAATGCAACGACTTTTGTATGCATTGGAAAAGCAGTTATCTTATCAATCCATATGAGTTATTATAGTATGCAATGCAATGCAAACGAGTTTTGTATGCATTGCAATACAAAAGCACTAATCTCTTCAAAGCCCTGCAGCAAAAGCACTAATCTCTTTTGTGTTTTGTTTGCATTGCAATGAAAAAGCACTAATCTCGTCAATGCACAAAGATATCTTATATGTTTTGAATTGCAAAACACTTTTTTCAAATGCACATGCGTTTGTATGCAATAAAACAAAATCACTAATACAATTCAAAAGCGCTAATCTCTTCAAAGCCCTGAAGCAAAAGCACTAATCTCTTTTGCATGTTTTGTATGCATTGCAATGAAAAAGCACTAAATCTCGCAATGCACAAATATTTCTTTATGCATCGCAAAAACACTATCTTAATGCACATGAGTTTTGTGTGCAATGCAACGAGTTTTGTATGCATTGGAAAATCAGTTATCTTATCAATGTCTATGTATAGTATGCAATGCAATGCAAACGAGTTTTGTATTCATTGCAAATGCAAAAGCACTAAACTCTTCAAAGCACTGCAGCAAAAGCACTAATCTCTTTTGTATGTTTTGTATGCATTGCAATGCAAAAGCACTAAATCTCGCAATACACAAATATTTATTTATGCATTGCATCGCAAAAACACTATCTTAATGCACATGAGTTTTGTATGCAATGCAACGAGTTCTAAATGCATTAGAAAAGCAGTTACCTTATCAATGCATACTCGTATGCAATGCAATGCAAACGAGTTTTGTATGCATTGCAATGCAAAAGCACTAAACTCTTCCAAGCACTGCAGCAAAAGCAATAATCTCTTTTGTATATTTTGTATGCATTGCAATGCAAAAGCACTAAATCTCGCAATGCACAAATATTTCTTTATGCATTGGATCGCAAAAACACTATCTTAATGCACATGAGTTTTGTATGCAATGCAACGAGTTCTAAATGCATTGGAAAAGCAGTTACCTTATCAATGCCTATGTATAGTATGCAATGCAATGCAAACGAGTTTGTATTCATTGCAATGCAAAAGCACTAATCGCTTTTGTATGTTTTGGATACATTGCAATGCAAAAGCACTAAATTTCGGAATGCACAAATATTTCTTTATGCATTGCATCGCAAAAACCTATCTTAATGCACATGAGTTTTGTGTGCAATGCAACGACTTTTGTATGCATTGGAAAAGCAGTTATCTTATCAATCCATATGAGTTATTATAGTATGCAATGCAATGCAAACGAGTTTTGTATGTATTGCAATGCAAAAGCACTAATCTATTTTGTATGTTTTGTTTGCATTGCAATGAAAAAGCACTAATCTCGTCAATGCACAAAGATATCTTATATGTTTTGAATTGCAAAACACTTTTTTCAAATGCACATGAGTTTGTATGCAATGCAACAAAAGCACTAATACAATTCAAAAGCGCTAATCTCTTCAAAGCCCTGAAGCAAAAGCACTAATCTCTTTTGCATTTTTTGTATGCATTGCAATGAAAAGCACTAAATCTCGCAATGCACAAATATTTCTTTATGCATCGAAAAACACTATCTTAATAAACATGAGTTTTGTGTGCAATGCAACGAGTTTTATATGCATTGGAAAATCAGTTATCTTTAATGCACATGCATATGAGTTATTGTATGCAATGCAATGCAAACGAGCTTTGTATGCATTGCAATGCAAAAGCACTACACTCTTTTGTATGTTTTGTATGCATTGCAATGCAAAAGCACTAAATCAAGCAACACACAAATATTTCTTTATGCATTGCATCGCAAAACACTATCTTAATGCACATGAGTTTTGTATGCAATGCAACGAGTTCTAAATGCATTAGAAAAGCAGTTACCTTATCAATGCATACTCGTATGCAATGCAATGCAAACGAGTTTTGTATGCATTGCAATGCAAAAGCACTAAACTCTTCCAAGCACTGCAGCAAAAGCAATAATCTCTTTTGTATGCATTACAATGCAAAAGCACTAAATCTCGCAATGCACAAATATTTCTTTATGCATTGGATCGCAAAAACACTATCTTAATGCACATGAGTTTTGTATGCAATGCAACGAGTTCTAAATGCATTGGAAAAGCAGTTACCTTATCAATGCCTATGTATAGTATGCAATGCAATGCAAACGAGTTTTGTATTCATTGCAAATGCAAAAGCACTAAACTCTTCAAAGCACTGCAGCAAAAGCACTAATCTCTTTTGTATGTTTTGTATGCATTGCAATGCAAAAGCACTAAATCTCGCAATACACAAATATTTATTTATGCATTATATCGCAAAAACACTATCTTAATGCACATGAGTTTTGTATGCAATGCAACGAGTTCTAAATGCATTAGAAAAGCAGTTACCTTATCAATGCATACTCGTATGCAATGCAATGCAAACGAGTTTTGTATGCATTGCAATGCAAAAGCACTAAACTCTTCCAAGCACTGCAGCAAAAGCAATAATCTCTTTTGTATATTTTGTATGCATTGCAATGCAAACGCACTAAATCTCGCAATGCACAAATATTTCTTTATGCATTGGATCGCAAAAACACTATCTTAATGCACATGAGTTTTGTATGCAATGCAACGAGTTCTAAATGCATTGGAAAAGCAGTTACCTTATCAATGCCTATGAGTTATTGTATGCAATGCAATGCAAACGAGTTTTGTATTCATTGCAATGCAAAAGCACTAAAGCTTTTGTATGTTTTGGATGCATTGCACTGCAAAAGCACTACATTTCGGAATGCACAAATATTTCTTTATGCATTGCATCGCAAAAACCTATCTTAATGCACATGAGTTTTGTGTGCAATGCAACGACTTTTGTATGCATTGGAAAAGCAGTTATCTTATCAATCCATATGAGTTATTATAGTATGCAATGCAATGCAAACGAGTTTTGTATGCATTGCAATACAAAAGCACTAATCTCTTCAAAGCCCTGCAGCAAAAGCACTAATCTCTTTTGTGTTTTGTTTGCATTGCAATGAAAAAGCACTAATCTCGTCAATGCACAAAGATATCTTATATGTTTTGAATTGCAAAACACTTTTTTCAAATGCACATGCGTTTGTATGCAATAAAACAAAATCACTAATACAATTCAAAAGCGCTAATCTCTTCAAAGCCCTGAAGCAAAAGCACTAATCTCTTTTGCATGTTTTGTATGCATTGCAATGAAAAAGCACTAAATCTCGCAATGCACAAATATTTCTTTATGCATCGCAAAAACACTATCTTAATGCACATGAGTTTTGTGTGCAATGCAACGAGTTTTGTATGCATTGGAAAATCAGTTACCTTATCAATGTCTATGTATAGAATGCAATGCAATGCAAACGAGTTTTGTATTCATTGCAATCCAAAAGCACTAAACTCTTCAAAGCACTGCAGCAAAAGCACTAATCTCTTTTGTATGTTTTGTATGCATTGCAATGCAAAAGCACAAAATCTCGCAATACACAAATATTTCTTTATGCATTGCATCGCAAAAACATTATCTTAATGCACATAAGTTTTGTATGCAATGCAACGAGTTCTAAATGCATTGGAAGAGCAGTTACCTTATCAATCCATATGAGTTATAGTATGCAATGCAATGCAAACGAGTTTTGTATGCACTGCAATGCAAAAGCACTAATCTCTTCAAAGACCAGCAGCAAAAGCACTAATCTCTTTTGTATGTTTTGTTTGCATTGCAATGAAAAAGCACTAATCTCGTCAATGCACAAAGGTATCTTATATGTTTTGATTTGCAAAACACTATTTTCAAATGCACATGAGTTTGTATGCAATGCAACAAAAGCATTAATACCTTATCAATGCATACTCGTATGCAATGCAATGCAAACGAGTTTTGTATGCATTGCAAATGCAAAAGCACTAAAGCTTTTGTATGTTTTGGATGCATTGCAATGCAAAAGCACTAAATTTCGAATGCACAAATATTTCTTTATGCATTGCATCGCAAAAACAATGCATTGAATTTCAGTTATCTTATCAATGCATATGAGTTATAGTATGCAATGCAATGCAAACGAAATTTGTATTCATTGCTATGCAAAAGCACTAAACTCTTCCAAGCACTGCAGCAAAAGCAATAATCTCTTTTGTATGTTTTGTATGCATTGCAATGCAAAAGCACTAAATCTCGCAATACACAAATATTTCTTTATGCATTGCATCGCAAAAACACTATCTTAATGCACATGAGTTTTGTATGCAATGCAACGAGTTCTAAATGCATTGGAAGAGCAGTTACCTTATCAATCCATATGAGTTATAGTATGCAATGCAATGCAAACGAGTTTTGTATGCACTGCAATGCAAAAGCACTAATCTCTTCAAAGACCAGCAGCAAAAGCACTAATCTCTTTTGTATGTTTTGTTTGCATTGCAATGAAAAAGCACTAATCTCGTCAATGCACAAAGGTATCTTATATGTTTTGATTTGCAAAACACTATTTTCAAATGCACATGAGTTTGTATGCAATGCAACAAAAGCATTAATACCTTATCAATGCATACTCGTATGCAATGCAATGCACTTAACTCTTCCAAGCACTGCAGCAAAAGCAATAATCTCTTTTGTATGCATTGCAATGCAAAAGCACTAAATCTCGCAATGCACAAATATTTATTGCATACATTGGATCGCAAAAACACTATCTTAATGCACATGAGTTTTGTATGCAATGCAACGAGTTCTAAATGCATTGGAAAAGCAGTTATCTCTTCAGTGCATATGAGTTAGTAGTATAACTCGTTGCATTGCATACAAAACTCATGTGCATTAAAGATAGTGTTTTTGATGCAATGCATAATCTCTCGTGAATGCACAAAGATTTCTTAAATGACTTATTGTATGAATTATAAAGCAAAAGCACTAATTTCTTCAGTGCAAACGAGTTCTTATATTAATTCCAATTTAAAAGCACCAATCTCTTCAATATATTGAAGCAAAAGCAGTACTCTTTCAATGCACATGAGTTTTGTATGCAATGCAACGAGTTTTGAATGGATTGCAATGCAAACGCACTAGTCTCGTCAATAAACAAAGATTTCTTATTGCATTGCAATAGAAAAGCACTAATCTCTTCGAAATACACAACTTGCTTAATGCACTGCCATACTGCCATATGCTTCACTGCACGAGTTATCAGTTCTTCAATTAGCGCTTTCTTTTTCACTTTCTTGTATGTAATAAAACAGTTAATTGATTATTATTCATGTATGCAGTGCAATGTAACAGCAAACATTATATTTAAATGCACAACGGCATGAGTTGGTTCTTGTTGCAATACACTACAACAGCATACAGTTGTTATTTCTTCAAAAACAAAAGGAAAACGGATTAAGCTGAACATACAGAACATATGTCGGTCCACAAAAGGTTATCAACGATATATGTTCATATTTCTGACAAGAGAACATGATGCCTCATGTTAAATTAATTGTTAAATCAGTTGTCTCATGTTAAAAGTTGTATTATTGTCCATTATGACATATTTAATATCTTTCAGACCAAAGAGTCCTCAAACATCAACTTTCTATACACAATTACAGAATCCTTCTAATGTTAATTCAACCAGAACATTAATCCATATTTGACACACTAAACATATTTCTGGCCCACTAGTCCTTAAAGACTAACTTACTATATATATATTAATTGACCTCCCTTCGATTCCCATTACTAGCCAAAAGTTCCAAAAAAGTTGTTTTTAAAGGTTTATTTATTAATTTTTAAATGTTGTGGCTGTACAGAAGTCCATATTTGACCTACTGAATATAGTTTTTGCCCAAGACTTCTTAAAGACTAACTTACTATATATACTCTTGTTGCAGCAAAAATATGTTAACTCCATTGCATTTCTGAATAAGAGACAAACCTTAGCCAATTGTCTTTATAAAGATTTAATTCCTTGCAAGAAATGAATCCACAGTTGGAGCGACCATAGCCTACTCAAGGTTGCCGCAAGTGTGAACTGAGGAAACAAAGAAAAGTAAAGCTCTTATACCCCAATGTTTAAGCAACCCCAAAGTAATTTTCCACAGAGTAAAGGGCAGAAACACAATATGTAAATGGTCCCTTCCCTGTCTTGGAGCTAATATAATTTAAATGATCCGACCTCTTGGTCGGGAAAGCTCCCACTTTAGATGTCCCACCGTTACCCCCTGGGCTTCATTAGAAGCTGTGTCTGTTGAGCTGAAAAGGTGTTTTACAAACAGAAATTGACTTCTGTAAGAACTCAAACATAAATCTCCTTCTATGATTACATTTTTAATATCAATTTTGGTCAAAATGTATTTTTCTATATATCCTCATACACTCCTTCTGATATTATATATACAGCAGTCCGTATTTGACCCACTGAACATATTTCTAGCCAGAGTCTTCGTTCTGTGGACTTTCAAACATTCATTTTGACTACACTGCACATTTAACCACATTTAATTTATTATTATTATTTTTTTACATGGTGTGGTTGTACAAAAGTCAATTTTTTAAAACATATTTCTGAACATATTTCTGGCCCAAAAGTCCTGAAAGACTAATTTAACTATACTCATTGAATTTCCTTTGAGTCCCATTACTAACCATTACTATAAACATAGTTTTGGCCCAAGATTCCTTAGAGACTAACTCATATGTACTCTTTGAACTTTCTTCGATTCCCATTACAAGCCAAAAGTTATTTATTTATTTATTTATATTTACATGATGTTTCTATACAGAATTATTGACTTCCTTTCTGATTCCCATTTTTACCCAAGGGGTCGACAAAAGTTTTTTATTATTGTTTTTATTTTATATGTTATGGCTGTACAGAAGACCATAATTGACATATTGAACATATTTTTAACCAAATAGTATTTGGAATTTAAATCTATACATACTCATTGACTTACCATCTGACTCCCAATTCTGGTTGAAAGGTCCAAAATATTTTTTTATGTTAAATCACACATCTGATGTTAAATCACTATGCAGTCCATATTTGATCCACTAAACATAAGGGAGTGCAGAATTATTAGGCAAATGAGTATTGTGACCACATCATCCTCGTTATGCATGTTGTCTTACTCCAAGCTGTATAGGCTGGAAAGCCTACTACCAATTAAGCATATTAGGTGATGTGCATCTCTGTAATGAGAAGGGGTGTGGTCCAATGACATCAACACCCTATATCAGGTGTGCATAATTATTAGGCAACTTCCTTTCCTTTGGCAAAATGGGTCAAAAGAAGGACTTGACAGGCTCAGAAAAGTCAAAAATAGTGAGATATATTGCAGAGGGATGCAGCAGTCTTAAAATAGCCAAGCTTCTGAAGCGTGATCATCGAACAATCAAGCGTTTCATTCAAAATAGTCAACAGGGTCGCAAGAAGCGTGTGGAAAAACCAAGGCGCAAAATAACTGCCCGTGAACTGAGAAAAGTCAAGCGTGCAGCTGCCAAGATGCCACTTGCCACCAGTTTGGCCATATTTCAGAGCTGTAACATCACTGGAGTGCCCAAAAGCACAAGGTGTGCAATACTCAGAGACATGGCCAAGGTAAGAAAGGCAGAAAGTTGACCACCACTGAACAAGACACACAAGCTGAAACGTCAAGTCTGGGCCAAGAAATATCTCAAGACTGATTTTTCTAAGGTTTTATGGACTGATGAAATGAGAGTGAGTCTTGATGGGCCAGATGGATGGGCCCGTGGCTGGATTGGTAAAGGGCAGAGAGCTCCAGTCCGACTCAGACGCCAGCAAGGTGGAGGTGGAGTACTGGTTTGGGCTGGTATCATCAAAGATGAGCTTGTGGGGCCTTTTCGGGTTGAGGATGGAGTCAAGCTCAACTCCCAGTCCTACTGCCAGTTTCTGGAAGACACCTTCTTCAAGCAGTGGTACAGGAAGAAGTCTGCATCCTTCAAGAAAAACATGATTTTCATGCAGGACAATGCTCCATCACACTCCATCACACCAAGTACTCCACAGCGTGGCTGGCAAGAAAGGGTATAAAAGAAGAAAATCTAATGATATGGCCTCCTTGTTCACCTGATCTGAACCCCATTGAGAACCTGTGGTCCATCATCAAATGCGATTTACAAGGAGGGAAAACAGTACACCTCTCTGAACAGTGTCTGGGAGGCTGTGGTTGCTGCTGCACGCAATGTTGATGGTGAACAGATCAAAACACTGACAGAATCCATGGATGGCAGGCTTTTGAGTGTCCTTGCAAAGAAAGGTGGCTATATTGGTCACTGATTTGTTTTTGTTTGGTTTTTGAATGTCAGAAATGTATATTTGTGAATGTTGAGATGTTATATTGGTTTCACTGGTAAAATAAATAATTGAAATGGGTATAAATTTGTTTTTGTTAAGTTGCCTAATAATTATGCACAGTAATAGTCACCTGCACACACAGATATCCCCCTAAAATAGCTAAAACTAAAAACTACTTCCTAATAAACTACAAAAATATTCAGCTTTGATATTATTGAGTTTTTGTGTTCATTGAGAGCATGGTTGTTGTTCAATAATAAAATTAATCCTCAAAAATACAACTTGCCTAATAATTCTGCACTCCCTGTATTTCTAGCCCAAGAGTCCTCGATCATTAACTTTTTATACATTCTTTTACTCCACCTCACATTTAATCTGCCACTTTCTGGCCGATGAGTCCTCAAATATTAAATTACAATATATGCTCATTGACACATCAAGCCTTTTTACATGTCATGGCTATATACAGAAGTCCATATTTGACCGACTGAACATAGTTTTGGCAAGAATCCTTAAACACTAAACATACTCATCTTCGATTCCCATTACTAGGCAAAACTTCCACAAAAGATTTTTATATATATATATATATATATTTTTTTAATATTTTTATACATGTAATGGCTGTACAGAAGTCCATATTTGACCCTCTGAAGAGGTCCAAAAGTTTATTTCTATATATTCTCATGGACTCTTTCTGATATTAAATCACCATACAACCATATTCGACCCACTGAACATATCAACTGCAAGATGCTATCCTATCAATATTCTAAAGAATGCTTTCAGCACCTTGTTGAATCAATGCCACGTAGAATTAAGGCAGTTCTGAAGGCGAAAGGGGGTCAAACACAGTATTGGTATGGTGTTCCTAATAATCCTTTAAAGTGTATACTATCAATTCTGGTCAAAAGTTTTTTTCTATATATTTTGTTTTTTTGTTTTTTCTTACATTTTATGGCTGTACAGAAGCCCATATTTGACCTACTGAACATAGTTTTGGCCCGAGCGCACTTTAAAGACAAACTCACCATATAAACTCATTGACCTCCCTTCAATTAGCCAAAAGTTCCACAAAAGGACAAAAGAGTCTTTGAACAGTGACTTTCTATCCATACATATTGACTCCTTCTTATGTTAGGTCAGCCATACCTTAGTCTTTGTTTAACGTTTTATACATACCTATTGAATTTCATTTGATTCCCATTACAGGGCAAAAGTTGAAGATTTATTGAAGTTTTTATTTGTTTTTGTTTTTTGTTTTTACATGTTGTGGCTGTACAGAAGTAGCCTGACGTCGTCAAACTGCTTCAGTGGGCTGTGATTATGGGGCGTGTTTCAACTGAACCAGGAAAGACCTCAATTGGATAGACCTACTACCAATCAGAGCAACAGAGCAACGCGTTAGTTGTCATATGTCAACAGAACTCAACTGCACTGTTTTGCCAAGTCCGTGTTTTTCCCGCAAGTTGTTCTCCATGTCCGCAGGTTGAAGCGACCCCAATTGTGTGATATATAGACCCAGGAATGCGAATTTTGGCAGGAACCTTCCTAAAATAACATATTCTAGAAAGGCTCCAAGGTCTATGGTGTGAGGGAGAATGGTCCAAGCCACTCTACAGACCTCCTGCACAGAGCATGTAACACACACACATACAATACTAGGACATCAGATCTCCCCCAAGGTTGGTGCATCCTGTGAGCTTATCAATAGTATGTGAGGTCAAAACAGCCTGACAACACAGTCTCTCAAACAATCCTAATACAGATACTTACAGTGTGTCCTTCATTCTATAAAGAAACAAAGAAAAAGATGTACTTAAAACAATAGGAACACACTACAGCAAAAGTAGAGTTGGAATCATGTTAAATCATTGTAAATTACTTGTTAAATTTATGAATGATTACATAATATTGATTGTCAATAATTATTCATTTGAAAAGTTAATAACTGCTTATTTAGTTCAAAGGATTAATAAAAGTCATTCAGAAGTCCCAATCACCAATCTGATGAAAAGCCTGTCTTATTTTACGTCTTTTCTCGTGGCGCACTTCCTCTTGAAGAACCGCCAGCTTCAATGGTCATCCGATTATTATCTGTAACAATAAAACACTAATAACAGAATTTCAATTTAAGACACATTAAAAGGTTCCTTAGACACCTAAAGGTCTATGATGCAGTGTTTGACTCTTCTCAAATGGTTTCACCTGTGACCAATGTCTCCAGACTGTTCCCAATACACCTCTGTCAAGCAAAAAAGATGTGTTTGTTGTGAGAAGGATTTGATAAGGCCCATCGAATTTTGGACCTAGAGGTAAGACAATTTCTCTTTTCAACATTACACTGTCACCTACTTCAAGCAGGGCAGGCATGTCCTTCTGCTCAGTATTATCTTTATCTGCCTGTCTAAAACCAGCACTAACCCATGTGACACGTAAACATGACACGTCATCCAAAGCTTTCAGATAATTTTGCAGAGCATCTTTCAAAGGTCCGGCTGGCCTCATGTTGCAAGGGGGCATCCCACGGCAGTCGCATGTAGCAACCAGTCATTATCTCAAAAGGGCTGATCTGAGTAGTCTTGTTAGGGCTGGCTCTCATTCTTAAAAAAGTTGTAGGAACATGCCATCTCCTCCCCCACTCCATAAGCCTCTTTCTCAATGAAGTCTTGAGGGTTCTATTGGCTCGTTCTATTGACCCACTTGATTGAGGCCCAAATGAAATGTGAAAGTGTTGTTTTACCCCCATCAATTTCATGACCTTTTTCATCACCTTACCCGTGAAATGCGTGTCCTGATCTTAATCAATTTGCAAGGGTAAGCCCCATCTTGGAAAGACTTCATTTAACATAACTTTGGCTGTTGCGTCTGCTGTGCAGTTTCTTAGAGGGAACGCCTCCACCCATCTAGAAAACAGGTCAACAATCATTAGAATGTATGTAAACCCCCCACTAGGGGGGAGTGGACCTATGAAATCAATTTGAAGATGGGTCCATGGCCCTTGAGGGTGAGGGGCATGTCCTAAAGGGATTTTTAGTTTTGCAGAAGAGTTCACCTTTAGACATATCAAACATCTTTTACAAAAATCATTGCAAGAAGCCCTCATCTTTGGCCACCACCATGTCTTTGAAATCATTGCATGCAACTTTTCAGGCCCAGCATGTGCCAACCCGTGGTATAGAGACATTAGTTCAGTTCTAGCAGGGACAGGACAAATAAAACGTTCATTACATTTCCACAGTCCCTCTGCATTCTTTTGTGGTCCTAACTTTGTCCATTGTTCTATTTCGTCAGGATCATCTTCCGCATAAAGTTCGAAAATGTCTCTTGAATGCTCATCTTCCTGATGAGAAAAGGCATTTACACTAACACATGTCTCTGTCTGTTTTGCAGCCACACTGGCAGCAGTGTCTGCAGCCTGATTTCCCTTTGATTCTGGTCCGTTATCCTTGGCGTGCCCTGTGACTTTGATAACAGCTCCTTCTGCAGGAAGATAACAGGCAGACATTAGTTCTTTTACCTGCTGTTTATGAGAGATGGGTAGACCCGCAGTCAAAGTCATGAACTGTCCCAAAGGCATAGCGGCTGTCAGTATACACATTGACGCGTTTCCCCTTGCCATACTGCAATGCACGGGTCAGAGCGACCAGCTCGGCCACTTGAGCCCCTCCCCCTGAAATAGAACCACAGTCAACAGTTTCCCCAAGCTCATTTACAACTGCCCAGCCTGTGAAACGTGTTCCCTGTTCATGAAAGCTGGATCCATCAACAAATAAGTTCACAGCATTAGAAAGTGGTTCAGGTTGGAGAGGGCTATGGATGTCGTTCTCAATCAGATGAACACAGTTGTGTGCTGTTCCTTCTTCTGGAAGTAAGGAGGCAGGGTTTATGGCAGTTTCATTGTCAATTTGTATTTCCACATTCTTACTCTAAAGAGTGGTTTCCCACTTACCTCGTCTTTGATTAGAAATCGAGCCTAAACGGGTATTTGTTAACAGTTTCAGGATCTGGTGTCTGGTGTGCAGTATCACCGTTTGATGGGTCAGAATGTCCTTGGTAGTCTTCACGGCCCACTCAGCACAGTCATATGTTAACAGGCAAGGATGCTGCCCTGCCATAGAAACAGGAATAGGAGCAGAGTAGTATCCTACCATCCCGTAGGAGTTTCTTCCAGGCATTTTCTGACCAAGGGCAGCTGAATAGGAGCCACTCCCCACCCATGTCCATAGATGGAAAGGCCTGCTGATGTCAGCATGTCTCAGTGGTGGGGAGGAAGAAAGAGTTTCTTTGAGACTCACGCACGTTTCCTCCATCTCCTCTGTCCAGTCGATCAGCTCCGGCCCTGGTTTTCCTCCTTTCAGCGCCTCTGTGAGTGGTTTAGACAGTTCAGTGTATTCAGAAACATACTGCCGGCAGTAATTCAAAAGTCCAGTTACCTGCCTTAGACCAGTAACCGTGTTTGGTTTTGGAAGTTCTCACGTTGGGCAGTCAGTCAGTCAAGGCCTTTGTTTAAATCACACAGATCATAACCCATCTCAAGCCCAGTTATTTGCGCCATCCTATCACGTTGAGCCGTTAGGCTGTACCACCCATCAATCACTTTTCTGGGGTTATTGGAACACCACCCATCTTGCATACCCATGAATAAATACAAACTGCTAGAAATTTGTGTCTGTCTGCTTCCTTTTTTGTTTCTAGCCAGTCAAGCCAGTCAATCGGAATCAAAGCCTTGACTGACCTTTTTTTTATTAGCTCTGCATATTTCTTTGAAATGAGAGCCTCGGAGCAAAGCTGTTTACAGCGTGTGCTCTCTTCTGTTTCAGTAATTTGATCAGGACTCTTCAGGACTGAATTATTCTTTTTATCGGTCATCTTTGGTCACAGTTGAAACCACTATAGAGAATTTTAGCAGATTATAACCAAAATTCAGTTAACAATAATTTTGGACTTCACAATAATTTTGGACTACACAATGAAACCACAAAGTATTCTTACAAACTCCAGGTCACATATACTGGTTCTTACCAATTTGGGTCATAATTTAAATTTGACTTAGGATTGTTTCGGATGCATCCCTGGCAAACAAACCTGTATCTGTTTTGATTTTGATTTACCTAACTAATATTTTATTCTCTGACTGCCTGATTCACTAAGTTCTAAATTCGGGGACCCCCTATCTGAGACTATCTGAGCTGGAGCAGGTTCACAATGTCTCCTGGACCTTACCAGTTGGTCCAAGACGGGCTCCTGTAGAGGACGTTACCTATGCCCCGCAGGGCCTCCCCTTTCTTGAGTCCGCTTCTTTGCACTCTATGTTACCGTTTTTACCTGTGCCTTCAGCACATCAGTGACTTATTATACTATTAACCTCTAGTATAATTATGCCTCACTCTTCACAAGCGGAATGAAGTGAAGCACACTGCTCTCCTTCTCCTATCTCTTCCATTCAGACAGTCCTAACCAAATAATAAAAACTTCCTACTACCTTATTTGTTTGTTTGCCAGAGATGACACCACGGAATGATTTCCTGCATTCTCCACCATAAACTGTTAGGGTAACAGTTTAGACCCAGAGACCAGCTATGTTGAATTGAAGACCAGGAGTCAGGATGTTCAATCAAATGAAGAGAATTTACTAAAGAATAGTTTGCAGTTTCATCGGTAGTTTGCAGTTTCATCCTAGAAAGGCTCCGAGAGGTCTATGGTGTGAGGGAGAACGGTCCAATCCACTCTACAGACCTGCACAGAGCATGTAACACACACACACACAAACAATTTTTATTTTATTTTTATTCATTCTATAAAGAAATAAAGGAAAATAAGTACTGGAAACAATAGGAACACACTACAGCAAAAGTAGAGTTGGAATCATGTTAAATCATTGTAAATTACTTGTTAAATTTATGAATGATTACATAATAATGATTGTCAATAATTATTCATTCGATGACGTGGATGATTACGTTACTGTTTATCATCTGTCCATCATCGTCTAAAGCCCGCCCTGACAAGTTAATTGGTCCGAAACAGTTTCTGTTCGGCATAATTACTCGTCTATGGATCGAGTCCAGACCGAATTCCCGAGCAAAAATGTTGTAGGCGGGGCTAAATTCGGCTGGCATCCAGGCTAGTACAGAAGCCCATATTTGACCTACTGAACATAGTTTTGGCCCAAGAGTCGTTAAAGACTAACTCATATGTACTCCTTGACTTCTCTTCGATTCCCATTACTAGCCAAAAGTTATTTATTTATATTTACATGATGAGGCTATACAGAAGTCCATATTTTACCTACTGAACATAGTTTTGGCCCAAGCGTACTTAAAGACTAACTCTCATTGACTTCCCTTTGATTAGCCAAAAATTCCAGAAAAGGACATTCTGAACATACTTCTGGCCAAAATTTCCAGAAAAGTTATTTTGCTATATATTCTCCTATGAGATTTATTACATTAAATCAGCCATACGGTATTTCATATATGACCCACTGAACACTAAACTCCAAGATCCTCGCTCATCACTATTGTTATCCTCCATACTTATTATTATTTTTCTTTATTCTGGACAAAACTTTGGCGCTTCTCCTCCCACAGTTTTTGTCAAAGACCCACAAATGTATTGACGAATCGTCCGGTATATTCGGGAATGGTGTGCTATATCTTTCTAAGGGATCGGGTACGGGTTCGCACCAGGCGAAAAAGTAGCGAAATTCCCATTGACTTAACATGGGGAAAACTTTGACCACTCATAACTCGAGCGAGGATTTCGTAAAAACTCGTGTCTTATACGAAATGTGAAGAGCCTGGCAGCCTCTGTCAGGATATACATCTCAATGGGGTGTAAGTTGTACCCTGGGGCGCTAGAGCTCCCAAAAATTGAAAAAATCTCATTGACTTAACATGGGGAGGGATATCCCATCAAACGCATGCGTTTTGTCCTCCAATGGTAAATTGCATAGGGATTTTGTATTGACCATATCTCTGCTTCACAGTGTCACAGAGACAAGGGGGTGGGCTCAATTTACTCAGACAACCAATCACCATCTCAGGATTTTCGTGATGCTGACAAGCCACGCCCTAGCAACCATTTAAAGCTCCCTAGCAACTGATCCCATAGACTTCCATTGAAAGAGATCAAATGGATATCTTTGGATAGAAGTGTCATAGAAACATGAGGGTGGGTTTGTTTGACTCGGGGCATCAACAGCCAATCACAAATCACCTTCAACACTTCCTAGCCACGCCCTAGCAACCGTTATTAAGCACCTTAGCAACCCAAATCCACAGTGTATATCTTCACATCTGAATGTCATAGAGGAATCGGGTTGATTTATATCATTCATACTGGCAAGCAGCTTTTGCTGTATCATCATTGGATGCTGCCAAGCCACTCCATAGCAACCAAACAGAGTACCCTAGCAACAGTTTAACAAGACCTATATCTCTGCATTAGAAAATGATACAGACATGGGGTTGGCTTATATCATTCATACTGACAAGAAGCTTTTGGAATATCATTATGGGATGTTCCCAAGCCACTCCATAGCAACCAAACAGAGTACCCTAGCAACCGTTTATCAACCCCTATATCTTTGCGTCAGAACATCATAGAGACATGGGGGTTGGTTCTTTTGACTCATGCTAGCAAACGGCACTTTGCTACACATGCTAGCAGTGAATAGCTACATGCTAATAGTGATTAGCTAAGCGTTAAATCAGGCTAAGAAAGTACTAAGAACTCTATAAACATTATATTGTAACATTCTGTGACAACTAGCAACACTATAGCAACCTACCAGTATACCTTGGCAGCTGCCTAGCAACCACCCAGAACACCTTAGCAACCACCTAGCAACCACATAGCAAGGCCCTAGCAACCACCCAGAACACCTTAGCAACCACCTAGCAACCACCTAGCAACCACTCAGAACACCTTAGTAACCACCTAGCAACCGCATAGCAACGCCCTAGCCACCAACCAGAATACCCTAGCAACCCCCTAGCAACCGCCTAGCAACGCCCTAGCAACCAACCAGAACATCCTAGCAACCGCCTAGCAACCACCCAGAACACCTTGGCAACGCCAAAGCAACCACCCAGAATACCTTAGCAACCACCTAGCAACCACATAGCAACGCCCTAGCAACCACCCAGAACACATTAGCAACCACCTAGCAACCGCATAGCAACGCCCTAGCAACCACCCAGAACACCTTAGCAACCACTTAGCAACCATCCAGAACACCCTAGCAACCGTCTCAACACACCCTAGCAACCGGGCCCCGAGTTTTGCCACTGCAAGCACCACTCACATTTTCTTCAGGAAATATACATTCTAGTTTTATATGTTATTGCTGTACAGAAGATCATAATTGACATATTGAACATATTTTTGACCAAAGAGTACTTGAAATTTAAATCTATACATACTCATTGACTAACCTTCTGACTCCCAATTCTGGTCGAAAGGTCCAAAAAGTTTTTTTTTACTCCTTTTGATATTAAATCACCATACAGCAGTCCATATTTGAGCCACTGGACATATTTCTAGCTCAAGAGTACTCAATCATCAACTTTCTATACATTACCTTTTACTCCACCTCACATTTAATCAGCCACTTTCTGGCCAATGAGTCCGCAAATATTAAATTACAATATACACTCACTGACTCATCAAGTCTTTTTACATGTCATGGTTATATTCAGAAGTCTATATTTGACCGACTGAACATAGTTTTGGCCCAAGAATCCTTAAACACTAAACTTACTATACATACTTATTGACCTCCCTTCGATTCCCATTACTAGCCAAACTTCCACAAAAGATTTTTTACATTTTTATGTTATATTAATTTTTTTATACATGTAACGGCTGTACAGTAGTCCATATTTTATCTTGTGTACATAGCTTTTGCCCAAGACTAATTTATATATGCTCCTTTATATATAGGCCCTTTCACTCCACTGAACATTTATTCACATTTAATTATTATAATTTAGTTTTTTACATATTGTGGTTGTACAGACCTGCACAGAGCATGTAACACACACACACAAACAATACTTGGAAATCAGATCTCCTCCAAGGTTGGTGCTTCCTGTGCTTATCAATAGTATGTGAAGTCAAAACAATCTGACAACACAGTCTCTCCACAAACCTAATACAAATACTTACAGTGTGTCCTTCATTCTATAAAGAAATAAAGGGAAATAAGTACTGGAAACAATAGGAACATACTACAGCAAAAGTAGAGTTGGAATCATGTTAAATCATTGTAAATTACTTGTTAAATTTATGAATGATTACATAATAATGATTGTCAATAATTATTCATTCGAACCCAAACGCCTTCGATGACGTGGATGATTACCATCTGTCCATCATCGTCTAAAGCCCGCCCTGACAAGTTAATTGGTCCGAAACAGTTTCTGTTCGGCATAATTACTCGTCTATGGATCGAGTCCAGACCGAATTCCCGAGCAAAAATGTTGTAGGCGGGGCTAAATTCAGCTGGCATCAAGGCTAGGACAGAAGCCCATATTTGACCTACTGAACATAGTTTTGGCCCAAGAGTCGTTAAAGACTAACTCATATGTACTCCTTGACTTCTCTTCGATTCCCATTACTAGCCAAAAGTTATTTATTTATTTATTTAAATTTACATGATGAGGCTATACAGAAGTCCATATTTTACCTACTGAACATAGTTTTGGCCCAAGCGTACTTAAAGACTAACTCCAATTGACTTCCTTTGATTAGCCAAAAATTCCAGAAAAGGACATTCTGAACATACTTCTGGCCAAAATTTCCAGAAAAGTTATTTTGCTATATATTCTCCTATGAGATTTATTACATTAAATCAGCCATACGGTATTTCATAAATGACCCACTGAACACTAAACTCCAAGATCCCTCGCTCATGCACTTACTATACAAACGTATTGACGTCCTTTCTAATTCCATTTTTACCCAAAGGGTTCACAAAAGTTTTTAATTGTTTTTATTTTATATGTTATTGCTGTACAGAAGATCATAATTGACATATTGAACATATTTTTGACCAAAGAGTACTTGAAATTTAAATCTATACATACTCATTGACTAACCTTCTGACTCCCAATTCTGGTCGAAAGGTCCAAAAAGTTTTTACTCCTTTTGATATTAAATCACCATACAGCAGTCCATATTTGAGCCACTGGACATATTTCTAGCCCAAGAGTACTCAATCATCAACTTTCTATACATTACCTTTTACTCCACCTCACATTTAATCAGCTGGCCGATGAGTCCTCAAATATTAAATTACAATATACACTCACTGACTCATCAAGTCTTTTTACATGTCATGGCTATATTCAGAAGTCCATATTTGACCGACTGAACATAGTTTTGGCCCAAGAATCCTTAAACACTAAACTTACTATACATACTTATTGACCTCCCTTCGATTCCCATTACTAGCCAAACTTCCACAAAAGATTTTTTACATTTTTATGTTATATTAATTTTTTTATACATGTAACGGCTGTACAGTAGTCCATATTTGATCTTGTGTACATAGCTTTTGCCCAAGACTAATTTATATATACTCCTTTATATATAGGCCCTTTCACTCCACTGAACATTTAATCACATTTAATTATTATTATTATTATTATTTTTACATATTGTGGTTGTACATACGTCCATATTTGACCTACTGATCAAAGTTTTGTCCCGAGAGATCTTAAATACTAACTTACATGTAATCCTTTACGTCTCTTCGATTCCCATTACTAGCCAAAATTTCCACAAAAGCTTTTTTAAAGACTGTTGTTTTGTTTTTTGTTTTTGTAAAGGCTGTAGTCCATATTTGTTGTAATGAACATAGTTATTATATGCCTTACAATGCAAAAGCACTAATCTCGTCAATGCACAAAGATTTATTGCATTGCAAAAACATTATCTTCAATGCATATGAGTTTTGTAGGCATTGCAGTGCAAAAGCACTATTCTCTTCAAAGCACTGCAGCAAAAGCACTAATGTTTGTATGTTTTGTATGCAAACACGAAGATAAAACTTTAATGCACATGAGTTTTGTATGCAATGCAACGAGTTTTTTTTCATTGCATACAAAACTCATGTGCATTAAAGATTTTTTTGCGATGCAATGCATAAAGAAATATTTGTGCATTGCGAGATTATAGTGGTTTTGCATTGCAATGCATACAAAAAAAACAGTTTTCTTCAATGCATATTAGTGCAATGCAATTCAAACGAGTTTAGATTGCAAAAGCACTAATCTCTCGTCAATGCACAAAGATTTCTTATATGCAAAAACACTATCTTCAATCCACAATGAGTTATTGTATGAATTGTAATGCAAAAGCACTAATTTCTTCAGGGCAAACGAGTTCTTATATTAATTGCAATAAAAAAGCACTAATCTCTTCAGTGCATTGCAGCAAAAGCACTACTCTCTTCAATGAGTTTTGTATGCAATGCATTGCAATGCAAACGAGTTTTGTATGCATTGCAATGCAAACGCACTAGTCTCGTCAATGATCAAAGATTTCGTATTGCAATGCAAAAGCACCAATCTCTTCAAAGCACCGCAGCAAAAGAACTAATCTATTTTGTATGTTTTGTATGCATTGCAATTCAAAAGCACTAAGCTCGTCAATGCACAAAGATTTCTTATTTGTATTGCATTGCAAAACACTTTTTCAAATGTACATGAGTTTTGTATGCAATGCAACGAATTTTGTATGCATTAGAATGCAAAAGCACTAATCCCTTCAATGCATTGCAACAGAAGCACTAATCTCTTTTGAATGCATAGCAATGCAAAAGCACTAAATCATGCACAAATATTTCTTTATGCATTGCATCATTAAAACACTATCTTAATGCACATGAGTTTTGTATACAATGCAACGAGTTTTGTATGCATTGGAAAAGCAGTTATCTCTTCAATGCATGTGAGTTATAGTAAGCAACGCAATGCAAAAGCACTAATCTCTTCAATGCACAAAGATTTCTTATATGTATTGCATTGCAAAACACTTTTTTCAAATGCACATGAGTTTTGTATACAATGCAACGAGTTTTGTATGCATTGGAAAAGCAGTTAGGCCCTATCTCTTCAATGCATATGAGTTATAGTAAGCAACGCAATGCAAAAGCACTAATCTCTTCAATGCACAAAGATTTCTTATATGTATTGCATTGCAAAACACTTTTTTCAAATGCACATGAGTTGTGTGCAATGCAACGAGCTTTGTATGCATTAGAATGCAAAAGCACTAATCCCATCAATGCATTGCAGCAGAACCACTAATCTCTTTTGTATGCATTGCAATGCAAAAGCACTAAATCATACACAAACATTTCTTTATGCATTGCATCGCAAAAATACTATCATTAATGCACATGAGTTTTGTATGCAATGCAATGAGTTTTGTATGCATTGGAAAAGCAGTTATCTCTTCAGTGCATATGAGTTATAGTATGCAATGCAATGCAAAAGCACTAATCTCTTCAAAGCACTGCAGCAAAAGCACTAATCTCTTTTGTATGTTTTGTATGCATTGCAATTCAAAAGCACTAATCTCGTCAATGCACAAAGATTTCTAATATGTATTGCATTGCAAAACACTTTTTTCAAATACACATGAGTTTTGTATGCAATGCAATGCAACCGAGTTTTGTATGCATTAGAATGCTAATCCCTTCAATGCATTGCAGCAGAAGCACTAATCTCTTTTGTATGCATTGCAATACAGAAGCACTTAATCTCGCAACGCACAAATATTTCTTTATGCATTGCATCATTAAAACACTATCTTAATGCACATGAGTTTTGTATACAATGCAACGAGTTTTGTATGCATTGGAAAAGCAGTTATCTCTTCAATGCATGTGAGTTATAGTAAGCAACGCAATGCAAAAGCACTAATCTCTTCAATGCACAAAGATTTCTTATATGTATTGCATTGCAAAACACTTTTTTCAAATGCACATGAGTTTTGTATACAATGCAACGAGTTTTGTATGCATTGGAAAAGCAGTTAGGCCCTATCTCTTCAATGCATATGAGTTATAGTAAGCAAAATGCAAAAGCACTAATATCTTCAGTGCACAAAGATTTCTTATATGTATTGCATTGCAAAACACTTTTTTCAAATGCACATGAGTTGTGTGCAATGCAACGAGCTTTGTATGCATTAGAATGCAAAAGCACTAATCCCATCAATGCATTGCAGCAGAAGCACTAATCTCTTTTGTATGCATTGCAATGCAAAAGCACTAAATCATGCACAAACATTTCTTTATGCATTGCATCGCAAAAATGCTATCATTAATGCACATGAGTTTTGTATGCAATGCAATGAGTTTTGTATGCATTGGAAAAGCAGTTATCTCTTCAGTGCATATGAGTTATAGTATGCAATGCAATGCAAAAGCACTAATCTCTTTTGTATGTTTTGTATGCATTGCAAATCAAAAGCACTAATCTCGTCAATGCACAAAGATTTCTAATATGTATTGCATTGCAAAACACTTTTTTCAAATACACATGAGTTTTGTATGCAATGCAATGCAACCGAGTTTTGTATGAATTAGAATGCTAATCCCTTCAATGCATTGCAGCAGAAGCACTAATCTCTTTTGTATGCATTGCAATACAGAAGCACTTAATCTCGCAACGCACAAATATTTCTTTATGCATTGCATCGCAAAAACACTATCTTAATGCACATGAGTTTTGTATGCAATGCAAAGAGTTTTGTATGTATTGGAAAAGTAGTTATCTCTTCAATGCATATGAGTTATAGTAAGCAACTTAATGCAAAAGCACTAATCTCTTCAATGCACAAAGATTTCTTATATGTATTGCATTGCAAAACACTTTTTTCAAATGCACATGAGTTGTGTGCAATGCAACGAGCTTTGTATGTATTAGAATGCAAAAGCACTAATCCCATCAATGCATTGCAGCAGAAGCACTAATCTCTTTTGTATGCATTGCAATGCAAAAGCACTAAATCATGCACAAACATTTCTTTATGCATTGCATCGCAAAAATGCTATCATTAATGCACATGAGTTTTGTATGCAATGCAATGAGTTTTGTATGCATTGGAAAAGCAGTTATCTCTTCAGTGCATATGAGTTATAGTATGCAATGCAATGCAAAAGCACTAATCTCTTCAAAGCACTGCAGCAAAAGCACTAATCTCTTTTGTATGTTTTGTATGCATTGCAAATCAAAAGCACTAATCTCGTCAATGCACAAAGATTTCTAATATGTATTGCATTGCAAAACACTTTTTTCAAATACACATGAGTTTTGTATGCAATGCAATGCAACCGAGTTTTGTATGCATTAGAATGCTAATCCCTTCAATGCATTGCAGCAGAAGCACTAATCTCTTTTGTATGCATTGCCATACAGAAAGCACTTAATCTCGCAATGCACAAATATTTCTTTCTGCATTGCATCGCAAAAACACTATCTTAATGCACATGAGTTTTGTATGCAATGAAAAGAGTTTTGTATGTATTGGAAAAGTAGTTATCTCTTCAATGCATATGAGTTATAGTAAGCAACGCAATGCAAAAGCACTAATCTCTTCAATGCAAAAAGATTTCTTATATGTATTGCATTGCAAAACACTTTTTTCAAATGCACATGAGTTTTGTATGCAATGCAATGCAACCGAGTTATCTCTTCAATGCATCTGAGTTATAGTAAGCAACGCAATGCAAAACCACTAATCCCATCAATGCACAAAGATTTCTTATAAATATTGCATTGCAAAACACTTTTTTTCAAATGCACATGAGTTGTGTGCAATGCAACGAGTTTTGTATGCATTAGAATGCAAAACCACTAATCCCATCAATACATTGAAGCAAAAGCACTAATCTCTTTTGTATGCATTGCAATGCAAAAGCACTAAATCATGCACAAATATTTCTTTATGCATTGCATCGCAAAAAATACTGTCATTAATGCACATGAGTTTTGTATGCAATGCAATGAGCTTTGTATGCATTGGAAAAGCAGTTATCTCTTCTGTGCATATGAGTTATAGTATGCAATGCGATGCAAAAGCACTAATCTCTTCAAAGCACTGCAGGAAAAGCACTAATCTCTTTTGTATGTTTTGTATGCATTGCAATTCAAAAGCACTAATCTCGTCAATGCACAAAGATTTTTAATATGTATTGCATTGCAAAACACTTTTTTCAAATACACATGAGTTTTGTGTGCAATGCAAAGAGTTTTGTATGTATTGGAAAAGTAGTTATCTCTTCAATTCATATGAGTTATATTATGCAATGTAATGCAAACGAGTTTTGTATGGATTGCAATGCAAACGCACTAGTCCCGTCAATGAACAGAGATTTCTTATTGCAATGCAATAGAAAAGCACTAATCTCTTCGAAATACACAACGTTGCTTAATGCACTGCCATACAACAGCATTGTTTGCTTCAATGCACGAGTTATATTTCTTCAATTAGCGCTGTCTTGTTTTCACTTTCTTGTATGTAATAAAACAGTTAATTGATTATTATTCATGTATGCAGTGCAATGTCACAGCAAACATTATATTTAAATGCACAACGGCATGAGTTAGTTCTTGTTGCAATAAACTACAACAGCACACAGTTGTTGTTTCTTCAAAAAACAAAAGGATAACGGATTAAACTGAACATACAGAACATATGTCGGTCCACAAAAGGTTTTCAACGATATATGTTCATATTTCTGACCCAAGTTAAATCAGTTGTCTAATGTAAAAAGTTGTATTATGTCCATTATGACATATTTAATATCTTTCAGGCCAAAGAGTCCTCAAACATTAACTTTCTATACACAATTACAGAATCCTTCTGATGTTAATCCAACCAGAACATTAGTCCATATTTGACACACGAAACATATTTCTGGCCCACGAGTCCTTAAAGACTATATTACTATATATATTAATTGACCTCCCTTCGATTCCCATTACTAGCCAAAAGTTCCAAAAAGGTTTTTAAAGGTTTATTTATTAATTTTTAATGTTGTGGCTGTACAGAAGTCCATATTTGACCTACTGAACATAGTTTTGGCCCAAGAGTTCTTAAAGACTAACTTACTGTATATACTCTTGTTGCGGCAAAAATATGTTAACTCCGTTGCTGAATAAGAGACAAACCTTAGCCAATTGTCTTTATAAAGATGTAATTCCTTGCAAGAAATGAATCCACAGTTGGAGCAACCATACTCATGGTTGCCGCAAGTGTGAACTGAGGAAACAAAGAAAAGTCAAGCTCTTATACCCCCAATGTTTAAGCAACCCCCAAGTAATTTTCCACAGAGTAAAGGGCAGAAACACAATATGTAAATTCCCTGTCTTGGAGCTAATATAATTTAAATGATCCGACACCCTTGATCGGGAAAGCTCCCACTTTAGATGTCCCACCGTTACCCCCCTGGGCTTCAGCAGAAGCTGTGTCTGTTGAGCTGAAAAAGGTGTTTTACAAACAGATATTGACTTCTGTATGAACTCAAACATAAATCTTCTTCTATGATTACATTTTTCCTCTACACTCTCTCAATTCTGGTCAAAAGTTTTTCCTATATTGGCTGTGTAATGTAATGGCTGTACAGAAGTCCATATTTGATCTGTTGATCATAGTTTTTGCCCAAGAGTTATTAAAGACTAACTCCTTGACCTCCCTTTGATTCCCATTACTAGCCAAAAGTTCCACAAAAGTTTTTTTTTAAAAGTTTATTTATTTTTTAAATGGTGTGGCTGTACAGAAGTCCAAATTTGACCTACTGAACATAGTTTTGGCCCAAGAGTTCTTAAAGACTAACCTACTATCTGGTCAAAAGGTCCAAAACGTTTTTTTTCTCATGGACTCCTTCTGATATTAAATAACCATACAGCAGTCCGTATTTGACCCACTGAACATATCAACTGCAAGATTCTATCCTATCAATATGGGCCAACATTTCTAAAGAATGCTTTCAGCACCTTGTTGAATCAATGCCACGTAGAATTCTGAACTGCCACAAGGCAGTTCTGAAGGCGAAAGGGGGAAAAACATAGTATTAGTATGGTGTTCCTAATAATCATTTAGGTGAGCCTATAATATCATTTCTGGTCCAAAGAATTTTTTTTTATATATCCTCATATACTCCTTCTGATATTATATCACCATACAGCAGTCCGTATTTGACCCACTGAACATATTTCTAGCCCGAGTCTTCGTTCATGGACTTTCATACATTCCTTTTGACTCCACTGCACATTTAACCACATTTAATTTTTTTTTTTTTTTTTTTAAATGTTGTGGTTTTACAAAAGTCCATTTTTGACCAACTGAACATATTTCTGGCCCAAGAGTCCTGAAAGACTAACTTAGCTATACATACTCTTTGAATTTCCTTTGATTCCCATTACTAACCAAAAGTTTCACAAAAGGTTTTTTTGAAGATTTATTTAAGTTTTATTTTTATTTATTTTTAAATGTTGTGGCTGTAGAGAAGTCCAAATTTGACCTACTGAACATAGTTTTGGCCAAGAGTTCTTAAACCTACTATATATACTCTCAATTCTGGTCAAAAGGTCCAAAAGTTTTTTCTCATGGACTCCTTCTGATATTAAATAACCATACAGCAGTCCGTATTTGACCCACTGAACATATCAACTGCAAGATTCTATCCTATCAATATGGGCCAACATTTCTAAAGAATGCTTTCAGCACCTTGTTGAATCAATGCCACATAGAATTTTGAACTGCCACAAGGCAGGTCTGAAGGCGAAAGGGGGAAAACATAGTATTAGTATGGTGTTCCTAATAATCCTTTAGGTGAGCGCATAATATCAATTCTGGTCAAAAAATTTTTTCTATATATCCTCATAGACTCCTTCTGATATTATATCACCATACAGCAGTCCGTATTTGACCCACTGAACATATTTCTAGCCAGAGTCTTCGTTCGTGGACTTTCATACATTCATTTTGACTACACTGCACATTTAACCACATTTAATTTATTTTTATTTATTTTTTTACATGTTGTGGTTGTACAAAAGTCCATTTTTGAGACTGAACATATTTCTGGCCCAAAAGTCCTGAAAGACTAACTTAACTATACATACTCATTGAATTTCCTTTGATTACCATTACTAACCAAAAGTTTCACAAAAGGTTTTTTGAAGATTTATTTAAATTTTATTTTTATTTATTTTTTACATGTTGTGGCTGTACAGAAGTAGCCTAACGTGGTCATAATCAATTCTAGGCAGAATATTAGTCTGATTCTGCCCCATTGGGCTGTGATTTTGGGGCGTTTCAACCAAACCAGGAAAGACCTTAACCAATTAGAGCAACGGAGCAACGTTTAAACGTTAGTTGTCAAATGTCAACAGAACTCAACTGCACTGTGTTGCCAAGTCCGTGTTTTTCCCGCAGGTTGTTCTCCAAGTCCGCATGTTGAAGCGACCCCAATTATGTGATATATAGACCCAGGAATGCAAATTTTAGCAGGCAACCTTCTCAAAATAACATATTTTACCCCCCAAATGCCTTTTTTTTCAGACCCCGGAAAGCTATTGGGATTGTTTTGGGCTATAGTTTTGAGTAGCAATTGTGCGACATTGCAAAAAACTTGGCAACCCTGTCTGCACATACGCTGGAATACCTAAGTAACGTTAGAAGAAGAAGATGACTGTAAACGATCTTCGCCAGTGTTTTAAAAAAAAGATTTGAAGGTACACAGAGGTACACAGATTTTAAGGTACACAGATTTTAAGGTACACTTACGAACACGATCATCATTTCTGAGAGAAACAGTGAAGGTGAATGAATATAAGAACAAGTTCTCCATTTAGGATAACAGCAAATTCAACCCAAGCGCCATTGATGACGTGGATTGTTACGTTACTGTTTTTCATCTGTCCATCATCGTCTAAAGCCCGTCCTGACAATTTCATTGGTCCGAACAGGTTCTTTTCGGGCATAATTGCCTCTCTATGGATCGAGTCCAGGCCGAATTGCCCGAGCAAAAATGTTGTAGGCGGGCTAAATTCGGCTGGCATCCAGGCTAGTACAGAAGCCCATATTTGACATAACATAGTTTTGGCCCAAGATTCCTTAGAGACTAACTCATATGTACTCTTTGACCTTTCTTCGATTCCCATTACTAGCCAAAAGTTATTTATTTATTTATATTTACATGATGTTTCTATACAGAAGTATTGACTTCCTTTCTGATTCCCATTTTTACCCAAGGGGTCGACAAAAGTTTTTTTATTATTGTTTTTATTTTATATGTTATGGCTGTACAGAAGACCATAATTGACATACTAAACATATTTTTAACCAAAGAGTACTTGGAATTTAAATCTATACATACTCATTGACTTACCATCTGACTCCCAATTCTGGTCGAAAGGTCCAAAATTGTTAAATCACCATGCAGTCCATATTTGATCCTCTAAACATATTTCTAGCCCAAGAGTCCTCAATCGTTAACTTTTTATACATTCTTTTACTCCACCTCACATTTAATCAGCCACTTTCTGGCCGATGAGTCCTCAAATATTAAATTACAATATATACTCATTGACACATCAAGCCTTTTTTACATGTCATGGCTATGTACAGAAGTCCATATTTGACCGACTGAACATAGTTTTGTCCCAAGAATCCTTAAGCACTAAACTTACTATACATACTCATTGACCTCCCTTCGATTACCATTACTAGGCAAAACTTCCACAAAAGATTTTTTTAATTTTAATTTTAATTTTTTTAAATATTTTTATACATGTAATGGCTGTACAGAAGTCCATATTTAACCTCCAAAAAGTTTTTTTCTATATATTCTCATGGACTCCTTCTGATATTAAATCACCATACAACCATATTCGACCCACTGAACATATCAACTGCAAGATGCTATCCTATCAATATGGGCCAACATTTCTAAAGAATGCTTTCAGCACCTTGTTGAATCAATGCCACGTAGAATTAAGGCAGTTCTGAAGGTGAAAAGGGGTCAAACACAGTATTGGTATGGTGTTCCTAATAATCCTTTAGAGTGTATACTACCAATTCTGGTCAAAAGTTTTTTTTCTATATATTTAGTTTTTTTTTTTTTTCTTACATGTTATGGCTGTACAGAAGCCCATTTTTGACCTACTGAACATAGTTTTGGCCCGAGCGCACTTTAAAGACAAACTCACCATATAAACTCATTGACCTCCCTTCAATTAGCCAAAAGTTCCACAGAGGGACCAAAGAGTCTTTGAACAGTGACTTTCTATCCATACATATTGACTCCTTCTTATGTTATGTCAGTCATACCTTAGTCTTTGTTTGACATTCTATACATACTCATAGAATTTCATTTGATTCCCATTACAGGCCAAAAGTTGAAGATTTATTGGTTTTTTTTTTTTACATGTTGTGGCTGTACAGAAGTAGCCTGATGTGGTCATACTGCTTCAGTGGGCTGTGATTATGGGGCGTGTTTCAACTGAACCAGGAAAGACCTCAATTGGATAGACCTACTACCAATCAGAGCAACTGAGCAACGCGTTAGTTGTCATATGTCAACAGAACTCAACTGCACTGTGTTGCCAAGTCCATGTTTTTCCCGCGGGTTGTTCTCCATGTCCGCAGGTTGAAGCGACCCCAACTGTGTGATATATAGACCCAGGAATGCAAATTTTAGCAGGCAACCTTCCTAAAATAACATATTCTAGAAAGGCTCCAAGAGGTCTATGGTGTGAGGGAGAATGGTCCAAGCCACTCTACAGACCTGCACAGAGCATGTAACACACACACATACAATACTAGGACATCAGATCTCCCCCAAGGTTGGTGCATCCTGTGAGCTTATCAATAGTATGTGAGGTCAAAACAGCCTGACAACAAAGTCTCTCCACAATCCTAATACAGATACTTACAGTGTGTCCTTCATTCTATAAAGAAACAAAGAAAAATATGTACTTGAAACAATAGGAACACACTACAGCAAAAGTAGAGTTGGAATCATGTTAAATCATTGTAAATTACTTGTTAAATTTATGAATGATTACATAATAATGATTGTCAATAATTATTCATTCGAACCCAAACGCCTTCGATGACGTGGATGATTACCATCTGTCCATCATCGTCTAAAGCCCGCCCTGACAATATTGATTGTCAATAATTATTCATTTGAAAAGTTAATAACTGCTTATTTAGTTCAAAGGATTATTAAAAGTCATTCAGAAGTCCCAATCACCAATCTGATGAAAAGCCTGTCTTATTTTACGTCTTTTCTCGTGGCGCACTTCCTCTTGAAGAACCGCCAGCTTCAATGGTCATCCGATTCCGCCATCTGTAACAATAAAACACTAATAACAGAATTTCAATTTAACACACATTTAAAAAGGTTCCTTAGACACCTAAAGGACTATGATGCAGTGTTTTGGTTGTGACTCTTCTCAAATGGTTTCACCTGTGACCAATGTCTCCAGACTGTTCCCAATACACCTCTGTCAAGCAAAAAAGATGTGTTTGTTGTGAGAAGGATTTGATAAGGCCCATCGAATTTTGGACCTAGAGGAGAGACAATTTCTCTTTCAACATTACACTGTCACCTACTTCAAGCAGGGCAGGCATGTCCTTCTGCTCAGTATTATCTTTATCTGCCTGTCTAAAACCAGCACTAACCCATGTAAACAGTCATCCAAAGCTTTCAGATAATTTTGCAGAGCATCTTTCAATGGTCCGGATGGCCCCTCATGTTGCAAGGGGGCATCCCACGGCAGTCGCATGAAGTAACCAGTCATTATCTCAAAAGGGCTGATCTGAGTAGTCTTGTTTGGGCTGGCTCTCATTCTTAAAAAAGTTGTAGGAACATGCCATCTCCTCCCCCACTCCATAAGCCTCTTTCTCAATGAAGTCTTGAGGGTTCTATTGGCACCCACTTGATTGAGGCCTAAATGAAATGTGAAAGTGTTGTTTTACCCCCATCAATTTCATGACCTTTTTCATCACCTTACCCGTGAAATGCGTGTCCTGATCTTAATCAATTTGCAAGGGTAAGCCCCATCTTGGAAAGACTTCATTTAACATAACTTTGGCTGTTGCGTCTGCTGTGCAGTTTCTTAGAGGGAACGCCTCCACCCATCTAGAAAACAGGTCAACAATCATTAGAATGTATGTAAACCCCCACTAGGGGGGAGTGGACCTATGAAATCAATTTGAAGATGGGTGCATGGCCCATGAGGGTGAGGGCATGTCCTAAAGGGATTTTTAGTTTTGCAGAAGAGTTCACCTTTAGACATATCAAACATCTTTTACAAAAATCATTGCAAGAAGCCCTCATCTTTGGCCACCACCATGTCTTTGAAATCATTGCATGCAACTTTTCAGGCCCAGCATGTGGTATAGAGACATTAGTTCAGTTCTAGCAGGGACAGGACAAATAAAACGTTCATTACATTTCCACAGTCCCTCTGCATTCTTTTGTGGTCCTAACTTTGTCCATTGTTCTATTTCGTCAGGATCATCTTCCGCATAAAGTTCGAAAATGTCTCTTGAATGCTCATCTTCCTGAGAAGAAAAGGCATTTACACTAACACATGTCTCTGTCTGTTTTGCAGCCACACTGGCAGCAGTGTCTGCAGCCTGATTTCCCTTTGATTCTGGAGAGTTATCCTTGGCGTGCCCTGTGACTTTGATAACAGCTCCTTCTGCAGGAAGATAACAGGCAGACATTAGTTCTTTTACCTGCTGTTTATGAGAGATGGGTAGACCCGCAGTCAAAGTCATGAACTGTCCCAAAGGCATAGCGGCTGTCAGTATACACATTGACGCGTTTCCCCTTGCCATACTGCAATGCACGGGTCAGAGCGACCAGCTCGGCCACTTGAGCCCCTTCCCCTGAAATAGAACCACAGTCAACAGTTTCCCCAAGCTCATTTACAACTGCCCAGCCTGTGAAACGTGTTCCCTGTTCATGAAAGCTGGATCCATCAACAAATAAGTTCACAGCATTAGAAAGTGGTTCAGGTTGGAGAGGGCTATGGATGTCGTTCTCAATCAGATGAACACAGTTGTGTGCTGTTCCTTCTTCTGGAAGTAAGGAGGCAGGGTTTATGGCAGTTTCATTGTCAATTTGTATTTCCACATTCTTACTCTAAAGAGTGGTTTCCACTTACCTCGTCTTTGATTAGAAATCGAGCCTAAACGGGTATTTGTTAACAGTTTCAGGATCTGGTGTCTGGTGTGCAGTATCACCGTTTGATGGGTCAGAATGTCCTTGGTAGTCTTCACGGCCCACTCAGCACAGTCATATGTTAACAGGCAAGGATTCTGCCCTGCCATAGAAACAGGAATAGGAGCAGAGTAGTATCCTACCATCCCGTAGGAGTTTCTTCCAGGCATTTTCTGACCAAGGGCAGCTGAATAGGAGCCACTCCCCACCCATGTCCATAGATGGAAAGGCCTGCTGATGTCAGCATGTCTCAGTGGTGGGGAGGAAGAAAGAGTTTCTTTGAGACTCACGCACGTGTCCTCCATCTCCTCTGTCCAGTCGATCAGCTCCGGCCCTGGTTTTCCTCCTTTCAGCGCCTCTGTGAGTGGTTTAGACAGTTCAGTGTATTCAGAAACATACTGCCGGCAGTAATTCAAAAGTCCAGTTACCTGCCTTAGACCAGTAACCGTGTTTGGTTTTGGAAGTTCTCACGTTGGGCAGTCAGTCAGTCAAGGCCTTTGTTTAAATCACACTGATCATAACCCATCTCAAGCCCAGTTATTTGCGCCATCCTATCATGTTGAGCCGTTAGGCTGTACCACCCATCAATCACTTTTCTGGGGTTATTGGAACACCACCCATCTTGCATACCCATGAATAAATACAAACTGCTAGAAATTTGTGTCTGTCTGCTTCCTTTTTTGTTTCTAGCCAGTCAAGCCAGTCAAGCCAGTCAATCGGAATCAAAGCCTTGACTGACAATTTTTTTAATTAGCTCTGCATTTTTCTTTGAAATGAGAGCCTCGGAGCAAAGCTGTTTACAGCGTGTGCTCTCTTCTGTTTCAGTAATTTGATCAGGACTCTTCAGGACTGAATTATTCTTTTTATCGGTCATCTTTGGTCACAGTTGAAACCACTATAGAGAATTTTAGCAGATTATAACCAAAATTCAGTTAACAATAATTTTGGACTTCTACACAATGAAACCACAAAGTTTTCTTACAAACTCCAGGTCATATATACTGGTTCTTACCAATTTGGGTCATAATTTAAATTTGACTTAGGATTGTTTCGGATGCATCCCTGGCAAACAAACCTGTATCTGTTTTGATTTTGATTTACCTAACTAATATTTTATTCTCTGACTGCCTGATTCACTAAGTTCTAAATTCGGGGACCCCCTATCTGAGACTATCTGAGCTGGAGCAGGTTCACAATGTCTCCTGGACCTTACCAGTTGGTCCAAGACGGGCTCCTGTAGAGGACGTTACCTATGCCCCGCAGGGCCTCCCCTTTCTTGAGTCCGCTTCTTTGCACTCTATGTTACCGTTTTTACCTGTGCCTTCAGCACATCAGTGACTTACTATACTATTAACCTCTAGTATAATTATGCCTCACTCTTCACAAGCGGAATGAAGTGAAGCACACTGCTCTCCTTCTCCTATCTCTTCCATTCAGACAGTCCTAACCAAATAATAAAAACTTCCTACTACCTTATTTGTTTGTTTGCCAGAGATGACACCACGGAATGATTTCCTGCATTCTCCACCATAAACTGTTAGGGTAACAGTTTAGACCCAGAGACCAGCTATGTTGAATTGAAGACCAGGAGTCAGGATGTTCAATCAAATGAAGAGAATTTACTAAAGAATAGTTTGCAGTTTCATCGGTAGTTTGCAGTTTCATCCTAGAAAGGCTCCGAGAGGTCTATGGTGTGAGGGAGAACGGTCCAATCCACTCTACAGACCTGCACAGAGCATGTAACACACACACACACAAACAATTTTTATTTTATTTTTATTCATTCTATAAAGAAATAAAGGAAAATAAGTACTGGAAACAATAGGAACACACTACAGCAAAAGTAGAGTTGGAATCATGTTAAATCATTGTAAATTACTTGTTAAATTTATGAATGATTACATAATAATGATTGTCAATAATTATTCATTCGATGACGGATGATTACGTTACTGTTTATCATCTGTCCATCATCGTCTAAAGCCCGCCCTGACAAGTTAATTGGTCCGAAACAGTTTCTGTTCGGCATAATTACTCGTCTATGGATCGAGTCCAGACCGAATTCGAGCAAAAATGTTGTAGGCGGGGCTAAATTCGGCTGGCATCCAGGCTAGTACAGAAGCCCATATTTGACCTACTGAACATAGTTTTGGCCCAAGAGTCGTTAAAGACTAACTCATATGTACTCCTTGACTTTTCTTCGATTCCCATTATTAGCCAAAAGTTATTTATTTATATTTACATGATGAGGCTATACAGAAGTCCATATTTTACCTACTGAACATAGTTTTGGCCCAAGCGTACTTAAAGACTAACTCTCATTGACTTCCCTTTGATTAGCCAAAAATTCCAGAAAAGGACATTCTGAACATACTTCTGGCCAAAATTTCCAGAAAAGTTATTTTGCTATATATTCTCCTATGAGATTTATTACATTAAATCAGCCATACGGTATTTCATATATGACCCACTGAACACTAAACTCCAAGATCCCTCGCTCATGCACTTACTATACAAACGTATTGACTTCCTTTCTAATTCCCATTTTTACCCAAAGGGTTCACAAAAGTTTTTTTAATTGTTTTTATTAGTGGTGCTTGCGGTAGCAAGGCATCACTATTGTTATCCTCCATACTTATTATTATTTTTCTTTATTCTGGACAAAACTTTGCCGCGCTTCTCCTCCCACAGTTTTGTCAAAGACCCCACAAATGTATTGACGAATCGTCCGGTATATTCGGGAATGGTGTGCTATATCTTTTCTAAGGGATCGGGTACGGGGTTCGCACCAGGGGCGAAAAAGTAGCCGAAATTCCCATTGACTTAACATGGGGAAAACTTTGACCACTCATAACTCCGAGCGAGGATTTCGTAAAAACTCGTGTCTTATACGAAATGTGAAGAGCCTGGCAGCCTCTGTCAGGATATACATCTCAATGGGGTGTAAGTTGTACCCCTGGGGCGCTAGAGCTCCCCAAAAATTGAAAAAAATCTCATTGACTTAACATGGGGAGGGACGTCCCATCAAACGCATGCGTTTTGTCCTCCAATGGTAAATTGCATAGGGATTTTGTATTGACCATATCTCTGCTTCACAGTGTCACAGAGACAAGGGGGTGGGCTCAATTTACTCAGACAACCAATCACCATCTCAGGATTTTCGTGATGCTGACAAGCCACGCCCTAGCAACCATTTAAAGCTCCCTAGCAACTGATCCCATAGACTTCCATTGAAAGAGATCAAATGGATATCTTTGGATAGAAGTGTCATAGAAACATGAGGGTGGGTTTGTTTGACTCGGGGCATCAACAGCCAATCACAAATCACCTTCAACACTTCCTAGCCACGCCCTAGCAACCGTTATTAAGCACCTTAGCAACCCAAATCCACAGTGTATATCTTCACATCTGAATGTCATAGAGGAATCGGGGTTGATTTATATCATTCATACTGGCAAGCAGCTTTTGCTGTATCATCATTGGATGCTGCCAAGCCACTCCATAGCAACCAAACAGAGTACCCTAGCAACAGTTTAACAAGACCTATATCTCTGCATTAGAAAATCATACAGACATGGGGTTGGCTTATATCATTCATACTGACAAGAAGCTTTTGGAATATCATTATGGGATGTTCCCAAGCCACTCCATAGCAACCAAACAGAGTACCCTAGCAACCGTTTATCAACCCCTATATCTTTGCGTCAGAACATCATAGAGACATAGGGGTTGGTTCTTTTGACTCATGCTAGCAAACGGCACTTTGCTACACATGCTAGCAGTGAATAGCTACATGCTAATAGTGATTAGCTAAGCGTTAAATCAGGCTAAGAAAGTACTAAGAACTCTATAAACACTATATTGTAACATTCTGTGACAACTAGCAACACTATAGCAACCTACCAGTATACCTTGGCAGCTGCCTAGCAACCACCCAGAACACCTTAGCAACCACCTAGCAACCACATAGCAAGGCCCTAGCAACCACCCAGAACACCTTAGCAACCACCTAGCAACCACCTAGCAACCACTCAGAACACCTTAGTAACCACCTAGCAACCGCATAGCAACGCCCTAGCCACCAACCAGAATACCCTAGCAACCCCCTAGCAACCGCCTAGCAACGCCCTAGCAACCAACCAGAACATCCTAGCAACCGCCTAGCAACCACCCAGAACACCTTGGCAACGCCAAAGCAACCACCCAGAATACATTAGCAACCACCTAGCAACCGCATAGCAACGCCCTAGCAACCACCCAGAACACCTTAGCAACCACTTAGCAACCATCCAGAACACCCTAGCAACCGTCTCAACACACCCTAGCAACCGGGCCCCGAGTTTTGCCACTGCAAGCACCACTCACATTTTCTTCAGGAAATATACATTCTAGTTTTATATGTTATTGCTGTACAGAAGATCATAATTGACATATTGAACATATTTTTGACCAAAGAGTACTTGAAATTTAAATCTATACATACTCATTGACTAACCTTCTGACTCCCAATTCTGGTCGAAAGGTCCAAAAAGTTTTTTTTTACTCCTTTTGATATTAAATCACCATACAGCAGTCCATATTTGAGCCACTGGACATATTTCTAGCCCAAGAGTACTCAATCATCAACTTTCTATACATTACCTTTTACTCCACCTCACATTTAATCAGCCACTTTCTGGCCAATGAGTCCGCAAATATTAAATTACAATATACACTCACTGACTCATCAAGTCTTTTTACATGTCATGGTTATATTCAGAAGTCTATATTTGACCGACTGAACATAGTTTTGGCCCAAGAATCCTTAAACACTAAACTTACTATACATACTTATTGACCTCCCTTCGATTCCCATTACTAGCCAAACTTCCACAAAAGATTTTTTACATTTTTATGTTATATTAATTTTTTTATACATGTAACGGCTGTACAGTAGTCCATATTTTATCTTGTGTACATAGCTTTTGCCCAAGACTAATTTATATATGCTCCTTTATATATAGGCCCTTTCACTCCACTGAACATTTAATCACATTTAATTATTATTATTTATTTTTTTACATATTGTGGTTGTACAGACCTGCACAGAGCATGTAACACACACACACAAACAATACTTGGAAATCAGATCTCCTCCAAGGTTGGTGCTTCCTGTGCTTATCAATAGTATGTGAAGTCAAAACAATCTGACAACACAGTCTCTCCACAAACCTAATACAAATACTTACAGTGTGTCCTTCATTCTATAAAGAAATAAAGGGAAATAAGTACTGGAAACAATAGGAACATACTACAGCAAAAGTAGAGTTGGAATCATGTTAAATCATTGTAAATTACTTGTTAAATTTATGAATGATTACATAATAATGATTGTCAATAATTATTCATTCGAACCCAAACGCCTTCGATGACGTGGATGATTACCATCTGTCCATCATCGTCTAAAGCCCGCCCTGACAAGTTAATTGGTCCGAAACAGTTTCTGTTCGGCATAATTACTCGTCTATGGATCGAGTCCAGACCGAATTCCCGAGCAAAAATGTTGTAGGCGGGGCTAAATTCAGCTGGCATCAAGGCTAGGACAGAAGCCCATATTTGACCTACTGAACATAGTTTTGGCCCGAACATAGTTTTTCGTTAAAGACTAACTCATATGTACTCCTTGACTTCTCTTCGATTCCCATTACTAGCCAAAAGTTATTTATTTATTTATTTAAATTTACATGATGAGGCTATACAGAAGTCCATATTTTACCTACTGAACATAGTTTTGGCCCAAGCGTACTTAAAGACTAACTCCAATTGACTTCCTTTGATTAGCCAAAAATTCCAGAAAAGGACATTCTGAACATACTTCCAAAATTTCCAGAAAAGTTATTTTGCTATATATTCTCCTATGAGATTTATTACATTAAATCAGCCATACGGTATTTCATATATGACCCACTGAACACTAAACTCCAAGATCCCTCGCTCATGCACTTACTATACAAACGTATTGACTTCCTTTCTAATTCCCATTTTTACCCAAAGGGTTCACAAAAGTTTTTTTAATTGTTTTTATTTTATATGTTATTGCTGTACAGAAGATCATAATTGACATATTGAACATATTTTTGACCAAAGAGTACTTGAAATTTAAATCTATACATACTCATTGACTAACCTTCTGACTCCCAATTCTGGTCGAAAGGTCCAAAAAGTTTTTTTTTACTCCTTTTGATATTAAATCACCATACAGCAGTCCATATTTGAGCCACTGGACATATTTCTAGCCCAAGAGTACTCAATCATCAACTTTCTATACATTACCTTTTACTCCACCTCACATTTAATCAGCCGTTTTCTGGCCGATGAGTCCTCAAATATTAAATTACAATATAGTCATGGCTATATTCAGAAGTCCATATTTGACCGACTGAACATAGTTTTGGCCCAAGAATCCTTAAACACTAAACTTACTATACATACTTATTGACCTCCCTTCGATTCCCATTACTAGCCAAACTTCCACAAAAGATTTTTTACATTTTTATGTTATATTAATTTTTTTTATACATGTAATGGCTGTAGAGTAGTCCATATTTGATCTTGTGTACATAGCTTTTGCCCAAGACTAATTTATATATGCTCCTTTATATATAGGCCCTTTCACTCCACTGAACATTTAATCACATTTAATTATTATTATTATTATTTTTACATATTGTGGTTGTACATACGTCCATATTTGACCTACTGATCAAAGTTTTGTCCCGAGAGATCTTAAATACTAACTTACATGTAATCCTTTACGTCTCTTCGATTCCCATTACTAGCCAAAATTTCCACAAAAGCTTTTTTAAAGACTGTTGTTTTGTTTTTGTTTTTTGTAAAGGCTGTAGTCCATATTTGTTGTAATGAACATAGTTATTATATGCCTTACAATGCAAAAGCACTAATCTCGTCAATGCACAAAGATTTATTGCATTGCAAAAACATTATCTTCAATGCATATGAGTTTTGTAGGCATTGCAGTGCAAAAGCACTATTCTCTTCAAAGCACTGCAGCAAAAGCACTAATGTTTGTATGTTTTGTATGCAAACACGAAGATAAAACTTTAATGCACATGAGTTTTGTATGCAATGCAACGAGTTTTTTTTCATTGCATACAAAACTCATGTGCATTAAAGATTTTTTTGCGATGCAATGCATAAAGAAATATTTGTGCATTGCGAGATTATAGTGGTTTTGCATTGCAATGCATACAAAACAAAAACAGTTTTCTCTTCAATGCATATTAGTGCAATGCAATTCAAACGAGTTTAGATTGCAAAAGCACTAATCTCTCGTCAATGCACAAAGATTTCTTATATGCAAAAACACTATCTTCAATCCACAATGAGTTATTGTATGAATTGTAATGCAAAAGCACTAATTTCTTCAGGGCAAACGAGTTCTTATATTAATTGCAATAAAAAAGCACTAATCTCTTCAGTGCATTGCAGCAAAAGCACTACTCTCTTCAATGAGTTTTGTATGCAATGCATTGCAATGCAAACGAGTTTTGTATGCATTGCAATGCAAACGCACTAGTCTCGTCAATGATCAAAGATTTCGTATTGCAATGCAAAAGCACCAATCTCTTCAAAGCACCGCAGCAAAAGAACTAATCTCTTTTGTATGTTTTGTATGCATTGCAATTCAAAAGCACTAAGCTCGTCAATGCACAAAGATTTCTTATTTGTATTGCATTGCAAAACACTTTTTCAAATGTACATGAGTTTTGTATGCAATGCAACGAATTTTGTATGCATTAGAATGCAAAAGCACTAATCCCTTCAATGCATTGCAGCAGAAGCACTAATCTCTTTTGAATGCATAGCAATGCAAAAGCACTAAATCATGCACAAATATTTCTTTATGCATTGCATCATTAAAACACTATCTTAATGCACATGAGTTTTGTATACAATGCAACGAGTTTTGTATGCATTGGAAAAGCAGTTATCTCTTCAATGCATGTGAGTTATAGTAAGCAACGCAATGCAAAAGCACTAATCTCTTCAATGCACAAAGATTTCTTATATGTATTGCATTGCAAAACACTTTTTTCAAATGCACATGAGTTTTGTATACAATGCAACGAGTTTTGTATGCATTGGAAAAGCAGTTAGGCCCTATCTCTTCAATGCATATGAGTTATAGTAAGCAACGCAATGCAAAAGCACTAATCTCTTCAATGCACAAAGATTTCTTATATGTATTGCATTGCAAAACACTTTTTTCAAATGCACATGAGTTGTGTGCAATGCAACGAGCTTTGTATGCATTAGAATGCAAAGCACTAATCCCATCAATGCATTGAAGCAAAAGCACTAATCTCTTTTGTATGCATTGCAATGCAAAAGCACTAAATCATACACAAACATTTCTTTATGCATTGCATCGCAAAAATACTATCATTAATGCACATGAGTTTTGTATGCAATGCAATGAGTTTTGTATACATTGGAAAAGCAGTTATCTCTTCAGTGCATATGAGTTATAGTATGCAATGCAATGCAAAAGCACTAATCTCTTCAAAGCACTGCAGCAAAAGCACTAATCTCTTTTGTATGTTTTGTATGCATTGCAATTCAAAAGCACTAATCTCGTCAATGCACAAAGATTTCTAATATGTATTGCATTTTTCAAATACACATGAGTTTTGTATGCAATGCAATGCAACCGAGTTTTGTATGCATTAGAATGCTAATCCCTTCAATGCATTGCAGCAGAAGCACTAATCTTTTGTATGCATTGCAATACAGAAGCACTTAATCTCGCAACGCACAAATATTTCTTTATGCATTGCATCATTAAAACACTATCTTAATGCACATGAGTTTTGTATACAATGCAACGAGTTTTGTATGCATTGGAAAAGCAGTTATCTCTTCAATGCATGTGAGTTATAGTAAGCAACGCAATGCAAAAGCACTAATCTCTTCAATGCACAAAGATTTCTTATATGTATTGCATTGCAAAACACTTTTTTCAAATGCACATGAGTTTTGTATACAATGCAACGAGTTTTGTATGCATTGGAAAAGCAGTTAGGCCCTATCTCTTCAATGCATATGAGTTATAGTAAGCAACGCAAATGCAAAAGCACTAATATCTTCAGTGCACAAAGATTTCTTATATGTATTGCATTGCAAAACACTTTTTTCAAATGCACATGAGTTGTGTGCAATGCAACGAGCTTTGTATGTATTAGAATGCAAAAGCACTAATCCCATCAATGCATTGCAGCAGAAGCACTAATCTCTTTTGTATGCATTGCAATGCAAAAGCACTAAATCATGCACAAACATTTCTTTATGCATTGCATCGCAAAAATGCTATCATTAATGCACATGAGTTTTGTATGCAATGCAATGAGTTTTGTATGCATTGGAAAAGCAGTTATCTCTTCAATGCATATGAGTTATAGTATGCAATGCAATGCAAAAGCACTAATCTCTTTTGTATGTTTTGTATGCATTGCAAATCAAAAGCACTAATCTCGTCAATGCACAAAGATTTCTAATATGTATTGCATTGCAAAACACTTTTTTCAAATGCACATGAGTTTTGTATGCAATGCAATGCAACCGAGTTTTGTATGCATTAGAATGCTAATCCCTTCAATGCATTGCAGCAGAAGCACTAATCTCTTTTGTATGCATTGCAATACAGAAGCACTTAATCTCGCAACGCACAAATATTTCTTTATGCATTGCATCGCAAAAACACTATCTTAATGCACATGAGTTTTGTATGCAATGCAATGAGTTTTGTATGCATTGGAAAAGTAGTTATCTCTTCAATGCATATGAGTTATAGTAAGCAACTTAATGCAAAAGCACTAATCTCTTCAATGCACAAAGATTTCTTATATGTATTGCATTGCAAAACACTTTTTTCAAATGCACATGAGTTGTGTGCAATGCAATGCAACGAGCTTTGTATGTATTAGAATGCAAAAGCACTAATCCCATCAATGCATTGCAGCAGAAGCACTAATCTCTTTTGTATGCATTGCAATGCAAAAGCACTAAATCATGCACAAACATTTCTTTATGCATTGCATCGCAAAAACTATCTTAATGCACATGAGTTTTGTATGCAATGCAACGAGTTTTGTATGCATTGGAAAAGCAGTTATCTCGTCAATGCATATGAGTTATAGTAAGCAATGCAATGCAAAAGCACTAATCTCTTCAAAGCACTGCAGCAAAAGCACTAATCTCTTTTGTATGTTTTGTATGCATTGCAAATCAAAAGCACTAATCTCGTCAATGCACAAAGATTTCTAATATGTATTGCATTGCAAAACACTTTTTTCAAATACACATGAGTTTTGTATGCAATGCAATGCAACCGAGTTTTGTATGCATTAGAATGCTAATCCCTTCAATGCATTGCAGCAGAAGCACTAATCTCTTTTGTATGCATTGCAATACAGAAGCACTAATATCTCGCAACGCACAAATATTTCTTTATGCATTGCATCATTAAAACACTATCTTAATGCACATGAGTTTTGTATACAATGCAACGAGTTTTGTATGCATTGGAAAAGCAGTTATCTCTTCAATGCATGTGAGTTATAGTAAGCAACGCAATGCAAAAGCACTAATCTCTTCAATGCACAAAGATTTCTTATATGTATTGCATTGCAAAACACTTTTTTCAAATGCACATGAGTTTTGTATACAATGCAACGAGTTTTGTATGCATTGGAAAAGCAGTTATCTCGTCAATGCATATGAGTTATAGTAAGCAACGCAATGCAAAAGCACTAATCTCGTCAATGCACAAAGATTTCTTATATGTATTGCATTGCAAAACACTTTTTTCAAATGCACATGAGTTGTGTGCAATGCAACGAGCTTTGTATGTATTAGAATGCAAAAGCACTAATCCCATCAATGCATTGCAGCAGAAGCACTAATATTTGTATGCATTGCAATGCAAGAAGCACTAAATCATGCACAAACATTTCTTTATGCATTGCATCGCAAAAATGCTATCATTAATGCACATGAGTTTTGTATGCAATGCAATGAGTTTTGTATGCATTGGAAAAGTAGTTATCTCTTCAGTGCATATGAGTTATAGTATGCAATGCAATGCAAAAGCACTAATCTCTTCAAAGCACTGCAGCAAAAGCACTAATCTCTTTTGTATGTTTTGTATGCATTGCAAATCAAAAGCACTAATCTCGTCAATGCACAAAGATTTCTAATATGTATTGCATTGCAAAACACTTTTTTCAAATGCACATGAGTTTTGTATGCAATGCAATGCAACCGAGTTTTGTATGCATTAGAATGCTAATCCCTTCAATGCATTGCAGCAGAAGCACTAATCTCTTTTGTATGCATTGCAATGCAAAAGCACTAAATCATGCACAAACATTTCTTTATGCATTGCATCGCAAAAATGCTATCATTAATGCACATGAGTTTTGTATGCAATGCAAAGAGTTTTGTATGCATTGGAAAAGTAGTTATCTCTTCAGTGCATATGAGTTATAGTATGCAATGCAATGCAAAAGCACTAATCTCTTCAATGCACAAAGATTTCTTATATGTATTGCATTGCAAAACACTTTTTTCAAATGCACATGAGTTTTGTATGCAATGCAATGCAACCGAGTTATCTCTTCAATGCATCTGAGTTATAGTATGCATTGCAATGCAAAAGCACTAATCTCTTCAATGCACAAAGATTTCTTATATGTATTGCATTGCAAAACACTTTTTTCAAATGACACATGAGTTGTGTGCAATGCAACGAGTTTTGTATGCATTAGAATGCAAAACCACTAATCCCATCAATGCATTGAAGCAAAAGCACTAATCTCTTTTGTATGCATTGCAATGCAAAAGCACTAAATCATGCACAAATATTTCTTTATGCATTGCATCGCAAAAAATACTGTCATTAATGCACATGAGTTTTGTATGCAATGCAATGTGTTTTGTATGCATTGGAAAAGCAGTTATCTCTTCAGTGCATATGAGTTATAGTATGCCATGCAATGCAAAAGCACTAATCTCTTCAAAGCACTGCAGGAAAAGCACTAATCTCTTTTGTATGTTTTGTATGCATTGCAATTCAAAAGCACTAATCTCGTCAATGCACAAAGATTTTTAATATGTATTGCATTGCAAAACACTTTTTTCAAATACACATGAGTTTTGTGTGCAATGCAAAGAGTTTTGTATGTATTGGAAAAGTAGTTATCTCTTCAATTCATATGAGTTATATTATGCAATGTAATGCAAACGAGTTTTGTATGGATTGCAATGCAAACGCACTAGTCCCGTCAATGAACAGCAATGCAATAGAAAAGCACTAATCTCTTCGAAATACACAACGTTGCTTAATGCACTGCCATACAACAGCATTGTTTGCTTCAATGCACGAGTTATATTTCTTCAATTAGCGCTGTCTTGTTTTCACTTTCTTGTATGTAATAAAACAGTTAATTGATTATTATTCATGTATGCAGTGCAATGTCACAGCAAACATTATATTTAAATGCACAACGGCATGAGTTAGTTCTTGTTGCAATAAACTACAACAGCACACAGTTGTTGTTTCTTCAAAAAACAAAAGGATAACGGATTAAACTGAACATACAGAACATATGTCGTCCACAAAAGGTTTTCAACGATATATGTTCATATTTCTGACCCAAGTTAAATCAGTTGTCTAATGTAAAAAGTTGTATTATGTCCATTATGACATTTAATATCTTTCAGGCCAAAGAGTCCTCAAACATTAACTTTCTATACACAATTACAGAATCCTTCTGATGTTAATCCAACCAGAACATTAGTCCATATTTGACCTACTGAACATAGTTTTGGCCCAAGAGTTCTTAAAGACTAACTTACTGTATATACTCTTGTTGCGGCAAAAATATGTTAACTCCGTTGCTGAATAAGAGACAAACCTTAGCCAATTGTCTTTATAAAGATGTAATTCCTTGCAAGAAATGAATCCACAGTTGGAGCAACCATACTCATGGTTGCCGCAAGTGTGAACTGAGGAAACAAAGAAAAGTCAAGCTCTTATACCCCCAATGTTTAAGCAACCCCCCCAAAGTAATTTTCCACAGAGTAAAGGGCAGAAACACAATATGTAAATTCCCTGTCTTGGAGCTAATATAATTTAAATGATCCGACACCCTTGATCGGGAAAGCTCCCACTTTAGATGTCCCATCGTTACCCCTGGGCTTCAGCAGAAGCTGTGTCTGTTGAGCTGAAAAGGTGTTTTACAAACAGATATTGACTTCTGTATGAACTCAAACATAAATCTTCTTCTATGATTACATTTTTCCTCTACACTCTCTCAATTCTGGTCAAAAGTTTTTTCCTATATATTGGCTGTGTAATGTAATGGCTGTACAGAAGTCCATATTTGATCTGTTGATCATAGTTTTTGCCCAAGAGTTATTAAAGACTAACTCTTGACCTCCCTTTGATTCCCATTACTAGCCAAAAGTTCCACAAAAGTTTTTTTAAGTTTATTTATTTTTTAAATGGTGTGGCTGTACAGAAGTCCATATTTGACCTACTGAACATAGTTTTGGCCCAAGAGTTCTTAAAGACTAACTTACTATATATACTCTTGTTGCAGCAAAAATATGTTAACTCCATTGCATTTCTGAATAAGAGACAAACCTTAGCCAATTGTCTTTATAAAGATTTAATTCCTTGCAAGAAATGAATCCACAGTTGGAGCGACCATAGCCTGCTCAAGGTTGCCGCAAGTGTGAACTGAGGAAACAAAGAAAAGTAAAGCTCTTATACCCCCAATGTTTAAGCAACCCCCAAAGTAATTTTCCACAGAGTAAAGGGCAGAAACACAATATGTAAATTCTTGTCTTGGAGCTAATATAATTTAAATGATCCGACCTCTTGGTCGGGAAAGCTCCACTTTAGATGTCCCATCGTTACCCCCTGGGCTTCATTAGAAGCTGTGTCTGTTGAGCTGAAAAGGTGTTTTACAAACAGAAATTGACTTCTGTAAGAACTCAAACATAAATCTCCTTCTATGATTACATTTTTAATATCAATTTTGGTCAAAATGTATTTTTCTATATATCCTCATACACTCCTTCTGATATTATATATATACAGCAGTCCGTATTTGACCCACTGAACATATTTCTAGCCAGAGTCTTCGTTTCGTGGACTTTCAAACATTCATTTTGACTACACTGCACATTTAACCACATTTAATTTATTATTATTATTTTTTTACATGGTGTGGTTGTACAAAAGTCAATTTTTAAAACATATTTCTGAACATATTTCTGGCCCAAAAGTCCTGAAAGACTAATTTAACTATACTCATTGAATTTCCTTTGAGTCCCATTACTAACCAAAAGTTTCACAAAAGGTTTTTTGAAGATTTATTTAAATTTTATTTTTTCCAAAAGTTTCTCATGGACTCCTTCTGATATTAAATAACCATACAGCAGTCCGTATTTGACCCACTGAACATATCAACTGCAAGATTCTATCCTATCAATATGGGCCAACATTTCTAAAGAATGCTTTCAGCACCTTGTTGAATCAATGCCACGTAGAATTCTGAACTGCCACAAGGCAGTTCTGAAGGCGAAAGGGGGAAAAACATAGTATTAGTATGGTGTTCCTAATAATCATTTAGGTGAGCCTATAATATCATTTCTGGTCCAAAGAATTTTTTTTTATATATCCTCATATACTCCTTCTGATATTATATCACCATACAGCAGTCCGTATTTGACCCACTGAACATATTTCTAGCCCGAGTCTTCGTTCATGGACTTTCATACATTCCTTTTGACTCCACTGCACATTTAACCACATTTAATTTTTTTTTTTTTTTTTAAATGTTGTGGTTTTACAAAAGTCCATTTTTGACCAACTGAACATATTTCTGGCCCAAGAGTCCTGAAAGACTAACTTAGCTATACATACTCTTTGAATTTCCTTTGATTCCCATTACTAACCAAAAGTTTCACAAAAGGTTTTTTGAAGATTTATTTAAGTTTTATTTTTATTTATTTTTTAAATGTTGTGGCTGTAGAGAAGTCCAAATTTGACCTACTGAACATAGTTTTGGCCCAAGAGTTCTTAAACCTACTATATATACTCTCAATTCTGGTCAAAAGGTCCAAAAAGTTTTTTTTCTCATGGACTCCTTCTGATATTAAATAACCATACAGCAGTCCGTATTTGACCCACTGAACATATCAACTGCAAGATTCTATCCTATCAATATGGGCCAACATTTCTAAAGAATGCTTTCAGCACCTTGTTGAATCAATGCCACATAGAATTTTGAACTGCCACAAGGCAGGTCTGAAGGCGAAAGGGGGAAAACATAGTATTAGTATGGTGTTCCTAATAATCCTTTAGGTGAGCGCATAATATCAATTCTGGTCAAAAAATTTTTTCTATATATCCTCATAGACTCCTTCTGATATTATATCACCATACAGCAGTCCGTATTTGACCCACTGAACATATTTCTAGCCAGAGTCTTCGTTCGTGACTTTCATACATTCATTTTGACTACACTGCACATTTAACCACATTTAATTTATTTTTATTTATTTTTTTACATGTTGTGGTTGTAAAAAAGTCCATTTTTGACCTACTGAACATATTTCTGGCCCAAAAGTCCTGAAAGACTAACTTAACTATACATACTCATTGAATTTCCTTTGATTACCATTACTAACCAAAAGTTTCACAAAAGGTTTTTTGAAGATTTATTTAAATTTTATTTTTATTTATTTTTTACATGTTGTGGCTGTACAGAAGTAGCCTAACGTGGTCATAATCTGTCAATTCTAGGCAGAATATTAGTCTGATTCTGCCCCATTGGGCTGTGATTTTGGGGCGTTTCAACCAAACCAGGAAAGACCTTAACCAATTAGAGCAACGGAGCAACGTTTAAACGTTAGTTGTCAAATGTCAACAGAACTCAACTGCACTGTGTTGCCAAGTCCGTGTTTTTCCCGCAGGTTGTTCTCCAAGTCCGCAGGTTGAAGCGACCCCAATTATGTGATATATAGACCCAGGAATGCGAATTTTAGCAGGCAACCTTCCCAAAATAACATATTTTACCCCCCAAATGCCTTTTTTTTCAGACAAACCCCGGAAAGCTATTGGGATTGTTTTGGGCTATAGTTTTGAGTAGCAATTGTGCGACATTGCAAAAAACTTGGCAACCCTGTCTGCACATACGCTGGAATACCTAAGTAACGTTAGAAGAAGAAGATGACTGTAAACGATCTTCGCCAGTGTTTTAAAAAAAAGATTTGAAGGTACACAGAGGTACACAGATTTTAAGGTACACAGATTTTAAGGTACACTTACGAACACGATCATCATTTCTGAGAGAAACAGTGAAGGTGAATGAATATAAGAACAAGTTCTCCATTTAGGATAACAGCAAATTCAACCCAAGCGCCATTGATGACGTGGATTGTTACGTTACTGTTTATCATCTGTCCATCATCGTCTAAAGCCCGTCCTGACAATTTCATTGGTCCGAACAGGTTCTTTTCGGGCATAATTGCCTCTCTATGGATCGAGTCCAGGCCGAATTGCCCGAGCAAAAATGTTGTAGGCGGGGCTAAATTCGGCTGGCATCCAGGCTAGTACAGAAGCCCATATTTGACATACTTAACATAGTTTTGGCCCAAGATTCCTTAGAGACTAACTCATATGTACTCTTTGACCTTTCTTCGATTCCCATTACTAGCCAAAAGTTATTTATTTATTTATATTTACATGATGTTTCTATACAGAAGTATTGACTTCCTTTCTGATTCCCATTTTTACCCAAGGGGTCGACAAAAGTTTTTTTATTATTGTTTTTATTTTATATGTTATGGCTGTACAGAAGACCATAATTGACATACTAAACATATTTTTAACCAAAGAGTACTTGGAATTTAAATCTATACATACTCATTGACTTACCATCTGACTCCCAATTCTGGTCGAAAGGTCCAAAATTGTTAAATCACCATGCAGTCCATATTTGATCCTCTAAACATATTTCTAGCCCAAGAGTCCTCAATCGTTAACTTTTTATACATTCTTTTACTCCACCTCACATTTAATCAGCCACTTTCTGGCCGATGAGTCCTCAAATATTAAATTACAATATATACTCATTGACACATCAAGCCTTTTTTACATGTCATGGCTATGTACAGAAGTCCATATTTGACCGACTGAACATAGTTTTGTCCCAAGAATCCTTAAGCACTAAACTTACTATACATACTCATTGACCTCCCTTCGATTACCATTACTAGGCAAAACTTCCACAAAAGATTTTTAATTTTAATTTTAATTTTTTTAAATATTTTTATACATGTAATGGCTGTACAGAAGTCCATATTTAACCTCCAAAAAGTTTTTTTCTATATATTCTCATGGACTCCTTCTGATATTAAATCACCATACAACCATATTCGACCCACTGAACATATCAACTGCAAGATGCTATCCTATCAATATGGGCCAACATTTCTAAAGAATGCTTTCAGCACCTTGTTGAATCAATGCCACGTAGAATTAAGGCAGTTCTGAAGGTGAAAAGGGGTCAAACACAGTATTGGTATGGTGTTCCTAATAATCCTTTAGAGTGTATACTACCAATTCTGGTCAAAAGTTTTTTTTCTATATATTTATTTTTTTTTTTTTTTTCTTACATGTTATGGCTGTACAGAAGCCCATTTTTGACCTACTGAACATAGTTTTGGCCCGAGCGCACTTTAAAGACAAACTCACCATATAAACTCATTGACCTCCCTTCAATTAGCCAAAAGTTCCACAGAGGGACCAAAGAGTCTTTGAACAGTGACTTTCTATCCATACATATTGACTCCTTCTTATGTTATGTCAGTCATACCTTAGTCTTTGTTTGACATTCTATACATACTCATAGAATTTCATTTGATTCCCATTACAGGCCAAAAGTTGAAGATTTATTGGTTTTTTTTTTTTTTTTTTTTTTTTTTACATGTTGTGGCTGTACAGAAGTAGCCTGATGTGGTCATACTGCTTCAGTGGGCTGTGATTATGGGGCGTGTTTCAACTGAACCAGGAAAGACCTCAATTGGATAGACCTACTACCAATCAGAGCAACTGAGTTGTCATATGTCAACAGAACTCAACTGCACTGTGTTGCCAAGTCCATGTTTTTCCCGCGGGTTGTTCTCCATGTCCGCAGGTTGAAGCGACCCCAACTGTGTGATATATAGACCCAGGAATGCAAATTTTAGCAGGCAACCTTCCTAAAATAACATATTCTAGAAAGGCTCCAAGAGGTCTATGGTGTGAGGGAGAATGGTCCAAGCCACTCTACAGACCTGCACAGAGCATGTAACACACACACATACAATACTAGGACATCAGATCTCCCCCAAGGTTGGTGCATCCTGTGAGCTTATCAATAGTATGTGAGGTCAAAACAGCCTGACAACACAGTCTCTCCACAATCCTAATACAGATACTTACAGTGTGTCCTTCATTCTATAAAGAAACAAAGAAAAAGATGTACTTGAAACAATAGGAACACACTACAGCAAAAGTAGAGTTGGAATCATGTTAAATCATTGTAAATTACTTGTTAAATTTATGAATGATTACATAATATTGATTGTCAATAATTATTCATTGTCCATCATCGTCTAAAGCCCGCCCTGACAATATTGATTGTCAATAATTATTCATTTGAAAAGTTAATAACTGCTTATTTAGTTCAAAGGATTATTAAAAGTCATTCAGAAGTCCCAATCACCAATCTGATGAAAAGCCTGTCTTATTTTACGTCTTTTCTCGTGGCGCACTTCCTCTTGAAGAACCGCCAGCTTCAATGGTCATCCGATTCCGCCATCTGTAACAATAAAACACTAATAACAGAATTTCAATTTAAGACACATTTAAAAAGGTTCCTTAGACACCTAAAGGACTATGATGCAGTGTTGTGACTCTTCTCAAATGGTTTCACCTGTGACCAATGTCTCCAGACTGTTCCCAATACACCTCTGTCAAGCAAAAAAGATGTGTTTGTTGTGAGAAGGATTTGATAAGGCCCATCGAATTTTGGACCTAGAGGAGAGACAATTTCTCTTTTCAACATTACACTGTCACCTACTTCAAGCAGGGCAGGCATGTCCTTCTGCTCAGTATTATCTTTATCTGCCTGTCTAAAACCAGCACTAACCCATGTGTCACGTAAACAGTCATCCAAAGCTTTCAGATAATTTTGCAGAGCATCTTTCAAAGGTCCGGATGGCCCCTCATGTTGCAAGGGGGCATCCCACGGCAGTCGCATGTAGTAACCAGTCATTATCTCAAAAGGGCTGATCTGAGTAGTCTTGTTTGGGCTGGCTCTCATTCTTAAAATAATTGTAGGAACATGCCATCTCCTCCCCCACTCCATAAGCCTCTTTCTCAATGAAGTCTTGAGGGTTCTATTGGCACCCACTTGATTGAGGCCTAAATGAAATGTGAAAGTGTTGTTTTACCCCCATCAATTTCATGACCTTTTTCATCACCTTACCCGTGAAATGCGTGTCCTGATCTTAATCAATTTGCAAGGGTAAGCCCCATCTTGGAAAGACTTCATTTAACATAACTTTGGCTGCGTCTGCTGTGCAGTTTCTTAGAGGAACGCTCCACCCATCTAGAAAACAGGTCAACAATCATTAGAATGTATGTAAACCCCCCACTAGGGGGGAGTGGACCTATGAAATCAATTTGAAGATGGGTCCATGGCCCATGAGGGTGAGGGGCATGTCCTAAAGGGATTTTTAGTTTTGCAGAAGAGTTCACCTTTAGACATATCAAACATCTTTTACAAAAATCATTGCAAGAAGCCCTCATCTTTGGCCACCACCATGTCTTTGAAATCATTGCATGCAACTTTTCAGGCCCAGCATGTGGTATAGAGACATTAGTTCAGTTCTAGCAGGGACAGGACAAATAAAACGTTCATTACATTTCCACAGTCCCTCTGCATTCTTTTGTGGTCCTAACTTTGTCCATTGTTCTATTTCGTCAGGATCATCTTCCGCATAAAGTTCGAAAATGTCTCTTGAATGCTCATCTTCCTGATGAGAAAAGGCATTTACACTAACACATGTCTCTGTCTGTTTTGCAGCCACACTGGCAGCAGTGTCTGCAGCCTGATTTCCCTTTGATTCTGGAGAGTTATCCTTGGCGTGCCCTGTGACTTTGATAACAGCTCCTTCTGCAGGAAGATAACAGGCAGACATTAGTTCTTTTACCTGCTGTTTATGAGAGATGGGTAGACCCGCAGTCAAAGTCATGAACTGTCCCAAAGGCATAGCGGCTGTCAGTATACACATTGACGCGTTTCCCCTTGCCATACTGCAATGCACGGGTCAGAGCGACCAGCTCGGCCACTTGAGCCCCTCCCCCTGAAATAGAACCACAGTCAACAGTTTCCCCAAGCTCATTTACAACTGCCCAGCCTGTGAAACGTGTTCCCTGTTCATGAAAGCTGGATCCATCAACAAATAAGTTCACAGCATTAGAAAGTGGTTCAGGTTGGAGAGGGCTATGGATGTCGTTCTCAATCAGATGAACACAGTTGTGTGCTGTTCCTTCTTCTGGAAGTAAGGAGGCAGGGTTTATGGCAGTTTCATTGTCAATTTGTATTTCCACATTCTTACTCTAAAGAGTGGTTTCCCACTTACCTCGTCTTTGATTAGAAATCGAGACTAAACGGGTATTTGTTAACAGTTTCAGGATCTGGTGTCTGGTGTGCAGTATCACCGTTTGATGGGTCAGAATGTCCTTGGTAGTCTTCACGGCCCACTCAGCACAGTCATATGTTAACAGGCAAGGATGCTGCCCTGCCATAGAAACAGGAATAGGAGCAGAGTAGTATCCTACCATCCCGTAGGAGTTTCTTCCAGGCATTTTCTGACCAAGGGCAGCTGAATAGGAGCCACTCCCCACCCATGTCCATAGATGGAAAGGCCTGCTGATGTCAGCATGTCTCAGTGGTGGGGAGGAAGAAAGAGTTTCTTTGAGACTCACGCACGTGTCCTCCATCTCCTCTGTCCAGTCGATCAGCTCCGGCCCTGGTTTTCCTCCTTTCAGCGCCTCTGTGAGTGGTTTAGACAGTTCAGTGTATTCAGAAACATACTGCCGGCAGTAATTCAAAAGTCCAGTTACCTGCCTTAGACCAGTAACCGTGGTTTGGAAGTTCTCACGTTGGGCAGTCAGTCAGTCAAGGCCTTTGTTTAAATCACACAGATCATAACCCATCTCAAGCCCAGTTATTTGCGCCATCCTATCACGTTGAGCCGTTAGGCTGTACCACCCATCAATCACTTTTCTGGGGTTATTGGAACACCACCCATCTTGCATACCCATGAATAAATACAAACTGCTAGAAATTTGTGTCTGTCTGCTTCCTTTTTTGTTTCTAGCCAGTCAAGCCAGTCAATCGGAATCAAAGCCTTGACTGACCATTTTTTTAATTAGCTCTGCATATTTCTTTGAAATGAGAGCCTCGGAGCAAAGCTGTTTACAGCGTGTGCTCTCTTCTGTTTCAGTAATTTGATCAGGACTCTTCAGGACTGAATTATTCTTTTTATCGGTCATCTTTGGTCACAGTTGAAACCACTATAGAGAATTTGAGCAGATTATAACCAAAATTCAGTTAACAATAATTAATTTTGGACTTCTACACAATGAAACCACAAAGTATTCTTACAAACTCCAGGTCACATATACTGGTTCTTACCAATTTGGGTCATAATTTAAATTTGACTTAGGATTGTTTCGGATGCATCCCTGGCAAACAAACCTGTATCTGTTTTGATTTTGATTTACCTAACTAATATTTTATTCTCTGACTGCCTGATTCACTAAGTTCTAAATTCGGGGACCCCCTATCTGAGACTATCTGAGCTGGAGCAGGTTCACAATGTCTCCTGGACCTTACCAGTTGGTCCAAGACGGGCTCCTGTAGAGGACGTTACCTATGCCCCGCAGCGCCTCCCCTTTCTTGAGTCCGCTTCTTTGCACTCTATGTTACTGTTTTTACCTGTGCCTTCAGCACATCAGTGACTTATTATACTATTAACCTCTAGTATAATTATGCCTCACTCTTCACAAGCGGAATGAAGTGAAGCACACTGCTCTCCTTCTCCTATCTCTTCCATTCAGACAGTCCTAACCAAATAATAAAAACTTCCTACTACCTTATTTGTTTGTTTGCCAGAGATGACACCACGGAATGATTTCCTGCATTCTCCACCATAAACTGTTAGGTAACAGTTTAAACCCAGAGACCAGCTATGTTGAATTGAAGACCAGGAGTCAGGATGTTCAATCAAATGAAGAGAATTTACTAAAGAATAGTTTGCAGTTTCATCGGTAGTTTGCAGTTTCATCCTAGAAAGGCTCCGAGAGGTCTATGGTGTGAGGGAGAACGGTCCAATCCACTCTACAGACCTGCACAGAGCATGTAACACACACACACACACAAACAATTTTTATTTTATTTTTATTCATTCTATAAAGAAATAAAGGAAAATAAGTACTGGAAACAATAGGAACACACTACAGCAAAAGTAGAGTTGGAATCATGTTAAATCATTGTAAATTACTTGTTAAATTTATGAATGATTACATAATAATGATTGTCAATAATTATTCATTCGATGACGTGGATGATTATGTTACTGTTTATCATCTGTCCATCATCGTAAAGCCCGCCCTGACAAGTTAATTGGTCCGAAACAGTTTCTGTTCGGCATAATTACTCGTATGGATCGAGTCCAGACCGAATTCCCGAGCAAAAATGTTGTAGGCGGGCTAAATTCGGCTGGCATCCAGGCTAGTACAGAAGCCCATATTTGACCTACTGAACATAGTTTTGGCCCAAGAGTCGTTAAAGACTAACTCATATGTACTCCTTGACTTCTCTTCGATTCCCATTACTAGCCAAAAGTTATTTATTTATATTTACATGATGAGGCTATACAGAAGTCCATATTTTACCTACTGAACATAGTTTTGGCCCAAGCGTACTTAAAGACTAACTCTCATTGACTTCCCTTTGATTAGCCAAAAATTCCAGAAAAGGACATTCTGAACATACTTCTGGCCAAAATTTCCAGAAAAGTTATTTTGCTATATATTCTCCTATGAGATTTATTACATTAAATCAGCCATACGGTATTTCATATATGACCCACTGAACACTAAACTCCAAGATCCTCGCTCATCACTATTGTTATCCTCCATACTTATTATTATTTTTCTTTATTCTGGACAAAACTTTGCCGCGCTTCTCCTCCCACAGTTTTTGTCAAAGACCCCACAAATGTATTGACGAATCGTCCGGTATATTCGGGAATGGTGTGCTATATCTTTTCTAAGGGATCGGGGTACGGGGTTCGCACCAGGGGCGAAAAAGTAGCCGAAATTCCCATTGACTTAACATGGGGAAAACTTTGACCACTCATAACTCCGAGCGAGGATTTCGTAAAAACTCGTGTCTTATACGAAATGTGAAGAGCCTGGCAGCCTCTGTCAGGATATACATCTCAATGGGGTGTAAGTTGTACCCCTGGGGCGCTAGAGCTCCCCAAAAATTGAAAAAAATCTCATTGACTTAACATGGGGAGGGACGTCCCATCAAACGCATGCGTTTTGTCCTCCAATGGTAAATTGCATAGGGATTTTGTATTGACCATATCTCTGCTTCACAGTGTCACAGAGACAAGGGGGTGGGCTCAATTTACTCAGACAACCAATCACCATCTCAGGATTTTCGTGATGCTGACAAGCCACGCCCTAGCAACCATTTAAAGCTCCCTAGCAACTGATCCCATAGACTTCCATTGAAAGAGATCAAATGGATATCTTTGGATAGAAGTGTCATAGAAACATGAGGGTGGGTTTGTTTGACTCGGGGCATCAACAGCCAATCACAAATCACCTTCAACACTTCCTAGCCACGCCCTAGCAACCGTTATTAAGCACCTTAGCAACCCAAATCCACAGTGTATATCTTCACATCTGAATGTCATAGAGGAATCGGGGTTGATTTATATCATTCATACTGGCAAGCAGCTTTTGCTGTATCATCATTGGATGCTGCCAAGCCACTCCATAGCAACCAAACAGAGTACCCTAGCAACAGTTTAACAAGACCTATATCTCTGCATTAGAAAATCATACAGACATGGGGGTTGGCTTATATCATTCATACTGACAAGAAGCTTTTGGAATATCATTATGGGATGTTCCCAAGCCACTCCATAGCAACCAAACAGAGTACCCTAGCAACCGTTTATCAACCCCTATATCTTTGCGTCAGAACATCATAGAGACATGGGGGTTGGTTCTTTTGACTCATGCTAGCAAACGGCACTTTGCTACACATGCTAGCAGTGAATAGCTACATGCTAATAGTGATTAGCTAAGCGTTAAATCAGGCTAAGAAAGTACTAAGAACTCTATAAACACTATATTGTAACATTCTGTGACAACTAGCAACACTATAGCAACCTACCAGTATACCTTGGCAGCTGCCTAGCAACCACCCAGAACACCTTAGCAACCACCTAGCAACCACATAGCAAGGCCCTAGCAACCACCCAGAACACCTTAGCAACCACCTAGCAACCACCTAGCAACCACTCAGAACACCTTAGTAACCACCTAGCAACCGCATAGCAACGCCCTAGCCACCAACCAGAATACCCTAGCAACCCCCTAGCAACCGCCTAGCAACGCCCTAGCAACCAACCAGAACATCCTAGCAACCGCCTAGCAACCACCCAGAACACCTTGGCAACGCCAAAGCAACCACCCAGAATACCTTAGCAACCACCTAGCAACCACATAGCAACGCCCTAGCAACCACCCAGAACACATTAGCAACCACCTAGCAACCATCCAGAACACCCTAGCAACCGTCTCAACATACACCCTAGCAACCGGGCCTCGAGTTTTGCCACTGCAAGCACCACTCACATTTTCTTCAGGAAATATACATTCTAGTTTTATATGTTATTGCTGTACAGAAGATCATAATTGACATATTGAACATATTTTTGACCAAAGAGTACTTGAAATTTAAATCTATACATACTCATTGACTAACCTTCTGACTCCCAATTCTGGTCGAAAGGTCCAAAAGTTTTTACTCCTTTTGATATTAAATCACCATACAGCAGTCCATATTTGAGCCACTGGACATATTTCTAGCCCAAGAGTACTCAATCATCAACTTTCTATACATTACCTTTTACTCCACCTCACATTTAATCAGCCACTTTCTGGCCAATGAGTCCGCAAATATTAAATTACAATATACACTCACTGACTCATCAAGTCTTTTTACATGTCATGGTTATATTCAGAAGTCTATATTTGACCGACTGAACATAGTTTTGGCCCAAGAATCCTTAAACACTAAACTTACTATACATACTTATTGACCTCCCTTCGATTCCCATTACTAGCCAAACTTCCACAAAAGATTTTTTACATTTTTATGTTATATTAATTTTTTTATACATGTAACGGCTGTACAGTAGTCCATATTTTATCTTGTGTACATAGCTTTTGCCCAAGACTAATTTATATATGCTCCTTTATATATAGGCCCTTTCACTCCACTGAACATTTATTCACATTTAATTATTATAATTTAGTTTTTTACATATTGTGGTTGTACAGACCTGCACAGAGCATGTAACACACACACACAAACAATACTTGGAAATCAGATCTCCTCCAAGGTTGGTGCTTCCTGTGCTTATCAATAGTATGTGAAGTCAAAACAATCTGACAACACAGTCTCTCCACAAACCTAATACAAATACTTACAGTGTGTCCTTCATTCTATAAAGAAATAAAGGGAAATAAGTACTGGAAACAATAGGAACATACTACAGCAAAAGTAGAGTTGGAATCATGTTAAATCATTGTAAATTACTTGTTAAATTTATGAATGATTACATAATAATGATTGTCAATAATTATTCATTCGAACCCAAACGCCTTCGATGACGTGGATGATTACCATCTGTCCATCATCGTCTAAAGCCCGCCCTGACAAGTTAATTGGTCCGAAACAGTTTCTGTTCGGCATAATTACTCGTCTATGGATCGAGTCCAGACCGAATTCCCGAGCAAAAATGTTGTAGGCGGGGCTAAATTCAGCTGGCATCAAGGCTAGGACAGAAGCCCATATTTGACCTACTGAACATAGTTTTGGCCCAAGAGTCGTTAAAGACTAACTCATATGTACTCCTTGACTTCTCTTCGATTCCCATTACTAGCCAAAAGTTATTTATTTATTTATTTAAATTTACATGATGAGGCTATACAGAAGTCCATATTTTACCTACTGAACATAGTTTTGGCCCAAGCGTACTTAAAGACTAACTCTCATTGACTTCCCTTTGATTAGCCAAAAATTCCAGAAAAGGACATTCTGAACATACTTCTGGCCAAAATTTCCAGAAAAGTTATTTTGCTATATATTCTCCTATGAGATTTATTACATTAAATCAGCCATACGGTATTTCATATATGACCCACTGAACACTAAACTCCAAGATCCCTCGCTCATGCACTTACTATACAAACGTATTGACTTCCTTTCTAATTCCCATTTTCACAAAAGTTTTTTTAATTGTTTTTATTTTATATGTTATTGCTGTACAGAAGATCATAATTGACATATTGAACATATTTTTGACCAAAGAGTACTTGAAATTTAAATCTATACATACTCATTGACTAACCTTCTGACTCCCAATTCTGGTCGAAAGGTCCAAAAAGTTTTTTTTTACTCCTTTTGATATTAAATCACCATACAGCAGTCCATATGTGAGCCACTGGACATATTTCTAGCCCAAGAGTACTCAATCATCAACTTTCTATACATTACCTTTTACTCCACCTCACATTTAATCAGCCGTTTTCTGGCCGATGAGTCCTCAAATATTAAATTACAATATAGTCATGGCTATATTCAGAAGTCCATATTTGACCGACTGAACATAGTTTTGGCCCAAGAATCCTTAAACACTAAACTTACTATACATACTTATTGACCTCCCTTCGATTCCCATTACTAGCCAAACTTCCACAAAAGATTTTTTACATTTTTATGTTATATTAATTTTTTTATACATGTAACGGCTGTACAGTAGTCCATATTTGATCTTGTGTACATAGCTTTTGCCCAAGACTAATTTATATATACTCCTTTATATATAGGCCCTTTCACTCCACTGAACATTTAATCACATTTAATTATTATTATTATTATTTTTACATATTGTGGTTGTACATACGTCCATATTTGACCTACTGATCAAAGTTTTGTCCCGAGAGATCTTAAATACTAACTTACATGTAATCCTTTACGTCTCTTCGATTCCCATTACTAGCCAAAATTTCCACAAAAGCTTTTTTAAAGACTGTTGTTTTGTTTTTTGTTTTTTGTAAAGGCTGTAGTCCATATTTGTTGTAATGAACATAGTTATTATATGCCTTACAATGCAAAAGCACTAATCACGTCAATGCACAAAGATTTATTGCATTGCAAAAAACATTATCTTCAATGCATATGAGTTTTGTAGGCATTGCAGTGCAAAAGCACTATTCTCTTCAAAGCACTGCAGCAAAAGCACTAATGTTTGTATGTTTTGTATGCAAACACGAAGATAAAACTTTAATGCACATGAGTTTTGTATGCAATGCAACGAGTTTTTTTTCATTGCATACAAAACTCATGTGCATTAAAGATTTTTTTGCGATGCAATGCATAAAGAAATATTTGTGCATTGCGAGATTATAGTGGTTTTGCATTGCAATGCATACAAAACAAAAACAGTTTTCTTCAATGCATATTAGTGCAATGCAATTCAAACGAGTTTAGATTGCAAAGCACTAATCTCTCGTCAATGCACAAAGATTTCTTATATGCAAAAACACTATCTTCAATCCACAATGAGTTATTGTATGAATTGTAATGCAAAAGCACTAATTTCTTCAGGGCAAACGAGTTCTTATATTAATTGCAATAAAAAAGCACTAATCTCTTCAGTGCATTGCAGCAAAAGCACTACTCTCTTCAATGAGTTTTGTATGCAATGCATTGCAATGCAAACGAGTTTTGTATGCATTGCAATGCAAACGCACTAGTCTCGTCAATGATCAAAGATTTCGTATTGCAATGCAAAAGCACCAATCTCTTCAAAGCACCGCAGCAAAAGAACTAATCTATTTTGTATGTTTTGTATGCATTGCAATTCAAAAGCACTAAGCTCGTCAATGCACAAAGATTTCTTATTTGTATTGCATTGCAAAACACTTTTTCAAATGTACATGAGTTTTGTATGCAATGCAACGAATTTTGTATGCATTAGAATGCAAAAGCACTAATCCCTTCAATGCATTGCAACAGAAGCACTAATCTCTTTTGAATGCATAGCAATGCAAAAGCACTAAATCATGCACAAATATTTCTTTATGCATTGCATCATTAAAACACTATCTTAATGCACATGAGTTTTGTATACAATGCAACGAGTTTTGTATGCATTGGAAAAGCAGTTATCTCTTCAATGCATGTGAGTTATAGTAAGCAACGCAATGCAAAAGCACTAATCTCTTCAATGCACAAAGATTTCTTATATGTATTGCATTGCAAAACACTTTTTTCAAATGCACATGAGTTTTGTATACAATGCAACGAGTTTTGTATGCATTGGAAAAGCAGTTAGGCCCTATCTCTTCAATGCATATGAGTTATAGTAAGCAACGCAATGCAAAAGCACTAATCTCTTCAATGCACAAAGATTTCTTATATGTATTGCATTGCAAAACACTTTTTTCAAATGCACATGAGTTGTGTGCAATGCAACGAGCTTTGTATGCATTAGAATGCAAAAGCACTAATCCCATCAATGCATTGCAGCAGAACCACTAATCTCTTTTGTATGCATTGCAATGCAAAAGCACTAAATCATACACAAACATTTCTTTATGCATTGCATCGCAAAAATACTATCATTAATGCACATGAGTTTTGTATGCAATGCAATGAGTTTTGTATGCATTGGAAAAGCAGTTATCTCTTCAGTGCATATGAGTTATAGTATGCAATGCAATGCAAAAGCACTAATCTCTTCAAAGCACTGCAGCAAAAGCACTAATCTCTTTTGTATGTTTTGTATGCATTGCAATTCAAAAGCACTAATCTCGTCAATGCACAAAGATTTCTAATATGTATTGCATTGCAAAACACTTTTTTCAAATACACATGAGTTTTGTATGCAATGCAATGCAACCGAGTTTTGTATGCATTAGAATGCTAATCCCTTCAATGCATTGCAGCAGAAGCACTAATCTCTTTTGTATGCATTGCAATACAGAAGCACTTAATCTCGCAATGCACAAATATTTCTTTATGCATTGCATCGCAAAAACACTATCTTAATGCACATGAGTTTTGTATGCAATGCAAAGAGTTTTGTATGCATTGAAAAGCAGTTATCTCTTCAATGCATATGAGTTATAGTAAGCAACGCAATGCAAAAGCACTAATCTCTTCAATGCACAAAGATTTCTTATATGTATTGCATTGCAAAACACTTTTTTCAAATGCACATGAGTTTTGTATACAATGCAACGAGTTTTGTATGCATTGGAAAAGCAGTTAGGCCCTATCTCTTCAATGCATATGAGTTATAGTAAGCAACGCAATGCAAAAGCACTAATCTCTTCAATGCACAAAGATTTCTTATATGTATTGCATTGCAAAACACTTTTTTCAAATGCACATGAGTTGTGTGCAATGCAACGAGCTTTGTATGCATTAGAATGCAAAAGCACTAATCTCGTCAATGCATTGCAGCAGAAGCACTAATCTCTTTTGTATGCAATGCAATGCAAAAGCACTAAATCATGCACAAACATTTCTTTATGCATTGCATCGCAAAAATGCTATCATTAATGCACATGAGTTTTGTATGCAATGCAATGAGTTTTGTATGCATTGGAAAAGCAGTTATCTCTTCAGTGCATATGAGTTATAGTATGCAATGCAATGCAAAAGCACTAATCTCTTTTGTATGTTTTGTATGCATTGCAAATCAAAAGCACTAATCTCGTCAATGCACAAAGATTTCTAATATGTATTGCATTGCAAAACACTTTTTTCAAATACACATGAGTTTTGTATGCAATGCAATGCAACTGAGTTTTGTATTCATTAGAATGCTAATCCCTTCAATGCATTGCAGCAGAAGCACTAATCTCTTTTGTATGCATTGCAATACAGAAGCACTTAATCTCGCAACGCACAAATATTTCTTTATGCATTGCATCGCAAAAACACTATCTTAATGCACATGAGTTTTGTATGCAATGCAAAGAGTTTTGTATGTATTGGAAAAGTAGTTATCTCTTCAATGCATATGAGTTATAGTAAGCAACTTAATGCAAAAGCACTAATCTCTTCAATGCACAAAGATTTCTTATATGTATTGCATTGCAAAACACTTTTTTCAAATGCACATGAGTTGTGTGCAATGCAACGAGCTTTGTATGTATTAGAATGCAAAAGCACTAATCCCATCAATGCATTGCAGCAGAAGCACTAATCTCTTTTGTATGCATTGCAATGCAAAAGCACTAAATCATGCACAAACATTTCTTTATGCATTGCATCGCAAAAATGCTATCATTAATGCACATGAGTTTTGTATGCAATGCAATGAGTTTTGTATGCATTGGAAAAGCAGTTATCTCTTCAGTGCATATGAGTTATAGTATGCAATGCAATGCAAAAGCACTAATCTCTTCAAAGCACTGCAAAAGCACTAATCTCTTTTGTATGTTTTGTATGCATTGCAAATCAAAAGCACTAATCTCGTCAATGCACAAAGATTTCTAATATGTATTGCATTGCAAAACACTTTTTTCAAATACACATGAGTTTTATATGCAATGCAATGCAACCAGTTTTGTATGCATTAGAATGCTAATCCCTTCAATGCATTGCAGCAGAAGCACTAATCTCTTTTGTATGCATTGCCATACAGAAAGCACTTAATCTCGCAATGCACAAATATTTCTTTCTGCATTGCATCGCAAAAACACTATCTTAATGCACATGAGTTTTGTATGCAATGAAAAGAGTTTTGTATGTATTGGAAAAGTAGTTATCTCTTCAATGCATATGAGTTATAGTAAGCAACGCAATGCAAAAGCACTAATCTCTTCAATGCAAAAAGATTTCTTATATGTATTGCATTGCAAAACACTTTTTTCAAATGCACATGAGTTTTGTATGCAATGCAATGCAACCGAGTTATCTCTTCAATGCATCTGAGTTATAGTAAGCAACGCAATGCAAAAGCACTAATCTCTTCAATGCACAAAGATTTCTTATAAGTATTGCATTGCAAAACACTTTTTTCAAATGCACATGAGTTGTGTGCAATGCAACGAGTTTTGTATGCATTAGAATGCAAAACCACTAATCCCATCAATGCATTGAAGCAAAAGCACTAATCTCTTTTGTATGCATTGCAATGCAAAAGCACTAAATCATGCACAAATATTTCTTTATGCATTGCATCGCAAAAAATACTGTCATTAATGCACATGAGTTTTGTATGCAATGCAATGAGCTTTGTATGCATTGGAAAAGCAGTTATCTCTTCTGTGCATATGAGTTATAGTATGCAATGCGATGCAAAAGCACTAATCTCTTCAAAGCACTGCAGGAAAAGCACTAATCTCTTTTGTATGTTTTGTATGCATTGCAATTCAAAAGCACTAATCTCAATGCACAAAGATTTTTAATATGTATTGCATTGCAAAACACTTTTTTCAAATACACATGAGTTTTGTGTGCAATGCAAAGAGTTTTGTATGTATTGGAAAAGTAGTTATCTCTTCAATTCATATGAGTTATATTATGCAATGTAATGCAAACGAGTTTTGTATGGATTGCAATGCAAACGCACTAGTCCCGTCAATGAACAGAGATTTCTTATTGCAATGCAATAGAAAAGCACTAATCTCTTCGAAATACACAACGTTGCTTAATGCACTGCCATACAACAGCATTGTTTGCTTCAATGCACGAGTTATATTTCTTCAATTAGCGCTTTCTTGTTTTCACTTTCTTGTATGTAATAAAACAGTTAATTGATTATTATTCATGTATGCAGTGCAATGTCACAGCAAACATTATATTTAAATGCACAACGGCATGAGTTAGTTCTTGTTGCAATAAACTACAACAGCACACAGTTGTTGTTTCTTCAAAAAACAAAAGGATAACGGATTAAACTGAACATACAGAACATATGTCGGTCCACAAAAGGTTTTCAACGATATATGTTCATATTTCTGACCCAAGTTAAATCAGTTGTCTCATGTTAAAAAGTTGTATTATGTCCATTATGACATATTTAATATCTTTCAGGCCAAAGAGTCCTCAAACATTAACTTTCTATACACAATTACAGAATCCTTCTGATGTTAATCCAACCAGAACATTAGTCCATATTTGACACACGAAACATATTTCTGGCCCACGAGTCCTTAAAGACTATATTACTATATATATTAATTGACCTCCCTTCGATTCCCATTACTAGCCAAAAGTTCCAAAAAAAGGTTTTTTTAAAGGTTTATTTATTAATTTTTTAATGTTGTGGCTGTACAGAAGTCCATATTTGACCTACTGAACATAGTTTTGGCCCAAGAGTTCTTAAAGACTAACTTACTGTATATACTCTTGTTGCGGCAAAAATATGTTAACTCCGTTGCTGAATAAGAGACAAACCTTAGCCAATTGTCTTTATAAAGATGTAATTCCTTGCAAGAAATGAATCCACAGTTGGAGCAACCATACTCATGGTTGCCGCAAGTGTGAACTGAGGAAACAAAGAAAAGTCAAGCTCTTATACCCCCAATGTTTAAGCAACCCCCCCGAAGTAATTTTCCACAGAGTAAAGGGCAGAAACACAATATGTAAATTCCCTGTCTTGGAGCTAATATAATTTAAATGATCCGACACCCTTGATCGGGAAAGCTCCCACTTTAGATGTCCCACCGTTACCCCCCCTGGCTTCAGCAGAAGCTGTGTCTGTTGAGCTGAAAAAGGTGTTTTACAAACAGATATTGACTTCTGTATGAACTCAAACATAAATCTTCTTCTATGATTACATTTTTCCTCTACACTCTCTCAATTCTGGTCAAAAGTTTTTTCCTATATATTGGCTGTGTAATGTAATGGCTGTACAGAAGTCCATATTTGATCTGTTGATCATAGTTTTTGCCCAAGAGTTATTAAAGACTAACTCCTTGACCTCCCTTTGATTCCCATTACTAGCCAAAAGTTCCACAAAAGTTTTTTTTTAAAAGTTTATTTATTTTAAATGGTGTGGCTGTACAGAAGTCCAAATTTGACCTACTGAACATAGTTTTGGCCCAAGAGTTCTTAAAGACTAACCTACTATCTGGTCAAAAGGTCCAAAACGTTTTTTTTCTCATGGACTCCTTCTGATATTAAATAACCATACAGCAGTCCGTATTTGACCCACTGAACATATCAACTGCAAGATTCTATCCTATCAATATGGGCCAACATTTCTAAAGAATGCTTTCAGCACCTTGTTGAATCAATGCCACGTAGAATTCTGAACTGCCACAAGGCAGTTCTGAAGGCGAAAGGGGGAAAAACATAGTATAAGTATGGTGTTCCTAATAATCATTTAGGTGAGCCTATAATATCATTTCTGGTCCAAAGAATTTTTTTTTATATATCCTCATATACTCCTTCTGATATTATATCACCATACAGCAGTCCGTATTTGACCCACTGAACATATTTCTAGCCCGAGTCTTCGTTCATGGACTTTCATACATTCCTTTTGACTCCACTGCACATTTAACCACATTTAATTTTTTTTTTTTTTTTTTTTTTTAAATGTTGTGGTTTTACAAAAGTCCATTTTTGACCAACTGAACATATTTCTGGCCCAAGAGTCCTGAAAGACTAACTTAGCTATACATACTCTTTGAATTTCCTTTGATTCCCATTACTAACCAAAAGTTTCACAAAAGGTTTTTTGAAGATTTATTTAAGTTTTATTTTTATTTATTTTTTAAATGTTGTGGCTGTAGAGAAGTCCAAATTTGACCTACTGAACATAGTTTTGGCCCAAGAGTTCTTAAACCTACTATATATACTCTCAATTCTGGTCAAAAGGTCCAAAAAGTTTTTTTTCTCATGGACTCCTTCTGATATTAAATAACCATACAGCAGTCCGTATTTGACCCACTGAACATATCAACTGCAAGATTCTATCCTATCAATATGGGCCAACATTTCTAAAGAATGCTTTCAGCACCTTGTTGAATCAATGCCACATAGAATTTTGAACTGCCACAAGGCAGGTCTGAAGGCGAAAGGGGGAAAAACATAGTATTAGTATGGTGTTCCTAATAATCCTTTAGGTGAGCGCATAATATCAATTCTGGTCAAAAAAAATTTTTCTATATATCCTCATAGACTCCTTCTGATATTATATCACCATACAGCAGTCCGTATTTGACCCACTGAACATATTTCTAGCCAGAGTCTTCGTTCGTGGACTTTCATACATTCATTTTGACTACACTGCACATTTAACCACTTTTAATTTATTTTAATTTATTTTTTACATGTTGTGGTTGTAAAAAAGTCCATTTTTGACCTACTGAACATATTTCTGGCCCAAAAGTCCTGAAAGACTAACTTAACTATACATACTCATTGAATTTCCTTTGATTACCATTACTAACCAAAAGTTTCACAAAAGGTTTTTTGAAGATTTATTTAAATTTTATTTTTATTTATTTTTACATGTTGTGGCTGTACAGAAGTAGCCTAACGTATTCTAGTCAGAATATGAGTCTGTCAATTCTAGTCAGAATATGAGTCTGATCCTGCCCCATTGGGCTGTGATTTTGGGGCGTGTTTCAACCAACCAGGAAAGACCTCAACCAATCAGAGCAACGGAGCAACGTGTGTTAGTTGTCAAATGTCAACAGAACTCAACTGCACTGTGTTGCCAAGTCTGTGTTTTTCCACAGGTTGTTCTCCAAGTCCACAGGTTTGAAGCGACCCCAATTATGTGACATATAGACCCAGGAATGCAAATTTTAGCAGGCAACCTTCCTAAAATAACATATTTTACCCCCAAATGCCTTTTTTCAGACGAACCCCGGAAAGCTATTGGGATTGTTTTGGGCTATAGTTTTGAGTAGCAATTGTGCGACATTGCAAAAAACTTGGCAACCCTGTCTGCACATACGCTGGAATACCTAAGTAACGTTAGAAGAAGAAGATGACTGTAAACGATCTTCGCCAGTGTTTTAAAAAAAAGATTTGAAGGTACACAGAGGTACACAGATTTTAAGGTACACAGATTTTAAGGTACACTTACGAACACGATCATCATTTCTGAGAGAAACAGTGAAGGTGAATGAATATAAGAACAAGTTCTCCATTTAGGATAACAGCAAATTCAACCCAAGCGCCATTGATGACGTGGATTGTTACGTTACTGTTTATCATCTGTCCATCATCGTCTAAACCCCGTCCCTGACAATTTCATTGGTCCGAACAGGTTCTTTCGGGCATAATTGCCCTCTATGGATCGAGTCCAGGCCGAATTGCCCGAGCAAAAATGTTGTAGGCGGGCTAAATTCGGCTGGCATCCAGGCTAGTACAGAAGCCCATATTTGACATACTTAATAGTTTTGGCCCAAGATTCCTTAGAGACTAACTCATATGTACTCTTTGACCTTTCTTCGATTCCCATTACTAGCCAAAAGTTATTTATTTATTTATATTTACATGATGTTTCTATACAGAAGTATTGACTTCCTTTCTGATTCCCATTTTTACCCAAGGGGTCGACAAAAGTTTTTTTATTATTGTTTTTATTTTATATGTTATGGCTGTACAGAAGACCATAATTGACATACTAAACATATTTTTAACCAAAGAGTACTTGGAATTTAAATCTATACATACTCATTGACTTACCATCTGACTCCCAATTCTGGTCGAAAGGTCCAAAATTGTTAAATCACCATGCAGTCCATATTTGATCCTCTAAACATATTTCTAGCCCAAGAGTCCTCAATCGTTAACTTTTTATACATTCTTTTACTCCACCTCACATTTAATCAGCCACTTTCTGGCCGATGAGTCCTCAAATATTAAATTACAATATATACTCATTGACACATCAAGCCTTTTTTACATGTCATGGCTATGTACAGAAGTCCATATTTGACCGACTGAACATAGTTTTGTCCCAAGAATCCTTAAGCACTAAACTTACTATACATACTCATTGACCTCCCTTCGATTACCATTACTAGGCAAAACTTCCACAAAAGATTTTTAATTTTTATTTTTATTTTTTTTAAATATTTTTATACATGTAATGGCTGTACAGAAGTCCATATTTAACCTCCAAAAAGTTTTTTTCTATATATTCTCATGGACTCCTTCTGATATTAAATCACCATACAACCATATTCGACCCACTGAACATATCAACTGCAAGATGCTATCCTATCAATATGGGCCAACATTTCTAAAGAATGCTTTCAGCACCTTGTTGAATCAATGCCACGAGAATTAAGGCAGTTCTGAAGGTGAAAAGGGTCAAACACAGTATTGGTATGGTGTTCCTAATAATCCTTTAGAGTGTATACTACCAATTCTGGTCAAAAGTTTTTTTTCTATATATTTAGTTTTTTTTTTTTTTTCTTACATGTTATGGCTGTACAGAAGCCCATTTTTGACCTACTGAACATAGTTTTGGCCCGAGCGCACTTTAAAGACAAACTCACCATATAAACTCATTGACCTCCTTCAATTAGCCAAAAGTTCCACAGAGGGACCAAAGAGTCTTTGAACAGTGACTTTCTATCCATACATATTGACTCCTTCTTATGTTATGTCAGTCATACCTTAGTCTTTGTTTGACATTCTATACATACTCATAGAATTTCATTTGATTCCCATTACAGGCCAAAAGTTGAAGATTTATTGGGGTTTTTTTTTTTTTTTTTTTACATGTTGTGGCTGTACAGAAGTAGCCTGATGTGGTCATACTGCTTCAGTGGGCTGTGATTATGGGCGTGTTTCAACTGAACCAGGAAAGACCTCAATTGGATAGACCTACTACCAATCAGAGCAACTGAGCAACGCGTTAGTTGTCATATGTCAACAGAACTCAACTGCACTGTGTTGCCAAGTCCATGTTTTTCCCGCGGGTTGTTCTCCATGTCCGCAGGTTGAAGCGACCCCAATTGTGTGATATATAGACCCAGGAATGCGAATTTTGGCAGGCAACCTTCCTAAAATAACATATTCTAGAAAGGCTCCAAGAGGTCTATGGTGTGAGGGAGAATGATCCAAGCCACTCTACAGACCTGCACAGAGCATGTAACACACACACATACAATACTAGGACATCAGATCTCCCCCAAGGTTGGTGCATCCTGTGAGCTTATCAATAGTATGTGAGGTCAAAACAGCCTGACAACACAGTCTCTCCACAATCCTAATACAGATACTTACAGTGTGTCCTTCATTCTATAAAGAAACAAAGAAAAAGATGTACTTGAAACAATAGGAACACACTACAGCAAAAGTAGAGTTGGAATCATGTTAAATCATTGTAAATTACTTGTTAAATTTATGAATGATTCGATAATAATGATTGTCAATAATTATTCATTCGAACCCAAACGCCTTCGATGACGTGGATGATTACCATCTGTCCATCATCGTCTAAAGCCCGCCCTGACAATATTGATTGTCAATAATTATTCATTTGAAAAGTTAATAACTGCTTATTTAGTTCAAAGGATTATTAAAAGTCATTCAGAAGTCCCAATCACCAATCTGATGAAAAGCCTGTCTTATTTTACGTCTTTTCTCGTGGCGCACTTCCTCTTGAAGAACCGCCAGCTTCAATGGTCATCCGATTCCGCCATCTGTAACAATAAAACACTAATAACAGAATTTCAATTTAACACACATTTAAAAAGGTTCCTTAGACACCTAAAGGACTATGATGCAGTGTTTTGGTTGTGACTCTTCTCAAATGGTTTCACCTGTGACCAATGTCTCCAGACTGTTCCCAATACACCTCTGTCAAGCAAAAAAGATGTGTTTGTTGTGAGAAGGATTTGATAAGGCCCATCGAATTTTGGACCTAGAGGAGAGACAATTTCTCTTTTCAACATTACACTGTCACCTACTTCAAGCAGGGCAGGCATGTCCTTCTGCTCAGTATTATCTTTATCTGCCTGTCTAAAACCAGCACTAACCCATGTGTCACGTAAACAGTCATCCAAAGCTTTCAGATAATTTTGCAGAGCATCTTTCAATGGTCCGGATGGCCCCTCATGTTGCAAGGGGGCATCCCACGGCAGTCGCATGTAGTAACCAGTCATTATCTCAAAAGGGCTGATCTGAGTAGTCTTGTTTGGGCTGGCTCTCATTCTTAAAAAAGTTGTAGGAACATGCCATCTCCTCCCCCACTCCATAAGCCTCTTTCTCAGTGAAGTCTTGAGGGTTCTATTGGCACCCACTTGATTGAGGCCTAAATGAAATGTGAAAGTGTTGTTTTACCCCCATCAATTTCATGACCTTTTTCATCACCTTACCCGTGAAATGCGTGTCCTGATCTTAATCAATTTGCAAGGGTAAGCCCCATCTTGGAAAGACTTCATTTAACATAACTTTGGCTGTTGCGTCTGCTGTGCAGTTTCTTAGAGGGAACGCCTCCACCCATCTAGAAAACAGGTCAACAATCATTAGAATGTATGTAAACCCCCCACTAGGGGGGAGTGGACCTATGAAATCAATTTGAAGATGGGTCCATGGCCCTTGAGGGTGAGGGGCATGTCCTAAAGGGATTTTTAGTTTTGCAGAAGAGTTCACCTTTAGACATATCAAACATCTTTTACAAAAATCATTGCAAGAAGCCCTCATCTTTGGCCACCACCATGTCTTTGAAATCATTGCATGCAACTTTTCAGGCCCAGCATGTGGTATAGAGACATTAGTTCAGTTCTAGCAGGGACAGGACAAATAAAACGTTCATTACATTTCCACAGTCCCTCTGCATTCTTTTGTGGTCCTAACTTTGTCCATTGTTCTATTTCGTCAGGATCATCTTCCGCATAAAGTTCGAAAATGTCTCTTGAATGCTCATCTTCCTGAGAAGAAAAGGCATTTACACTAACACATGTCTCTGTCTGTTTTGCAGCCACACTGGCAGCAGTGTCTGCAGCCTGATTTCCCTTTGATTCTGGAGAGTTATCCTTGGCGTGCCCTGTGACTTTGATAACAGCTCCTTCTGCAGGAAGATAACAGGCAGACATTAGTTCTTTTACCTGCTGTTTATGAGAGATGGGTAGACCCGCAGTCAAAGTCATGAACTGTCCCAAAGGCATAGCGGCTGTCAGTATACACATTGACGCGTTTCCCCTTGCCATACTGCAATGCACGGGTCAGAGCGACCAGCTCGGCCACTTGAGCCCCTCCCCCTGAAATAGAACCACAGTCAACAGTTTCCCCAAGCTCATTTACAACTGCCCAGCCTGTGAAACGTGTTCCCTGTTCATGAAAGCTGGATCCATCAACAAATAAGTTCACAGCATTAGAAAGTGGTTCAGGTTGGAGAGGGCTATGGATGTCGTTTCAATCAGATGAACACAGTTGTGTGCTGTTCCTTCTTCTGGAAGTAAGGAGGCAGGGTTTATGGCAGTTTCATTGTCAATTTGTATTTCCACATTCTTACTCTAAAGAGTGGTTTCCCACTTACCTCGTCTTTGATTAGAAATCGAGCCTAAACGGGTATTTGTTAACAGTTTCAGGATCTGGTGTCTGTGTGCAGTATCACCGTTTGATGGGTCAGAATGTCCTTGGTAGTCTTCACGGCCCACTCAGCACAGTCATATGTTAACAGGCAAGGATGCTGCCCTGCCATAGAAACAGGAATAGGAGCAGAGTAGTATCCTACCATCCTGTAGGAGTTTCTTCCAGGCATTTTCTGACCAAGGGCAGCTGAATAGGAGCCACTCCCCACCCATGTCCATAGATGGAAAGGCCTGCTGATGTCAGCATGTCTCAGTGGTGGGGAGGAAGAAAGAGTTTCTTTGAGACTCACGCACGTTTCTCCATCTCCTCTGTCCAGTCGATCAGCTCCGGCCCTGGTTTTCCTCCTTTCAGCGCCTCTGTGAGTGGTTTAGACAGTTCAGTGTATTCAGAAACATACTGCCGGCAGTAATTCAAAAGTCCAGTTACCTGCCTTAGACCAGTAACCGTGTTTGGTTTTGGAAGTTCTCACGTTGGGCAGTCAGTCAGTCAAGGCCTTTGTTTAAATCACACAGATCATAACCCATCTCAAGCCCAGTTATTTGCGCCATCCTATCACGTTGAGCCGTTAGGCTGTACCACCCATCAATCACTTTTCTGGGGTTATTGGAACACCACCCATCTTGCATACCCATGAATAAATACAAACTGCTAGAAATTTGTGTCTGTCTGCTTCCTTTTTTGTTTCTAGCCAGTCAAGCCAGTCAATCGGAATCAAAGCCTTGACTGACCATTTTTTTAATTAGCTCTGCATTTTTCTTTGAAATGAGAGCCTCGGAGCAAAGCTGTTTACAGCGTGTGCTCTCTTGTTTCAGTAATTTGATCAGGACTCTTCAGGACTGAATTATTCTTTTTATCGGTCATCTTTGGTCACAGTTGAAACCACTATAGAGAATTTTAGCAGATTATAACCAAAATTCAGTTAACAATAATTTTGGACTTCTACACAATGAAACCACAAAGTATTCTTACAAACTCCAGGTCACATATACTGGTTCTTACCAATTTGGGTCATAATTTAAATTTGACTTAGGATTGTTTCGATGCATCCCTGGCAAACAAACCTGTATCTGTTTTGATTTTGATTTACCTAACTAATATTTTATTCTCTGACTGCCTGATTCACTAAGTTCTAAATTCGGGGAACCCCTATCTGAGACTATCTGAGCTGGAGCAGGTTCACAATGTCTCCTGGACCTTACCAGTTGGTCCAAGACGGGCTCCTGTAGAGGACGTTACCTATGCCCCGCAGGGCCTCCCTTTCTTGAGTCCGCTTTGCACTCTATGTTACTGTTTTTACCTGTGCCTTCAGCACATCAGTGACTTATTATACTATTAACCTCTAGTATAATTATGCCTCACTCTTCACAAGCGGAATGAAGTGAAGCACACTGCTCTCCTTCTCCTATCTCTTCCATTCAGACAGTCCTAACCAAATAATAAAAACTTCCTACTACCTTATTTGTTTGTTTGCCAGAGATGACACCACGGAATGATTTCCTGCATTCTCCACCATAAACTGTTAGGGTAACAGTTTAGACCCAGAGACCAGCTATGTTGAATTGAAGACCAGGAGTCAGGATGTTCAATCAAATGAAGAGAATTTACTAAAGAATAGTTTGCAGTTTCATCTGTAGTTTGCAGTTTCATCCTAGAAAGGCTCCGAGAGGTCTATGGTGTGAGGGAGAACGGTCCAATCCACTCTACAGACCTGCACAGAGCATGTAACACACACACACACACAAACAATACTTGGAAATCAGATCTCCTCCAAGGTTGGTGCTTCCTGTGAGCTTATCAATAGTATGTGAAGTCAAAACAGCCTGACAACACAGTCTCTCCACAAACCTAATACAGATACTTACAGTGTGTCCTTCATTCTATAAAGAAATAAAGGAAAATAAGTACTGGAAACAATAGGAACACACTACAGCAAAAGTAGAGTTGGAATCATGTTAAATCATTGTAAATTACTTGTTAAATTTATGAATGATTACATAATAATGATTGTCAATAATTATTCATTCGAACCCAAACGCCTTCGATGACGTGGATGATTACGTTACTGTTTATCATCTGTCCATCATCGTCTAAAGCCCGCCCTGACAAGTTAATTGGTCCGAAACAGTTTCTGTTCGGCATAATTACTCGTCTATGGATCGAGTCCAGACCGAATTCCCGAGCAAAAATGTTGTAGGCGGGGCTAAATTCGGCTGGCATCCAGGCTAGTACAGAAGCCCATATTTGACCTACTGAACATAGTTTTGGCCCAAGAGTCGTTAAAGACTAACTCATATGTACTCCTTGACTTCTCTTCGATTCCCATTACTAGCCAAAAGTTATTTATTTATATTTACATGATGAGGCTATACAGAAGTCCATATTTTACCTACTGAACATAGTTTTGGCCCAAGCGTACTTAAAGACTAACTCTCATTGACTTCCCTTTGATTAGCCAAAAATTCCAGAAAAGGACATTCTGAACATACTTCTGGCCAAAATTTCCAGAAAAGTTATTTTGCTATATATTCTCCTATGAGATTTATTACATTAAATCAGCCATACGGTATTTCATATATGACCCACTGAACACTAAACTCCAAGATCCCTCGCTCATGCACTTACTATACAAACGTATTGACTTCCTTTCTAATTCCCATTTTTACCCAAAGGGTTCACAAAAGTTTTTTTAATTGTTTTTATTAGTGGTGCTTGCGGTAGCAAGGCATCACTATTGTTATCCTCCATACTTATTATTATTTTTCTTTATTCTGGACAAAACTTTGCCGCGCTTCTCCTCCCACAGTTTTTGTCAAAGACCCCACAAATGTATTGACGAATCGTCCGGTATATTCGGGAATGGTGTGCTATATCTTTTCTAAGGGATCGGGGGTACGGGGTTCGCACCAGGGGCGAAAAAGTAGCCGAAATTCCCATTGACTTAACATGGGGAAAACTTTGACCACTCATAACTCCGAGCGAGGATTTCGTAAAAACTCGTGTCTTATACGAAATGTGAAGAGCCTGGCAGCCTCTGTCAGGATATACATCTCAATGGGGTGTAAGTTGTACCCCTGGGGCGCTAGAGCTCCCCAAAAATTGAAAAAAATCCCATTGACTTAACATGGGGAGGGACGTCCCATCAAACGCATGCGTTTTGTCCTCCAATGGTAAATTGCATAGGGATTTTGTATTGACCATATCTCTGCTTCACAGTGTCACAGAGACAAGGGGGTGGGCTCAATTTACTCAGACAACCAATCACCATCTCAGGATTTTCGTGATGCTGACAAGCCACGCCCTAGCAACCATTTAAAGCTCCTAGCAACTGATCCATAGACTTCCATTGAAAGAGATCAAATGGATATCTTTGGATAGAAGTGTCATAGAAACATGAGGGTGGGTTTGTTTGACTCGGGGCATCAACAGCCAATCACAAATCACCTTCAACACTTCCTAGCCACGCCCTAGCAACCGTTATTAAGCACCTTAGCAACCCAAATCCACAGTGTATATCTTCACATCTGAATGTCATAGAGGAATCGGGGTTGATTTATATCATTCATACTGGCAAGCAGCTTTTGCTGTATCATCATTGGATGCTGCCAAGCCACTCCATAGCAACCAAACAGAGTACCCTAGCAACAGTTTAACAAGACCTATATCTCTGCATTAGAAAATCATACAGACATGGGGGTTGGCTTATATCATTCATACTGACTAGAAGCTTTTGGAATATAATTATGGGATGTTCCCAAGCCACTCCATAGCAACCAAACAGAGTACCCTAGCAACCGTTTATCAACCCCTATATCTTTGCGTCAGAACATCATAGAGACATGGGGGTTGGTTCTTTTGACTCATGGTAGCAAACGGCACTTTGCTACACATGCTAGCAGTGAATAGCTACATGCTAATAGTGATTAGCTAAGCGTTAAATCAGGCTAAGAAAGTACTAAGAACTCTATAAACACTATATTGTAACATTCTGTGACAACTAGCAACACTATAGCAACCTACCAGTATACCTTGGCAGCTGCCTAGCAACCACCCAGAACACCTTAGCAACCACCTAGCAACCACATAGCAAGGCCTAGCACCACCCAGAACACCTTAGCAACCACCTAGCAACCACCTAGCAACCACTCAGAACACCTTAGTAACCACCTAGCAACCGCATGGCATTGCCCTAGCCACCAACCAGAATACCCTAGCAACCCCTAGCAACCGCCTGGCAACGCCCTGGCAACCAACCAGAACATCCTAGCAACCGCCTAGCAACCACCCAGAACACCTTTGGCAACGCCAAAGCAACCACCCAGAATACCTTAGCAACCACCTAGCAACCACATAGCAACGCCCTAGCAACCACCCAGAACACATTAGCAACCACCTAGCAACCATCCAGAACACCCTAGCAACCGTCTCAACACACCCTAGCAACCGGGCCCCGAGTTTTGCCACTGCAAGCACCACTCACATTTTCTTCAGGAAATATACATTCTAGTTTTATATGTTATTGCTGTACAGAAGATCATAATTGACATATTGAACATATTTTTGACCAACATATTGAACATATTTTGTGCTTATCAATAGTATGTGAAGTCAAAACAATCTGACAACACAGTCTCTCCACAAACCTAATACAAATACTTACAGTGTGTCCTTCATTCTATAAAGAAATAAAGGAAATAAGTACTGGAAACAATAGGAACATACTACAGCAAAAGTAGAGTTGGAATCATGTTAAATCATTGTAAATTACTTGTTAAATTTATGAATGATTACATAATAATGATTGTCAATAATTATTCATTCGAACCCAAACGCCTTCGATGACGTGGATGATTACCATCTGTCCATCATCGTCTAAAGCCCGCCCTGACAAGTTAATTGGTCCGAAACAGTTTCTGTTCGGCATAATTACTCGTCTATGGATCGAGTCCAGACCGAATTCCCGAGCAAAAATGTTGTAGGCGGGGCTAAATTCAGCTGGCATCAAGGCTAGGACAGAAGCCCATATTTGACCTACTGAACATAGTTTTGGCCCAAGAGTCGTTAAAGACTAACTCATATGTACTCCTTGACTTCTCTTCGATTCCCATTACTAGCCAAAAGTTATTTATTTATTTATTTAAATTTACATGATGAGGCTATACAGAAGTCCATATTTTACCTACTGAACATAGTTTTGGCCCAAGCGTACTTAAAGACTAACTCTCATTGACTTCCCTTTGATTAGCCAAAAATTCCAGAAAAGGACATTCTGAACATACTTCTGGCCAAAATTTCCAGAAAAGTTATTTTGCTATATATTCTCCTATGAGATTTATTACATTAAATCAGCCATACGGTATTTCATATATGACCCACTGAACACTAAACTCCAAGATCCCTCGCTCATGCACTTACTATACAAACGTATTGACTTCCTTTCTAATTCCCATTTTTACCCAAAGGGTTCACAAAAGTTTTTTTAATTGTTTTTATTTTATATGTTATTGCTGTACAGAAGATCATAATTGACATATTGAACATATTTTTGACCAAAGAGTACTTGAAATTTAAATCTATACATACTCATTGACTAACCTTCTGACTCCCAATTCTGGTCGAAAGGTCCAAAAAGTTTTTTTTTACTCCTTTTGATATTAAATCACCATACAGCAGTCCATATTTGAGCCACTGGACATATTTCTAGCCCAAGAGTACTCAATCATCAACTTTCTATACATTACCTTTTACTCCACCTCACATTTAATCAGCCGTTTTCTGGCCGATGAGTCCTCAAATATTAAATTACAATATAGTCATGGCTATATTCAGAAGTCCATATTTGACCGACTGAACATAGTTTTGCCCAAGAATCCTTAAACACTAAACTTACTATACATACTTATTGACCTCCCTTCGATTCCCATTACTAGCCAAACTTCCACAAAAGATTTTTTACATTTTTATGTTATATTAATTTTTTTTATACATGTAACGGCTGTACAGTAGTCCATATTTGATCTTGTGTACATAGCTTTTGCCCAAGACTAATTTATATATACTCCTTTATATATAGGCCCTTTCACTCCACTGAACATTTAATCACATTTAATTATTATTATTATTATTATTTTTACATATTGTGGTTGTACATACGTATATTTGACCTACTGATCAAAGTTTTGTCCCGAGATCTTAAATACTAACTTACATGTAATCCTTTACGTCTCTTCGATTCCCATTACTAGCCAAAATTTCCACAAAAGCTTTTTAAAGACTTTTGTTTTGTTTGTTTTTGTAAAGGCTGTAGTCCATATTTGTTGTAATGAACATAGTTATTATATGCCTTACAATGCAAAAGCACTAATCTCGTCAATGCACAAAGATTTATTGCATTGCAAAAACATTATCTTCAATGCATATGAGTTTTGTAGGCATTGCAGTGCAAAAGCACTATTCTCTTCAAAGCACTGCAGCAAAAGCACTAATGTTTGTATGTTTTGTATGCAAACACGAAGATAAAACTTTAATGCACATGAGTTTTGTATGCAATGCAACGAGTTTTTTTTCATTGCATACAAAACTCATGTGCATTAAAGATTTTTTTATGCATAAAGAAATATTTGTGCATTGCGAGATTATAGTGGTTTTGCATTGCAATGCATACAAAACAAAAACAGTTTTCTCTTCAATGCATATTAGTGCAATGCAATTCAAACGAGTTTAGATTGCAAAAGCACTAATCTCTCGTCAATGCACAAAGATTTCTTATATGCAAAAACACTATCTTCAATCCACAATGAGTTATTGTATGAATTGTAATGCAAAAGCACTAATTTCTTCAGGGCAAACGAGTTCTTATATTAATTGCAATAAAAAGCACTAATCTCTTCAGTGCATTGCAGCAAAGCACTACTCTCTTCAATGAGTTTTGTATGCAATGCATTGCAATGCAAACGAGTTTTGTATGCATTGCAATGCAAACGCACTAGTCTCGTCAATGATCAAAGATTTCGTATTGCAATGCAAAGCACCAATCTCTTCAAAGCACCGCAGCAAAAGAACTAATCTCTTTTGTATGTTGCATTGCAATTCAAAAGCACTAAGCTCGTCAATTGCACAAATATTTCTTATTTGTATTGCATTGTAAAACACTTTTCAAATGTACATGAGTTTTGTATGCAATGCAACGAATTTTGTATGCATTAGAATGCAAAAGCACTAATCCCTTCAATGCATTGCAACAGAAGCACTAATCTCTTTTGAATGCATAGCAATGCAAAAGCACTAAATCATGCACAAATATTTCTTTATGCATTGCATCATTAAAACACTATCTTAATGCACATGAGTTTTGTATACAATGCAACGAGTTTTGTATGCATTGGAAAAGCAGTTATCTCTTCAATGCATGTGAGTTATAGTAAGCAACGCAATGCAAAAGCACTAATCTCTTCAATGCACAAAGATTTCTTATATGTATTGCATTGCAAAACACTTTTTTCAAATGCACATGAGTTTTGTATACAATGCAACGAGTTTTGTATGCATTGGAAAAGCAGTTAGGCCCTATCTCTTCAATGCATATGAGTTATAGTAAGCAACGCAATGCAAAAGCACTAATCTCTTCAATGCACAAAGATTTCTTATATGTATTGCATTGCAAAACACTTTTTTCAAATGCACATGAGTTGTGTGCAATGCAACGAGCTTTGTATGTATTAGAATGCAAAAGCACTAATCCCATCAATGCATTGCAGCAGAAGCACTAATCTCTTTTGTATGCATTGCAATGCAAAAGCACTAAATCATGCACAAACATTTCTTTATGCATTGCATCGCAAAAATGCTATCATTAATGCACATGAGTTTTGTATGCAATGCAATGAGTTTTGTATGCATTGGAAAAGCAGTTATCTCTTCAGTGCATATGAGTTATAGTATGCAATGCAATGCAAAAGCACTAATCTCTTCAAAGCACTGCAGCAAAAGCACTAATCTCTTTTGTATGTTTTGTATGCATTGCAAATCAAAAGCACTAATCTCGTCAATGCACAAAGATTTCTAATATGTATTGCATTGCAAAACACTTTTTTCAAATACACATGAGTTTTGTATGCAATGCAAAGAGTTTTGTATGTATTGGAAAAGTAGTTATCTCTTCAATGCACAAAGATTTCTTATATGTATTGCATTGCAAAACACTTTTTTCAAATGCACATGAGTTGTGTGCAATGCAACGAGCTTTGTATGCATTAGAATGCAAAAGCACTAATCCCATCAATGCATTGCAGCAGAACCACTAATCTCTTTTGTATGCATTGCAATGCAAAAGCACTAAATCATACACAAACATTTCTTTATGCATTGCATCGCAAAAATACTATCATTAATGCACATGAGTTTTGTATGCAATGCAATGAGTTTTGTATGCATTGGAAAAGCAGTTATCTCTTCAGTGCATATGAGTTATAGTATGCAATGCAATGCAAAAGCACTAATCTCTTCAAAGCACTGCAGCAAAAGCACTAATCTCTTTTGTATGTTTTGTATGCATTGCAATTCAAAAGCACTAATCTCGTCAATGCACAAAGATTTCTAATATGTATTGCATTGCAAAACACTTTTTTCAAATACACATGAGTTTTGTATGCAATGCAATGCAACCGAGTTTTGTATGAATTAGAATGCTAATCCCTTCAATGCATTGCAGCAGAAGCACTAATCTCTTTTGTATGCATTGCAATACAGAAGCACTTAATCTCGCAACGCACAAATATTTCTTTATGCATTGCATCGCAAAAACACTATCTTAATGCACATGAGTTTTGTATGCAATGCAAAGAGTTTTGTATGTATTGGAAAAGTAGTTATCTCTTCAATGCATATGAGTTATAGTAAGCAACTTAATGCAAAAGCACTAATCTCTTCAATGCACAAAGATTTCTTATATGTATTGCATTGCAAAACACTTTTTTCAAATGCACATGAGTTGTGTGCAATGCAACGAGCTTTGTATGTATTAGAATGCAAAAGCACTAATCCCATCAATGCATTGCAGCAGAAGCACTAATCTCTTTTGTATGCATTGCAATGCAAAAGCACTAAATCATGCACAAACATTTCTTTATGCATTGCATCGCAAAAATGCTATCATTAATGCACATGAGTTTTGTATGCAATGCAATGAGTTTTGTATGCATTGGAAAAGCAGTTATCTCTTCAGTGCATATGAGTTATAGTATGCAATGCAATGCAAAAGCACTAATCTCTTCAAAGCACTGCAGCAAAGCACTAATCTCTTTTGTATGTTTTGTATGCATTGCAAATCAAAAGCACTAATCTCGTCAATGCACAAAGATTTCTAATATGTATTGCATTGCAAAACACTTTTTTCAAATACACATGAGTTTTGTATGCAATGCAATGCAACCGAGTTTTGTATGTATTGGAAAAGTGCTAATCTCTTCAATGCACAAGATTTCTTATATGTATTGCAATGCAAACACTAATCACATGAGTTGTGTGCAATGCAACGAGCTTTGTATGCATTAGAATGCAAAGCACTAATCTCGCAATGCACAAATATTTCTCAATGCATATGAGTTATAGTAATGCAATGCAATGCAAAAGCACTAATCTCTTCAATGCAAAAACATTTCTTATATGTATTGCATTGCAAAACACTATCAAATGCACATGAGTTTTGTATGCAATGCAATGAGTTATCTCTTCAGTGCATATGAGTTATAGTAAGCAATGCAATGCAAAAGCACTTAATCTCAAAATGCACAAATATTTCTTTCTGCATTGCATCGCAAAAAACACTATCTTAATACACATGAGTTTTGTGTGCAATGCAAAGAGTTTTGTATGTATTGGAAAAGTAGTTATCTCTTCAATTCATATGAGTTATATTATGCAATGTAATGCAAACGAGTTTTGTATGGATTGCAATGCAAACGCACTAGTCCCGTCAATGAACAGAGATTTCTTATTGCAATGCAATGAAAAAACTAATCTCTTCGAAATACACAACGTTGCTTAATGCACTGCCATACAACAGCATTGTTTGCTTCAATGCACGAGTTATATTTCTTCAATTAGCGCTTTCTTGTTTTCACTTTCTTGTATGTAATAAAACAGTTAATTGATTATTATTCATGTATGCAGTGCAATGTCACAGCAAACATTATATTTAAATGCACAACGGCATGAGTTAGTTCTTGTTGCAATAAACTACAACAGCACACAGTTGTTGTTTCTTCAAAAAACAAAAGGATAACGGATTAAACTGAACATACAGAACATATGTCGGTCCACAAAAGGTTTTCAACGATATATGTTCATATTTCTGACCCAAGTTAAATCAGTTGTCTAATGTAAAAAGTTGTATTATGTCCATTATGACATATTTAATATCTTTCAGGCCAAAGAGTCCTCAAACATTAACTTTCTATACACAATTACAGAATCCTTCTGATGTTAATCCAACCAGAACATTAGTCCATATTTGACACACGAAACATATTTCTGGCCCACGAGTCCTTAAAGACTATATTACTATATATATTAATTGACCTCCCTTCGATTCCCATTACTAGCCAAAAGTTCCAAAAAGTTTTTAAAGGTTTATTTATTAATTTTTTAATGTTGTGGCTGTACAGAAGTCCATATTTGACCTACTGAACATAGTTTTGGCCCAAGAGTTCTTAAAGACTAACTTACTGTATATACTCTTGTTGCGGCAAAAATATGTTAACTCCGTTGCTGAATAAGAGACAAACCTTAGCCAATTGTCTTTATAAAGATGTAATTCTTTGCAAGAAATGAATCCACAGTTGGAGCAACCATACTCATGGTTGCCGCAAGTGTGAACTGAGGAAACAAAGAAAAGTCAAGCTCTTATACCCCCAATGTTTAAGCAACCCCCCCGAAGTAATTTTCCACAGAGTAAAGGGCAGAAACACAATATGTAAATTCCCTGTCTTGGAGCTAATATAATTTAAATGATCCGACACCCTTGATCGGGAAAGCTCCCACTTTAGATGTCCCACCGTTACCCCCCTGGGCTTCAGCAGAAGCTGTGTCTGTTGAGCTGAAAAAGGTGTTTTACAAACAGATATTGACTTCTGTATGAACTCAAACATAAATCTTCTTCTATGATTACATTTTTCCTCTACACTCTCTCAATTCTGGTCAAAAGTTTTTTCCTATATATTGGCTGTGTAATGTAATGGCTGTACAGAAGTCCATATTTGATCTGTTGATCATAGTTTTTGCCCAAGAGTTATTAAAGACTAACTCCTTGACCTCCCTTTGATTCCCATTACTAGCCAAAAGTTCCACAAAAGTTTTTTTTTAAAAGTTTATTTATTTTTTAAATGGTGTGGCTGTACAGAAGTCCAAATTTGACCTACTGAACATAGTTTTGGCCCAAGAGTTCTTAAAGACTAACCTACTATCTGGTCAAAAGGCATAAAACGTTTTTTTTCTATATATTCTCATGGACTCCTTTCTGATATTAAATCACCATTCATCAGTCCGTATTTGACCCACTGAACATAGCAACTGCAAGATGCTATCCTATCAATATAAGCCAACATTTCTAAAGAATGCTTTCAGCACCTTGTTGAATCAATGCCACGTAGAATTCTGAACTGCCACAAGGCAGTTCTGAAGGCGAAAGGGGGAAAAACATAGTATTAGTATGGTGTTCCTAATAATCATTTAGGTGAGCCTATAATATCATTTCTGGTCCAAAGTTATTTTTCTATATATCCTCATGTACTCCTTCTGATATTATATCACCATACAGCAGTCCGTATTTGACCCACTGAACATATTTCTAGCCCGAGTCTTCGATCATGGACTTTCATACATTCCTTTTGACTCCACTGCACATGTAACCACATTTAATTTTTTTTTTTTTTTATTTTTAAATGTTGTGGTTTTACAAAAGTCAATTTTTGACCAACTGAACATATTTCTGGCCCAAGAGTCCTGAAAGACTAACTTAGCTATACATACTCTTTGAATTTCCTTTGATTCCCATTACTAACCAAAAGTTTCACAAAAGGTTTTTTGAAGATTTATTTAAGTTTTATTTTTATTTATTTTTTAAATGTTGTGGCTGTAGAGAAGTCCAAATTTGACCTACTGAACATAGTTTTGGCCCAAGAGTTCTTAAACCTACTATATATACTCTCAATTCTGGTCAAAAGGTCCAAAAAGTTTTTTTTCTCATGGACTCCTTCTGATATTAAATAACCATACAGCAGTCCGTATTTGACCCACTGAACATATCAACTGCAAGATTCTATCCTATCAATATGGGCCAACATTTCTAAAGAATGCTTTCAGCACCTTGTTGAATCAATGCCACGTAGAATTCTGAACTGCCACAAGGCAGTTCTGAAGGCGAAAGGGGGAAAAACATAGTATAAGTATGGTGTTCCTAATAATCATTTAGGTGAGCCTATAATATCATTTCTGGTCCAAAGAATTTTTTTTTATATATCCTCATATACTCCTTCTGATATTATATCACCATACAGCAGTCCGTATTTGACCCACTGAACATATTTCTAGCCCGAGTCTTCGTTCATGGACTTTCATACATTTCTTTTGACTCCACTGCACATTTAACCACATTTAATTTTTTTTTTTTTTTTTTTTTAAATGTTGTGGTTTTACAAAAGTCCATTTTTGACCAACTGAACATATTTCTGGCCCAAGAGTCCTGAAAGACTAACTTAGCTATACATACTCTTTGAATTTCCTTTGATTCCCATTACTAACCAAAAGTTTCACAAAAGGTTTTTTTGAAGATTTATTTAAGTTTTATTTTTATTTATTTTTTAAATGTTGTGGCTGTAGAGAAGTCCAAATTTGACCTACTGAACATAGTTTTGGCCCAAGAGTTCTTAAACCTACTATATATACTCTCAATTCTGGTCAAAAGGTCCAAAAAGTTTTTTTTCTCATGGACTCCTTCTGATATTAAATAACCATACAGCAGTCCGTATTTGACCCACTGAACATATCAACTGCAAGATTCTATCCTATCAATATGGGCCAACATTTCTAAAGAATGCTTTCAGCACCTTGTTGAATCAATGCCACATAGAATTTTGAACTGCCACAAGGCAGGTCTGAAGGCGAAAGGGGGAAAAACATAGTATTAGTATGGTGTTCCTAATAATCCTTTAGGTGAGCGCATAATATCAATTCTGGTCAAAAAAAATTTTTCTATATATCCTCATAGACTCCTTCTGATATTATATCACCATACAGCAGTCCGTATTTGACCCACTGAACATATTTCTAGCCAGAGTCTTCGTTCGTGGACTTTCATACATTCATTTTGACTACACTGCACATTTAACCACATTTAATTTATTTTTATTTATTTTTTTACATGTTGTGGTTGTAAAAAAGTCCATTTTTGACCTACTGAACATATTTCTGGCCCAAAAGTCCTGAAAGACTAACTTAACTATACATACTCATTGAATTTCCTTTGATTACCATTACTAACCAAAAGTTTCACAAAAGGTTTTTTGAAGATTTATTTAAATTTTATTTTTATTTATTTTTTACATGTTGTGGCTGTACAGAAGTAGCCTAACGTGGTCATAATCAATTCTAGGCAGAATATTAGTCTGATTCTGCCCCATTGGGCTGTGATTTTGGGGCGTTTCAACCAAACCAGGAAAGACCTTAACCAATTAGAGCAACGGAGCAACGTTTAAACGTTAGTTGTCAAATGTCAACAGAACTCAACTGCACTGTGTTGCCAAGTCCGTGTTTTTCCCGCAGGTTGTTCTCCAAGTCCGCAGGTTGAAGCGACCCCAATTATGTGATATATAGACCCAGGAATGCGAATTTTAGCAGGCAACCTTCCCAAAATAACATATTTTACCCCCCAAATGCCTTTTTTTTCAGACAAACCCTCCCCCGGAAAGCTATTGGGATTGTTTTGGGCTATAGTTTTGAGTAGCAATTGTGCGACATTGCAAAAAACTTGGCAACCCTGTCTGCACATACGCTGGAATACCTAAGTAACGTTAGAAGAAGAAGATGACTGTAAACGATCTTCGCCAGTGTTTTAAAAAAAAGATTTGAAGGTACACAGAGGTACACAGATTTTAAGGTACACAGATTTTAAGGTACACTTACGAACACGATCATCATTTCTGAGAGAAACAGTGAAGGTGAATGAATATAAGAACAAGTTCTCCATTTAGGATAACAGCAAATTCAACCCAAGCGCCATTGATGACGTGGATTGTTACGTTACTGTTTATCATCTGTCCATCATCGTCTAAAGCCCGTCCTGACAATTTCATTGGTCCGAACAGGTTCTTTCGGGCATAATTGCCCTCTATGGATCGAGTCCAGGCCGAATTGCCCGAGCAAAAATGTTGTAGGCGGGCTAAATTCGCTGGCATCCAGGCTAGTACAGAAGCCCATATTTGACATACTTAACATAGTTTTGGCCCAAGATTCCTTAGAGACTAACTCATATGTACTCTTTGACCTTTCTTCGATTCCCATTACTAGCCAAAAGTTATTTATTTATTTATATTTACATGATGTTTCTATACAGAAGTATTGACTTCCTTTCTGATTCCCATTTTTACCCAAGGGGTCGACAAAAGTTTTTTTATTATTGTTTTTATTTTATATGTTATGGCTGTACAGAAGACCATAATTGACATACTAAACATATTTTTAACCAAAGAGTACTTGGAATTTAAATCTATACATACTCATTGACTTACCATCTGACTCCCAATTCTGGTCGAAAGGTCCAAAATTGTTAAATCACCATGCAGTCCATATTTGATCCTCTAAACATATTTCTAGCCCAAGAGTCCTCAATCGTTAACTTTTTATACATTCTTTTACTCCACCTCACATTTAATCAGCCACTTTCTGGCCGATGAGTCCTCAAATATTAAATTACAATATATACTCATTGACACATCAAGCCTTTTTTACATGTCATGGCTATGTACAGAAGTCCATATTTGACCGACTGAACATAGTTTTGTCCCAAGAATCCTTAAGCACTAAACTTACTATACATACTCATTGACCTCCCTTCGATTACCATTACTAGGCAAAACTTCCACAAAAGATTTTTTTAATTTTAATTTTAATTTTTTTAAATATTTTTATACATGTAATGCTGTTCAGAAGTCCATATTTAACCTCCAAAAGTTTTTCTATATATTCTCATGGACTCCTTCTGATATTAAATCACCATACAACCATATTCGACCCACTGAACATATCAACTGCAAGATGCTATCCTATCAATATGGGCCAACATTTCTAAAGAATGCTTTCAGCACCTTGTTGAATCAATGCCACGTAGAATTAAGGCAGTTCTGAAGGTGAAAAGGGGTCAAACACAGTATTGGTATGGTGTTCCTAATAATCCTTTAGAGTGTATACTACCAATTCTGGTCAAAAGTTTTTTTTCTATATATTTAGTTTTTTTTTTTTTTCTTACATGTTATGGCTGTACAGAAGCCCATATTTGACCTACTGAACATAGTTTTGGCCCGAGCGCACTTTAAAGACAAACTCACCATATAAACTCATTGACCTCCCTTCAATTAGCCAAAAGTTCCACAAAGGGACCAAAGAGTCTTTGAACAGTGACTTTCTATCCATACATATTGACTCCTTCTTATGTTATGTCAGTCATACCTTAGTCTTTGTTTGACATTCTATACATACTCATAGAATTTCATTTGATTCCCATTACAGGCCAAAAGTTGAAGATTTATTGGGTTTTTTTTTTTACATGTTGTGGCTGTACAGAAGTAGCCTGATGTGGTCATACTGCTTCAGTGGGCTGTGATTATGGGGCGTGTTTCAACTGAACCAGGAAAGACCTCAATTGGATAGACCTACTACCAATCAGAGCAACTGAGCAACGCGTTAGTTGTCATATGTCAACAGAACTCAACTGCACTGTGTTGCCAAGTCCATGTTTTTCCCGCAGGTTGTTCTCCATGTCCGCAGGTTGAAGCGACCCCAACTGTGTGATATATAGACCCAGGAATGCAAATTTTAGCAGGCAACCTTCCTAAAATAACATTCTAGAAAGGCTCCAAGAGGTCTATGGTGTGAGGGAGAATGATCCAAGCCACTCTACAGACCTGCACAGAGCATGTAACACACACACATACAATACTAGGACATTAGATCTCCTCCAAGGTTGGTGCGTCCTGTGAGCTTATCAATAGTATGTGAGGTCAAAACAGCCTGACAACAAAGTCTCTCCACAATCCTAATACAGATACTTACAGTGTGTCCTTCATTCTATAAAGAAACAAAGAAAAATATGTACTTGAAACAATAGGAACACACTACAGCAAAAGTAGAGTTGGAATCATGTTAAATCATTGTAAATTACTTGTTAAATTTATGAATGATTACATAATATTGATTGTCAATAATTATTCATTTGAAAAGTTAATAACTGCTTATTTAGTTCAAAGGATTATTAAAAGTCATTCAGTCACTTCCTCTTGAAGAATCGTCATCTTCAATGGTCATCCGATTCCGCCATCTGTAACAATAAAACACTAATAACAGAATTTCAATTTAACACACATTAAAAGGTTCCTTAGACACCTAAAGGTCTATGATGTGTTTCGGTTGTGACTCTTCTCAAATGGTTTCACCTGACCAATGTCTCCAGACTGTTCCCAATACACCTTTTGTCAAGCAAAAAGATGTGTTTGTTGTGAGAAGGATTTGATAAGGCCCATCGAATTTTGGACCTAGAGGAGAGACAATTTCTCTTTTCAACATTACACTTTGTAGTCTTGTTTGGGCTGGCTCTCATTCTTAAAATAATTGTAGGAACATGCCATCTCCTCCCCACTCCATCAGCCTCTTTCTCAATGAAGTCTTGAATTCAAAATTTCCAGAAAAGTTATTTTGCTATATATTCTCCTATGAGATTTATTACATTAAATCAGCCATACGGTATTTCATATATGACCCACTGAACACTAAACTCCAAGATCCCTCGCTCATGCACTTACTATACAAACGTATTGACTTCCTTTCTAATTCCCATTTTTACCCAAAGGGTTCACAAAAGTTTTTAATTGTTTTTATTTGATATGTTATTGCTGTACAGAAGATCATAATTGACATATTGAACATATTTTTGACCAAAGAGTACATGAAATTTAAATCTATACATACTCTTTGACTCCCAATTCTGGTCGAAAGGTCCAAAAAGTTTTTTTTTACTCCTTTTGATATTAAATCACCATACAGCAGTCCATATGTGAGCCACTGGACATATTTCTAGCCCAAGAGTACTCAATCATCAACTTTCTATACATTACCTTTACTCCACCTCACATTTAATCAGCCACTTTCTGGCCGATGAGTCCTCAAATATTAAATTACAATATAGTCATGGCTATATTCAGAAGTCCATATTTGACCGACTGAACATAGTTTTGGCCCAAGAATCCTTAAACACTAAACTTACTATACATACTTATTGACCTCCTTCGATTCCCATTACTAGCCAAACTTCCACAAAAGATTTTTACATTTTTATGTTATATTAATTTTTATACATGTAACGGCTGTACAGTAGTCCATATTTTATCTTGTGTACATAGCTTTTGCCCAAGACTAATTTATATATATACTCCTTTATATATAGGCCCTTTCACTCCACTGAACTTTTAATCACATTTAATTATTATTATTATTTTTTTACATATTGTGGTTGTACATAAGTCCATATTTGACCTACTGATCAAAGTTTTGTCCTGAGAGATCTTAAATACTAACTTACATGTAATTCTTTACGTCTCTTCGATTCCCATTACTAGCCAAAATTTCCACAAAAGCTTTTTAAAGGCTGTTGTTTTTTTTTTTTGTTTTTGTAAAGGCTGTAGTCCATATTTGTTGTAATGAACATAGTTATTACAATGCAAAAGCACTAATCTCGTCAATGCACAAAGATTTATTGCATTGCAAAACATTATCTTCAATGCATATGAGTTTTGTAGGCATTGCAGTGCAAAAGCACTAATCTCTTCAAAGCACTGCAGCAAAAGCACTAATGTTTGTATATGCATTAGAATGCAAAAGCACTAATCCCATCAATGCATTGCAGCAGAAGCACTAATCTCTTTTGTATGCATTGCAATGCAAAAGCACTAAATCATGCACAAACATTTCTTTATGCATTGCATCGCAAAAATACTATCATTAATGCACATGAGTTTTGTATGCAATGCAATGAGTTTTGTATGCATTGGAAAAGCAGTTATCTCTTCAGTGCATATGAGTTATAGTATGCAATGCAATGCAAAAGCACTAATCTCTTCAAAGCACTGCAGCAAAAGCACTAATCTATTTTGTATGTTTTGTATGAAAAAGCACTAATCGTCAATGCACAAATATTTATTTATGCATTGCATTAAAAACACTATCTTAATGCAAATGAGTTATGATATTGCAACGAGTTTTGTATGCATTGGAAAATCTGTTATCTTATCAATGCATATGAGTTATAGTATGCAATGCAATGCAAACGAGTTTTGTATGCATTGCAATGCAAAAGCACTAATCTCTTCAAATCACTGCAGCAAAAGCACTAATCTCTTTTGTATGTTTTGTATGCATTGCAATGAAAAAGCACTAATCTCGTCAATGCACAAATATTTCTTTATCCATTGCATCGCAAAAACACTATCTTAATGCACATGAGTTTTGTATGCAATGCAACGAGTTTTGTATGCATTGCAATGCAAAAGCACTAATCTCTTCAAAGCACTGCAGCAAAAGCACTAATCTCTTTTGTATGTTTTGTATGCATTGCAATTCAAAAGCACTAATCTCGTCAATGCACAAAAATTTCTTTATGTATTGCATCGCAAAAACAATGGACATGATTTTTGTATGCAATGCAACGAGTTTTGTATGCATTGGAAAAGCAGTTATCTTATCAAGGCATATGATTTATAGTATGCAATGCAATGCAAACGAGTTTTGTATGCATTGCAATGCAAAAGCACTAATCTCTTCAAATCACTGCAGCAAAAGCACTAATCTCTTTTGTATGTTTTGTATGCATTGCAATGAAAAAGCACTAATCTCGCCAATGCACAAATATTTCTTTATACATTGCATCGCAAAACACTATCTGAGTACATGAGTTTTGTATGCAATGCAACGAGTTTTGTATGCAGTGGAAAAGCAGTTATCTTATCAATGCATATGAGTTATAGTATGCAATGCAATGCAAAATCACTAATCTCTTCAAAGCACTGCAGCAAAAGCACTGATCTCTTTTGTATGTTCTGTATGAATTGCCATTCAAAAGTACTAATCTCGTCAATGCACAAAGTTCCTTTCGAGGGAACTCACACTGCGCCGAACGATTTAATTTGGGGATGCTCCTAAGCATCAGCGAATCTGAAGTCTGAATAAACACTAGTCCAATCCGATTGGCGCGGCGCCATGACGCTACCGTGACGGCGCACTGAAGTATAAAAGGGGAGCCGGCGCAACATGGCGGCAGTTATTGCTCTTCAGCATAGCGCCTCTGTGATTGTCTGTCTATTTACTGTTGTTTGTCCAGTTGTGCAAGTGTGTGAAAGAAGTAGGCGAGAGAAAGCAAGAGAGTTTAGCAGTGTGTGCATCCGTGTCCCCGCTTACATTTCGGGCTCGGATGCACACCTGCTTTGTGTGCAATGCCTGGGTGTTCAGCATGCTCGGCGCTCTCGAGGAGCCGCCAGAGCGCTGTGAGAAGCTGACACTCAGGCTGCTCCGCCTCTCGGCTGGCCGTGTTCGATGAGGCCGGCCAGCCTCGTGAGCCCCGTGGATCGGTCCGCATTCGCCGAGGCGGTGCGGCGAGACCGGTCATGGGGCTCACGGATGGACATGTCAGCGAGACTTGGGACTGCTGAGGCATCTTCCCAGTCTTTGTCTGTCAGTTCAGATGTTCTCCTTCCCGTGGAAGCTCGCGATGCGGCTTCTTCCCCCGGGGCGGAGGACCCGATGCTTGAACGGTCTGATTCTGGGGAATTAGACGTGCTCAGCATCGGGGCAGTCGAAGTTATAACGAGAGCTCGCCACTTCTTATATGCAAGACTCAATCTCACGATTGCCGAGGCAGCGTGCAGGTATGGGTCTGCTATTAAGGTGAACACGCGATCGGTGGGCATGGAATACTGGTGGCTTAACGGTTGAGCTACGTTGCTGAGGCAACATGTGGTTTACGAGTCCGTATAGTACGATAAAACAGTATTGCCTGATGATTAGGGCTGCATTTAAGTCTGAGGATTTAAATGAAAAATGATCTGACTCTAGTGAGTTAGATATTCAGCCTGTCATTCAGACCATGTTTCACCGTGATAATGTTTGGCTTTTTCTCGGCGATGAAAGCCAATTGTATTATGACGGTTGAACCACGTTGCTGAGGCAATGTGTGGTTTATGAGTCCGTATAAATACAATAAAACAGTGTCGTCTGAGGATTATGGCTACATTTAATTCTGAGGAATTAAATGAAATATGATCTGACTTTGAGGAGTTAGATATTCAGCCTATCATTCAGACCATGTTTCACCTTATTGTGGCTGTATTTAATTCCAAGGAATTAAATTAAAATATTATCTGACTTTGAGGAGTTAGATGTATTTTTATTCAGCCTATCATTCAGACCAGGTGACTTGTCTGGATATTCATCTAAGGTGGAGCCCTACTGAAGTTGATGTCGTTCTCGCCTTGTGGCCTGCGGGACACATCAGTTTCAGGCAATTGCTATTCCCAGTGTCCGCCTAGTGTGCGGCCCTGTAGAGCTGCTCCCTTAGATGAGGCCCCTGCTGGCCAGCCCCCTCTCCCGGGTAGGAGCGATCGAGGTCGCCTCCCCTGTGGAGTTTTCAGGAATCGATGCTGTGCTCCCGCCATCAAGTATGCTTCGGGCCACATCGTTTCCCAAGACGCTGCGTGCTGCACCCGCCGCCTCTAGCAAGACTTGCGGCAGTCCAGCAACGCAGACGCACACCAAAATCTTCCTCGATTTCACCCTGCCGGTTAGCCGCTTCAGGGGGTCGGGGAGGAGGCTCGGTTGACACCCGAGGCCGGCCTCGAGAGGCTGGTTCCCTTAGCAGATTATCTTGGCGCATGGTTATGCCTCCGAATATATCTGCATGGGCCCTGCGTAGAAAATGGAATACAATCTGCAGTTCAGTTACCTTCCCCCGAGGTTCAGTGGGGTGGTCTGGACGGCAGTGGTCCCTGGGCAGGTTCGGGTAATGGAACAGGAAGTCCACTCCCCGTTGGTAAGGAGGCCACAGAAGGTGCTCCTCCGCCAGACAGGGAGTCCGGGTTCTACAGCCGGTACTTCATAGTTCCTAAGAAGGATGGCGAGTTGCGTCCAACTTTAGATCTGAGGTACTTGAATCGTTCTCTGAGGAGATTCAGATTCAAGATGCTTACAGTTCCTCCGTTGTGATTCAGATCCAGTCTGAGGACTGGTCTGTCACGACGGGTCTAAAGAGGACGCAGGCTTCCCTGTATCCATCCTTCTGTGTCACAGGAAGTTCCTGAGGTTCGCTTTTGGGGCAAAGCGTACCAATATCGGGTTCGTCCATACGGCCTAGCCCTTCCCCTCTGTGGTAGCAGCAGTTCGGCATTGAGATGTCGTCCTTGGCTGCTCTCAGTGCTTGGGGTTGAGACTCTACACGCAGTAGCGTGTTGACGCCTTCTCAGAGAAGTGTTCCTGGGAGTCGTATGGGATTCTCTACGTTGTGGGCACAATTGTCTCCCGCACGTATTGAGTCCATACGGGCGGTGGTCTCTAAAGTGAAGCTAGGCCACAGCATCACTGTGAAGCAGTTTTAAGGACTGCTGGGGCTCATTGCGGCTGCGTCCAACAGAATATCTTTTGGCCTGCTGCACGAGACCCTTACAGTGGTGGCTGGAAATCAGGGGTTTCTCGAGGGGAAAACCGTTCTGTATGATCAGGGTAACGCGCAGATGCCTTCGTTCCCTAGTCATATGGAAGAAACCTTGGTTTCTGTCCCAGGGAGCCAGTGTTGGGAGCATCACGTTGCCGGAAGACCATTTCAACGGATGCCTCCCTCACTGGCTGGGACGTGGTCATGGCGGCCGCTTTGCGAGAGGTCTGTGGGAGGGCCGTCATTCCTCCTGGCAGTGCCTGGAGATGCTGGCGGTCTACAAAGCTCTGAGGGCTTTTTCCCGGACCTCGCGCCACCATGTCCTGATACAGAAGTAAACCAGGTGACTTTCCTTGAGAAATCCATTCTGTATGATCAGGGTAACGCGCAGTGGCCTTCGTTCCCTAGTCATATGGAAGGAACCTTGGTTTCTGTCCAGGGCCAGTGTTGGGAGCGTCCTGTTGCCGGAAATCCGCTTTCAACAGACGCCTCTCACTGGTTGGGCGCGGATCATGGACGGCCGCTGCGAGGGGCCTATGGGAGGGCCGTCATTCCTCCTGGCATATAAATTGCCTGGAGATGCTGGCGGTCTACAAAGCTCTCAGGAGCTTTTTCCCGGACCTCCGCGCCAACATGTCCTGGTGCGGACAGACAATACGGCTGTCGTAGCGCACTCAATCATCAGTGAGGGTTCAGGTCGCGCCCTCTGTACAGACTGGCGCATCTAATCCTCCTGTGGTCCCAAGGGAAACTGTTGTCCATCAGGGCAATGTATGTCCCGGGGTCCAAAATCAGGAGCAGACATCCTGTCGAGGCAGGGCTGAGGCCCGGGAGTGGCGGCTCCACCCAGAGGTGGTGGAGGCCATGTGCAAGAGGTTCGGCCCAGTGGAAGTGGACCTATTTGCGTCTCGAGAGACGTCCCACTGTCCACTGTGGTTCTCCTCACGCATCCAGCCCGCTGGGGTGGATGCCATGGTTCAGACGTGGCCGAGGCTGCGTCTGCACGCATTTCCCGATTGCTCTGCTCCCGGGAGTCATGGAGAGGGTCCGTCGACAAGGGTCAGCCTACTTCTGGTAGCACCCGTTGGCCGACTCGAGTATGGTTCTCGGATATCATAGCTCTGCTGGCAGGTCATCCGTGGCAGATTCCTCTGAGGAGGGATCTCCTGTCTCAGGCGGTGGGCACAATATTTCACCCCGGCCCGAGATTTGGAACCTTTGGGTCTGGCCCTGAGGCCAGGTACCTAGAGGCTGGCCTGTCGGCAGAGGTGGTAGAGACGTTACTCAGTTCCAGGGCTCCGTCTACAAGGAGACTGTACAGCCTCAAGTGGAATGTATTTTCCACTTGGTGCAGGAGCGTGAAGTGGACCCAGTTTACTGCCCGGTGGCTTCAGTGCTGGAGTTCCTCCAAGATCGCTTCTCTGCGGGTCTAACCCGTCCACACTCAAGGTGTACGTGGCTGCCATTGCGGCTTTCCACACTCCTATGGGTGATGGGCCTTTGGGTAGGCACCAGCTGGTTGTACAGTTCCTCCGTGGGGTTCGGAGGATGAGGCCTGTGGCTCAATCCAGAGTTCCAACCTGGGATCTGGCAGTGGTTCTCGGAGGGCTGGCTGAGGCCCTTCGAACCATTGAGTCGGCTGAACCAAAGAACCTGACCCTTAAGGTGGCTTTTCTCCTCGCCATTACCTCTCTGAGGAGAGTGGGAGATCTCCAGGCCTTGGCGGTAACGCCGACTTGCCTGGAGTTTGCCCCGGTGGAGTAAAGGCCATCTTACACCCTAGGCCAGGCTACGTGCCTAAGGTCCCATCAAGGGTGGTCAGGTCTTTGGTTCTGCAGGCATTTCATCCTCCACCTCACGTGAGACGGCGGAAGAAGGGAGGCTTCACCTGCTCTGCCCGGTTAGGGCACTCAGAGTGTATTTGGCGAAAGTCGGCACAGTGGAGGAGATCTCAACAACTTTTGGTGTGTTTCGGCTCACCCAAGAAAGGGTTGCCTGCGTCTACTCAGACAATCAGTAATTGGATTGTCAGGCGATAACCATGGCTTATCAGGTGCGCAGTTTGCCTTCACCTATGGCCGTGAGGGCTCATTCCACGGAGGCATGGCCTCTTCGGTGGCCCTCCTTTCTGGGGTCCCCTTGCAGGATATCTGCAGGTGGCGGGTGGGCTACCCCACACACCTTTATTAGGTTTTATAGCCTACATCTCCCTACGACGCCTGGCGTTAGGGTGCTCCAGTCCTAGCTGTGCCCGGTCTCCGGCTTCACACTAGGGCAGGCGCTACCCTCGGTGTGGCCTAGTGGGTACTCGTTCCCCAAATTCGTCGTTCCGGCGCAGTGTGAGTTCCTCGAAGGGAATGGCTCGGGTTATGTATATAACCCTTGTTCCCTGAGAAAGGGAACGAGCACTGTGTCGCGTCGCCACACCTCGCACGCCTGGAGCGCATGCTTCAGAGCAATAGCTGCCGCCATGTTGCGCGGCCCCCTTTTATACTTCCGGCACGCCGTCACAGTGACGTCATCACGCACGCCAATCGGATTGGACTAGTGTTTATTCAGACTTCAGATTCGCTGATGCTTAGGGAGCATCCCCAAATTCGTCGTTCGGCGCAGTGCTCGTTCCTTTCTCAGGAACAAGGGTTATATACATAACCCGAGCGATTTCTAATATGTATTGCATTGCAAAACACTTATTTCAAATGCACATGAGTTTTGTATGCAATGCAATTGCATCCGAGTTTTGTATGCATTAGAATGCTAACCCCTTCAATGCACATGAGTTTGTATGCAATGTAACAAAAGCACTAATGCATTTCAAAAGCACTAATCTCTTCAAAGTACTTCAGCAAAAGCACTAATCTCTGTTGTATGTTTTGTATGCATTGCAATGCAAAGCACTAAATTTCGCAATGCACAAATATTTCTTTATGCATTGCATCGCAAAAACACTATCTTAATGCACATGAGTTTTATGTTTGTGTTTTTATGCAAACACTAAGAGAAACTGCTTTTATTTTGTATGCATTGCTTAAAAACTCGTTGCATTGCATACAAAACTCATGTGCATTAAAGATAGTGTTTTGATGCAATGCATAAAGAAATATTTGTGCATTGCGAGAATATAGTGTTTTTGCATTGCAATGCATACAAAACAAAAGCAGTTTTCTCTTCAATGATATGAGTGCAATGCAATTCAAATGAGTTTTTACTCTAACTATACATATTAGATTGCAAAAGCACTAATCTCTAGTCAATGCAAAAATATTTCTTATATGTATTGCATTGCAAAAACATGAGTTATTGTATGAATTGTAATGCGAAAGCACTAATTTCTTCAGGGCAAACAAGTTCTTATTATTAATTGCAATAAAAAAGCACTAATCTCTTCAGTGCATTGCAGCAAAAGCAGTACTCTCTTCAATGCATATGAATTTAGTATGCAATGCATTGCAACGCAAACGCACTAGTCTCGTCAATGAACAAAGATTTCTTATTGAAATGCAAAAGCACCAATCTCAAATACACAACGATGCTTACTAATCACTGATCGCTTCAATGCACAACGGGTTTTTATGCATTGCAAACATTGCATAACGATTTTTTCTTGTATGAATCAGTGATCTCTGCAATGCATTTGAGTTATCGAATGCAATGCAATGCAAAAGCAGTAATCTCTTCAAAGCACTGCAGCAAAAGCACTAATCTCTTTTGTATGTTTTGTATGCATTGCAATTGTGAACTAATCTCGTCAATGCACAAAGATTTCTAATATGTATTGCTTGACCCTATACCGACTAGGCTATTAAAGAGATGCTTCCAGAGGTCATAGATCCTCTGCTTAATATTATTAATTCATCCTTTACATTAGGATATGTACCAAAAACTTTTAAGTTGGCTGTAATTAAACCACTTATTAAAAACCGCAACTTGATCCTAAAGAATTAGTCAATTACAGACCAATCTCGAATCTACCGTTTCTATCAAAAATATTAGAAAAGGCCGTGTCTTCACAATTATGTTCCTTTTAGAAAGAAATGGCATCTGTGAGGATTTCCAGTCAGGATTTAGACCGTATCATAGTACTGAGACTGCTCTCATCAGAGTTACAAATGATTTACTCTTATCATCTGATCGTGGTTGTATCTCTCTATTAGTGTTACTCGATCTTAGCGCTGCATTCGATACTATCGATCACAATATTCTTTTGAATAGACTCGAAAATTATGTTGGCATTAGTGGAACTGCATTGGCATGGTTTAAATCTTACTTATCTGACCGTTATCAGTTTGTAGCAGTAAATGAAGAGATGTCACACGATCACAAGTTCAGTATGGAGTACCGCAAGGCTCAGTGTTAGGACCGTTGCTTTTCACCCTGTATATGCTACCACTGGGAGATATCATTAGGAAGCATGGCGTTAGTTTTCATTGTTATGCTGATGATACTCAGCTCTATATTTCTTCACACCTGACGAAACTTACCAATTCACAAGATTAACGGAATGCATAGCTGATATTAAAAATTGGATGAATAGTAATTTCCTGCAACTTAATTCAGATAAAACTGAATTTTTAATTATTGGACAGAAAAGCTCCACAAGTAGTGCCCTAGAATACTGTCTAACCCTCGATGGCTGCTCTGTCAAGTCCTCGTCGTCAGTGAGGAACCTGGGTGTGCTCTTTGATACCAATCTTTCGTTTGAAAGCCACGTTTCTAGCATCTGTAAAACTGCATTCTACCATCTTAAAAATATATCTAAATTACGTCACATGCTTTCAATGCAAAATGCTGAACAATTAGTACATGCGTTCATGAGCTCAAGTCTAGATTATTGTAATGCTCTACTGGGTGGTTGCCCTGCTCGCCTAATAAATAAACTCCAGCTGGTCCAAAACGCAGCAGCTCGAGTTCTTACTAGAACCAGGAAGTACGATCATATTAGTCCAGTTCTGTCAACACTGCACTGGCTCCTATTAAACATCGCATACATTTTAAAATCTTGCTTATTACTTATAAAGCAATAAATGGTTTAGCTCCCAGTACTTAAGCGAGCTCTTAACGCATTATACTCCATCACGTCTATTGCGGTCTCTAAATTCTGGCCAGTTGAAAATACCTAGAATATCTAAATCAACTGCAGGCGGTCGATCCTTTCCTATTTAGCACCTAAACTCTGGAACAGTCTTCCTAGCATTGTTCGGGAAGCAGACACACTCTGTCAGTTTAAATCTAGACTAAAAACACATCTCTTTACTATGGCATACACATAGAACATTTTTAACTTTCTTTATTCAAATCAAATGACTGATTGTTAGGCTGCATTAACTAGGTCAGCGGAACCGGGAACACTTCCCATAACACCTGATGTACTCGTTACATCATAAAAAGAGTGGCATCCACACTAATGTTAGTCTCTCTGTTTATCCCGAGGTTTACTGCAGTCGGCCGGATCCAGGCCGTGTCCGGATCGGATGGTGGACCTGCATCTGGACATGACCAGCTCATCCTGGAGTGTCTGCTGAGACCGTGTCCATTAGTGTCTCCTCTGAATTCGCCTCACCGGAACGTCATCCTCAATTAACCCGTCTCCGGTGCAATAACTCCGATCTTTCAAGTATTCATGTTCTTGTGTAATCGACGCCGCCATCCTAAATGAACCCCTCTGCAAGGCGTCATACCCAAAATTTCGAATATTCCTATCTAATATGATTTATGACCTGCAAGGTTGCCAGAGTAATAATTATACACTGTTAATAATAGGCCAGAGGAGAACTGGCACCCCGACTGAGTCTGGTTTCTCCCAAGGTTTATTTTTCTCCATCATGCCCTGATGGAGTTTTGGTTCCTTGCCACTGTCGCCTTTGGCTTGGCTTGCTCAGTTGGGGACACTCAAATTATGATCCAAGTTACTCAACTAAATATACAAATAGAATTTATTAATTTGGTCATATATAATTCTATAAACTATCCAAATTAAACTAGCCAAATCAAATTTTGTTGCAATGTTGTCCTGTTTAACACTGTGAAGCTGCTTTGAAACAATCGTCATTGTAAAAGCGCTATATAAATAAAGTTGATTGATTGATTGATTGATGTATTGCAATGCATCCGAGTTTTGTATGCATTAGAATGCTAATCCCTTCAATGCATTGCAGCAGAAGCACTAATCTCTTTTGTATGCATTGCAATGCAAAAGCACTAAATCTCGAATGCACAAATATTTCTTTATGCATTGCATCGCAAAAACACTATCTTCATGAACATGAGTTTTGTATGCAATGCAACGAGTTTTGTATGCATTGGAAAAGCAGTTATCTTATCAATGCATATGAGTTATAGTATGCAATGCAATGCAAACGAGTTTTGTATGCATTGCAATGCAAATCACTAATCTTTTCAAAGCACTGCAGCAAAAGCACTAATCTCTTTTGTATGTTTTGTATGCATTGCAAATGCAAAAGCACTAATCTCAATGCACAAAGATTTCTAATATGTATTGCATTGCAAAACACTTTTTCAAATGCACATGAGTTTTGTATGCAATGCAATGTATCCGAGTTTTGTATGCATTAGAATGCTAACCCCTTCAATGCACATGAGTTTGTATGCAATGCAACGAAAGCACTAATGCAATTAAAAGCACTAATCTCTTCAAAGTACTTCAGCAAAAGCACTAATCTCTGTTGTATGTTTTCAACAAGTCCTCCAACCCATACGACCATAAAGGTCGTGTGTCCATTAAAATACGACCCAGAAGAGCGTTTTCTATATTAGCGCCCCTACTGGCAACTGGAGATATGTCACTCACAGAAACTCTCGCCTCAATGCATTCTGGGTTTTCTAGCTACTTGTTCAACTCTCTCAGCTATTCGGTTTATCCCTGGTTTAGTTCTATAAAATATGGATTTTGGATTATGGATGACTTCGAGACACATACAGGTAGGAGTTCCTTCCATCCCATAAAGTAGTGGATCGCCCCGTATTTATGAATGAAATAAGGTGTCGTGTTTCGACACAGGACGCATTTTGTCCGATTTTTTTCAAGCACTGTGGTGTTCAAATCATTCAAACGCCAGCGTAGTTAGTTTTCATTGTAATATTCATTTGAAATTCGTCTGTGGTGGGAAAGGGATCAAGTTCAAAGTCCACGTTTAACGTCACACTGTTTTTACCATAGTAACTATCGCTCTACCATGTCATGTGTAGTAAAGCACAGCCCATGCTGCTTCTCCCAGCGTAACTGTGACTGCTATTTCTTGTTACGGTAACCACAACACTTGCAATGCTTTTACCACAGTAGCCATAGTTTTACTGTGGTAAAGTCGTCAAAGCACAGTAAACACAACACATACCATCGTTTTGCCACAGTAACAGTTTTTACTATGTACTGTTTTTAGTTAAAGCACAGTAACCATAAAACATGCCATGCTTTTTCCACAGTAATCATAGTTTTACTGTGGTATTTTGTAATTAAAGCTCACTAACCACCATGCTTTTACCACAGTAACCATAGTTTTACTCTGGTATTTGTTGTTAAAGCACAATAAACACCTATTTCCATGCTTTTACCACAGTATAACCATAGTTGTACTGTGGTATTTGTTGTTAAAGCACAAAACACCTCTTTCCATGGTTTTACCTCAGTAACCATAGATTTGCTGTGGTATTTTGTAATTAAAGCATAGTAACCACAACACTTACTATGCTTTTACCACAGTAACCATAGTTTTAATGTGGTAGTTGTAGTAAAAGCATAGTAACACTAACAACACCTTACCATATTTTTATGACAATGACTACAACACTTGCCATGCCTTTAATGCTCTTTTGTATTTCAATATTTATGTCATTGTAATTTAATATTTTTTCTGTCTTGCAGTTACTTCAGATCACCTACTCCTCCATCTCCCACAACAACTTTAAATCCAACAGCTCTTTTAAGAAGCCATCTCTCACAAAAGCTCACTTACTGTCTGTTTTTTCTGAACTGTAATCTGTAATTCATATACACGTGTTTTGCTCTTTCTTTCTCTTAATCATCTTGGCATATTTTTTAAAACTCAAAACTAAATTTTGACCATTTATGTCAGAAAGCTGCTTGTAATTAACAGGGAACTTGAACTCAAAGCTCCCAATGCTGATCCCGAAGAAGCTGCCATGGAGGCTGAACAAGTCCTTCAAAGGTTCAACCCTTCACAGGTAATGTTGAACACATTTCGCTGTAACAGATTTGCTTTAAGGAATGTATCTTTATTATTTTATGTATTATTAACTTTCCTTAAAGTCCTTCCTCTCATTTATATTGGTCACAGATCATTTTTAACACACTGTCTCAACGTGTGTGTGTGTGTGTGTGTGTGTGTGTGTGTGTGTGTGTGTGTGTGTGTGTATACATGTATATAAAAATATATCTTTGTTTTTCTTTGTTTCAGCTGAAAAGGAAGTGATGTCAAGGGCTTGTTAAATCTGTCTTGTCCGTGGAGAGGGATGAATTTGGCCATCTTGTGCTTATGAACAAGACAAAAGCTGCAACTGCAAACATTTCCTGGGGTATGTCTGTGTTGGTCTTAACCCTTGATTGAACATTACAGCAGTTACATTTTGCACAGCATTGGATATTTCTTAAACTTTAAACATCACACTGCCTCATCAGTAAGAACCTAATAAGGCAGGTTTCCTCAAACTGGGTCCTGGAGGGCCACTGTCCTGCAGAGTTTACCACCAACCCTAATCAAACACACCTTCCTGTGATTTTCTAGTGATCCTGAATACTTTGATTAGCTTGCTCAGGTGTGTTGGTGCTAAACTCTGCAGGACAGTGGCCCTCCGTGACCGAGTTTGAGGAACCCTGTAATAAAGTGTCATGTTCATGTAGTAGTAGTAGTTCACACAGATCGAGTTTTTCCATTCCAGTGTGCTACTTGTCCATTTTTTTTCTATATGTAAACACGCACTAGACTGATGTGTTTAACTGGTGTGCTCATGCCTTGCCTTTTGCAACGTCTCAAGCATGACACAATGTTCTAAAACTTGCCGCTCAAGTTAAAGTCAGTTCAATTTCTCGTCTCGTCTTAGTGCCTCTAAGTTGTAAATGTCAAATAAATGAACTAAGGAAACACCAAGGAAAAAAAATTTCCTTGGTGTGAAAAGGCCTTTAAACTGCTTACAACAATCCAAACCAGTCCTGTTGAGGATGAAGAATAATCATGGCCATATTGTGCCCGAACAGAAAAGACACAATGACATTTCCATTGGTATGTCTGTATTCAAGCAATGCAGTTATATGAAGTACAGCATTTGATGTTGATCTCTCAAAAGACTGTTCAAGTCAGCAGTTATCATATTTCACTTTTTTATAGACTGAACAAATCAGCTGTGCCATTATCTTTGGATAGCCGGAACTGGAAACACTTCCCATAACACCTGATGTACTGGTTACATCATAAAAAGAATGGCATCTAGTCTCTCTGTTTATCCCAAGGTTTACTTTAGTTAGCCAGATCCGGGCCGTATCCAGATCAGATGGTGGACCTGTGCATAGACATGACCAATCCATCCATGAAGTGTCTGAAAAGACTGTGTCAATTAGACTCCCCCTTGAAATTGCCTCGTTGACATGGCATCCTCAATAAACCCGTCTCCGGCGTGATGACTCCGATCTTTCGAATATTCCGATTCAATATGACCTCTGACCTGTAAAGTTGCCAGAATAATAATCATACGCTGTTTCTTAATTGGCCAGAGGAGAACTGGCACCCCGACTGAGCCTGGTTTCTCCCAAGGTTTATTTTTCTCCATTAGGTCTCCTGATGGGGTTTTGGTGCCTTGCCACTGTCGCCTCTGGCTTGGCTTGCTCAGTTGGGGACACTACATTTTCAACTAAATATACAAACAAATCTAATTACTAAACTAAATTAACCATATAGACTAAATTACTGATCTGCCCACATTGTCACTTTATGAAAATTGAAATAAGCTGATTACATTACTGTTTTCTCCGGAGCGGCTGTACGGCTGAATCAAAATATGTTGCATTATTTTCCTGTTTAACACTGTGAAGCTGCTTTAAAAAAAATCTGCATTGTTCAAAGCTCTATATAAATAAAGGTGACTTGACTTGACTTTGGAATTTGGGCAGGAAGCAGGACTGAGGCCAGAGATGGTGGAGTCTTTGTTGATGGGGGAGGATTCTGTGTGCACCAAGTACAACACTGCAGCCTGAAATCATCAGTTGTCCAATGTGAAGACTGCATTCCCAAACAGCTCTACTGTGACAGCTCAGATGTTATGGCCCATGAAAGTAAACATCACAACCTTAAGACAGTTGTGGAAGGAACCTTTTGGCCCATACCTCCAACATGAGTCAATGGTAAGTCCAGTGCAACGATTATAAATAATACTATATATTGTTTATTTATTTACCACCTTCTAAATGCATGTTTCCTTATGTTAGGACTTCATCCCCTGTTTGAGGGAAAGCTACACTGCATCAGTAGTGCTGAGGAACTATTTGAGCTCTGTGTTCAAATCACCGGTGACCAGTGACCACACATGGCCCATCCACACTGATGCTGTGCTGAAGAAGGTTCATCAGTGCCTTTTCTTCCTCAGACAGCTGAGGAAGTTCAGTGTGAGCAACATAAACCTCAAATCCTTTTATACAAGCACTGTGGAGAGCATCCTGACAGAAACAGCACCACCCTCAACTGTAAAGCTCTGCAGAGAGTGGTAAAAATTGCAGAGAACTCTGTGGAGGTGAGCTTCCCTCCCTCAAGGACATCTGCACCAGGTGGTGTGTGAGGAAAGCACGGAGGATCATCTGAGACTCCAGCCACCCAAGCCCTGGCCTGCTCTTAACGTTACCATCAGGCAGATCTTGCAGAACCTCCACCAGCTGCACCTCAACCGTCTGCGAGATGAGTTCTTTCCACAGGCAATCAGACTGCTGAACTCGTACGAGTAATGCCACACATAGCAACCCTCATATCCACTGCTCTCCATCAGTTACACTGACTGTATCCTGACAATCTATTTGCACTAGTTCATACTCAACTGCAACGGTATATGTATACTGTGATTTATTGTGTTTATTATTGTTGTCATTTAGTGCTCTGTGTACAGTATATATCCAGTCCCATATGTATACTATGTATATTGTTAATACTGTATATGTGTTGAGTATATATTCTATACTTGTCATTCGTACTGTCATGTTGCGGAGTTTGCACAAAATAATTTCATCACCTGTACATTTTCGTTCATGGTAATGTGACAATAAAGTGATTTTATTTGAATTAGTTACGTCTTTTGTTAATTTGTTCTGCATAGTGCTGGATAACAATTGCAAATTGTATAGACATAGAAGAAGAAGATTATGATTGGGACATGGACAGGCAAGCAAGAGGAAGAAAACCAGGATAGTTCCTGTAAGGAAACTGGATGTGATTTCATCATGCATGCATTTGTGTGGAGGCCTTATTTGGGAACTGATAAATATCATGGTTTTAACATAACCCATTTTTATTTCTTTTGAATATCATGTCTTTTATATGCTAGGTTAGCTGTATTCTCAAGTAAAGTTTTGGATGAAGAATAGTGAATATTCCATATTAAGGATGGTGTTTAGTAGATACACAATTTAATTTAGTAATAAAAATAAAATAAAATTACCATGATTATTTTAATTGAGATATGAACATTTAGTCATATTAATGACATTTAGGACAACAATTTGCTAGAATGTAACCACTGCATATGCTTAGTGACCTAGATGCCGTGTCGAATACTAAAAGTATGCCAAATTTCAGTGAAGGAAGGCTGAAAGATGCATTAGAAGAGACTGTATGGCTTATATTGTTACAGGCACTTCTGACACACAGGGTGATATACCAGGAAAGTTTGTGGATCCTGTACTACAAGCAAGCTGAAGATGCACATAGTACAATGAAGGTGTTTTGGTTGTTTAAATAGATGTATTTGTTTATTGTTAACACTGTATTCCTGTATCTTGTTCTAATTAAATAAACTGATAAGAATGTTCTAAATGAGCATTTATGTTAATTTGGGGGGTTTATTCTTGTTCTGTTGTTAACTATGACTGGATGAACTTCAACAACTTATTCAACAACTTATTACAAGTAGTTGAAAAGACAATATAAATTTGACTCAACACACTTGTCCATGATGAGAATACATCTGCATGTTGTGTTTTACTGCCCTTCCATCCCCAGGGGCCAGATATAGTCCCCTAGACAAGCAAAAAAAAGTGCACAATTCAAATGGCTGTAAATCAAAATCTGATTACAGTATCAAAAAGAAAATTTGCATGACAACTATTTACACTGTGTTTACTAAATAATGGTTTATACCTTTTCAAATATATGTAGGAAAAGGTGGTATAAAGTTTTTTTTTTGAAAATGCCAAGTAAAATACCAAATTTCAGCCTGCCTCTCAAATATTTCATAGAGGTTTGCCCAATGAACACGATTAGATCTCTCTTTGTTCATTAAAGATAGTATTTTTTTCAATTTCTTTATTACACGTTTTAAACTACATTACCCATAAGCCTCTGTCACTATATTGATGGAACGCAATAGTCTTAGTTTGTAGTTCAGTGAAGTTACACTTAGGGTTAGGGTTAGGATCTCGGTAAAGGGGTCATTTCACACAACATAGCATCACCGCATTGTTAACTGAATGGATTGCTGACGTAATAATAACAACAAAACATACTTTGCAACATTAAACGTTTTTTAATATGGGTTAAAAGGTTGTCCAACCACAACCAGTCATGTCGTGCCAAGGAAATGTCAAAGCCAATGAGAATCCAGTTGAGCAGATGCGTCACACTTACTTGCCCATATATGGTCTTATATGACAGGACCTTCCAGGTTCTTGTGATGAATGGACAGATTATCAGTTAAACATTTATGTGTCCCCATGAAATATAAAACTAAAATGACAGATTGCATTTTTATTTTTCCCAAGCAAGGGCCTAATGGTTTCTATTGTATACATTACACAAGTATTAATTAATGTATTTACATTTAAGAAAAAAAATCTGCAGTTGCATACTGTATGACAAATAAATGTTAAAATAATTTAAAACATTTCCTTTTTTTTTACAAAACTACTCCTCTGATAATTATTCAAGCATGCAGTATTTCTGGACCAAAGATAAGTGCAGCTAATACAACAACAACAAAAAAATAATAATAATAATGACTGCACACATTTTGTAGTAATTTCAAAATGTTTATTGATATGTCAAACTGTTTAAAGACAAACATAAGTGCCCAGCAATGCATCCGCTGTCACCCAGGTACTTCTCCAGTTTGTGGCACTATAAAAAAAGAAAAAAAAAAAAAGAAAAGAAAAACAGAAAAGTTGCTTATATAAAAATTGTTTTACTTGATTAGAGGTATAACAAATTATATTACCGGTATTTACATTATTATGTAATGATTAATATAGGTGTACAATTATATATTATGTACAATTGTAAAGAAATATAAAAATAAAAAAAAACACATGTAACATAAGACATATGTAACAATTGATAAGATTAATAATACTAATCAGGAGTTGCAAGGCTCCTATCTTCTTCCCTTTAAGGAAAAACAGGCACAAAATGGTTAAGAACAATAATTTACATTATTTATTTAAAACTATATAATCATAGTTTACTTCTATTGCAACAACATGTAAGGTAAACTAAAATAGTTAATAATTATAATTATAAAAGTAAACTGTTTTCAGCAAGAAAAATGCATATAGGTAGGTAATGCAATTCAATAACATTAAGTTGACACAATGAAGGAAATACTGATCATTTTTACATTACCATTATTATTTTTCCTCGTCTTCCTCTGTTATCATGTAGAATAAAAGTCTGAGTGAGTGTCTGAGTGAGTGAGTGAGTGAGTGTCTGAGTGAGTGAGTGAGTGAGTGCAATGCATCATCATCCATTCAGGCACGAATGACCTCCACAGCCTAAAGGAAGGCACAGCCAAGGCTATGTATGAGATGGCAGAGAAAGCCTGCAGAGCGTTCCCCACTACAAGAGTGTTGGTCTCCACTCTGCTCCCACGGCTCGACGTCCCTCCTCGGTGATCGATCAGATCAATGAAGAGCTCCATCACACCTGCTCCAGTCTGCCCAACGTCCACTTAGTCCCCCACAGCTCTATAAGACCATGGCACCTGCATGACGGTCTCCACCTGAACCAGGATGGAGTCAGGATTTTTGCTAAAGCTATTAAGGATGTTGCCCTTGGACGCTTCCCAACAACTGGCTACAGAGGAACTAAAAGAAACCAGATGAGACTGCAGCCGTTGGATCCATCTGGACCTTCATCTCGCTCCAGACCTCCACAAGACCTCCAGAGACGACCCCTGACTTCAAGATGGTCTCACAGACAACAAGAGAGACACCTGTACGCTGAAGCCCCGCCCCAGCCCCGTCCACCTGTGCCGTCCCAGCAGAGGCGGAGCCACGCCCAGGTAGAGTCTCATCAGCCCTCCTCCTCAGCTCAGGATCTCTCCTCCAGCGATGTGGGGAAATCAAACAACTGCTGCATCTCCTGTGCAACAAAATGCTCAACTAACATGCACAAAATCTATTTATACCACAGCTGATGACATAATCTATATAATTGGTTATTTAACAGCCACAACACATTATTACATTGTGATTTATTTATCTATTTATTCATTCATTCATTTTTTAATCCTTATTCATACATAAGATTTATTTATAACTTAATGGGTTTTACTACTGTTACACTTACTGTTACATATTATTTCTTTATTATTATTATATTTATTTATTTATTTGTAAAATGTTTTTGGTTTTGCCTTCAGATAAACAGCAGTATTTTAATCTCTGATCAAAAAATGTTAAATCTTAGCTTTTGGAATATTCAGGGTTTGTGCTCTAAAACATTCGGACTGAAAAGCACAAACACAGAATTCCTGAATAGCATCACAAATGTAGACATATTGATCCTAATAGAAACCTGGTGTAGATCTGATGTGTCCACTCAGTGTCCGGCAGGATACTCTGAGATCATCCTGCCCTCCGGGAAACTCAACTCAGTACATCATGGCAGAGATTCTGGAGGATTAGTTATATGGATAAAAAACGATCTTGCCCCTTTTACATCACCAGTACAGCAAGGCAAAAATCACATATGGTTAAAATTGGATAAAAACTTTGGAATTCTGGATAAAGACCTCTTTATCTGTGGAATTTATATCCCTCCATCAGATTCTCCATATTACGACGAAGAGATATTTCACATTTTACAGGGAGAAATGAATCAATATCAAACCCAGGGGAACATTTTACTATGTGGAGATTTAAATGCTCGTACTGGTTTAGAACCAGATTACATTGATGATTCAGGTGATAAACATCTGTTCACACAAATGCCCCGAGATCTCTTTAATACCCTACCCAGAAGAAATAACCAGGATACTGGAGTCAACAGACATGGGAAGGAGGTAGCCCGTCTGTGTCAAACTTTAGGTCTTTATATCCTGAACGGTAGAATCAAAGAAGATTCCTGTGGTCACTTTACCTACAGCTCAAATCTCGGGAACAGTGTTGTAGATTATGCCCTATCAAATCTAAGCCCCTCCAATTTCAGAGCATTTACCATCAAAGCTCAGTCTCCCCTGTCTGATCACAGCCAGATCAATGTTTCCATTAAAGGTGAAAACATCAGACCAAGAGACATGCATAGAAAGCAAATTCATCTCCATAAACTCAACACATCATACAGATGGACTCATAGCACTGCTGAAACATATATTCATGCATTAAACTCAAGTCAAATAGTCAATTCCATAACAATGTTTAGTAATTCAATATATGCCAATAACCGGAAGGGAATTGATTTAGCAATTAAACATATAAATGACATTTTTGAAAATATAGCAAAACAGCTCATTTAAATAAATTGGCACCATATAAACACAAAAATCCACAAAACAAAACCCTTCTGAAAAATGGTTTGACCATGACTGTAAAAGAATTAGACAAGAGCTACGATTCATTTCAAACCAAAAACACAAAGATCCAGTCAATTCTGAGCTACGCTTAAAACACTCAGACCTTCTGAAACAGTACAAACACACACTGAGACAGAAGAAGCTGGATTACTACAACAGCACGCTTCAGAAGATTGAACACACAGTTGACCAGGGCCAGTTCTGGAGTATGTGGAACAGTTTAAATGCTACAAAGCCACAAGAACCGGCCATACAAGATGGCCAGATTTGGAAAGATTACTTTGAGAACATCTATACCCACCAAACTGACCCTTTAAATAATCCCAACCAATTAAAAATCCTTGAAAAATTAGACACTCTTGAGTCATGCATCAAAAACAACCAAAATCCACTAGATTATCCAATAACCCAACAAGAACTTAGTGGGAAACTGCAATCCCTCAAATCTAAGAAATCCTGTGGCCCCGACAACATAAAAAACGAGATGCTTAAGATCAGCTCTCCTGAACTTCAGAACGCTTTGCTCAAACTGTTCAACTTGATTCTGACTTCAGGTGTTTTTCCAGAGGTCTGGAATACAGGGCTCATCTCTCCCATCTTTAAAAGTGGAGACAAAACAGATCCTAATAACTACAGAGGAATCTGTGTAACCAGCAATTTGGGAAAAGTATTTTGTTCTATAATCAACTCTCGGATTTCATCCTTCTTAAAGCAGCACAATGTCATCAGCAAATCTCAAATTGGCTTTCTCCCGAAACATCGAACCACTGATCATATTCACACACTACACACATTAATAAACCAACACGTACACCAAAAGAAAGACGGAAAAATATTTGCTTGCTTCGTCGATTTCAGGAAGGCTTTTGATTCCATTTGGCATAAAGGATTGTTTTATAAAATCATTCAAAGTGGTATTGGGGAAAACATATGACTTAATTAAAAACATGTATAACAAAAATAAATGTGCAGTAAAATTGGTCAACGAAGAACAGAATATTTTTCCCAGCAGCGAGGGGTCAGACAGGGCTGCTGCCTCAGCCCGACTCTATTTAACATGTATATTAATGAACTGGCAGATCTACTGGACCAATCAGAGAGCCCAGGACTACAACTGTTCGACACAGAAGTCAAATATCTACTGTATGCAGACGACTTACTAATTCTGTCTAAAACACCAGAAGGTCTCCAGAACAACTTAGACATCTTAACCAAATACTGCCATGACTGGTCCTTAGAAGTCAACTTCCAAAAAACTAAGGTCATGATATTTCAGAAGAAACCCAGGAATCTGGAACATAAACATATTTTTACTGTAAACAACACCACAATTCAACACACTTTACATTATAATTATCTTGGTCTGGTTTTAACACCCACTGGAAACTTTAAATTAGCAATTAAAACATTACTTGCAAAAGCCCGCAGAGCACTCTATGCCATACGATTGAAATTATTCAAAATAAACATCCCCATCAGAATCTGGACAAAGATCTTCGATAGCGTCATTCTGCCCATTGCACTGTATGGAAGTGAGGTCTGGGGTCCAGCGGGAAACTACAGCCATAAGGTCTGGGACAAACACCCTGTGGAAGGTCTCCATGTGGAGTTCTGTAGGAACATCCTCCGCGTCCACAGAAACACTCCTAACAACGCATGCAGGGCGGAGCTGGGCCGACTTCCCCTTAATCTAACGATTAAAAAAAGAGCCTTGAAGTTCTGGATCCACCTACACTCAAGTTCTGCAGATGATCTCCATTTTAAAGCCCTAAAAACACAGAAGAGTAATCTTTGTGTAATGGTGTCAGAACTGATGAACACAGCGTACAACACCACTGCTCCTGTAAAATCTGCAAAAATCAAAGAAATAATGACAAATGAGAGAGTCGTATCTGCAGCATTGGAAACATCAAACCAAAGAGCAAAGCCGTCTCCAATGTTACCTGGCACTGAACAGAGAATACAGTCTGGCTAACTATCTGGTCTCGGTCAGGAACACAACACACAGAGCGTTATTAACGAAGTACAGACTGAGTGACCACACGCTGGCCATAGAAAGAGGTCGACATAAGAAGACATGGCGGCCTCCAGAAGAGCGGATCTGCAGTGAGTGTAGATCAGGAGCAGTGGAGACGGAGGCACACTTCCTCCTCCACTGTGATAAATACACACCGCTGAGAGACTCACTGTACAGTCAAATCCAGCACATTATTCCTGACTTCCTGTCACTCCATGATCCTGACAAACTGAAGGTCTTACTCGGTGAAGGACCTGCTTCCCCTTATATAGCACATCATATCTATAAATGCCACAAATTAAGATGTACTGAGTGAACACATCCAGATCAATAATACTATTAATATATATATTATAATTTATGTATATATAAATATAAATGTGAATGTGTTTTATGCATGTATTGGTTTTGCTTTGTGAAATGCTTTGGCAATATGTACCCATGTATGTCATGCCAATAAAGCACAATTGAATTGAATTGAATTGAATTGAATTGAGTGAGTGTGTGAGGGAGTGTCTGAGTGTGTGAGGAGTGAGTGTGTGAGGGAGTGTCTGAGTGTGTGAGGGAGTGAGTGTGAGGGAGTGTCTGAGTGTGTGAGGGAGTGAGTGTGTGAGTGAGTGAGTGAGTGAGTGAGTGTCTGAGTGAGTGTCTGAGTGAGTGAGTGAGTGAGTGAGTGAGTGAGTGTGTGAGTGAGTGAGTGTGTGAGGGAGTGTCTGAGTGAGTGTCTGAGTGAGTGAGTGAGTGAGTGTCTGAGTGAGTGAGTGAGTGTGTGAGGAGTGTCTGAGTGTGTGAGGGAGTGAGTGTGTGAGGGAGTGTCTGAGTGTGTGAGGGAGTGAGTGTGTGAGGGAGTGTCTGAGTGTGTGAGGGAGTGAGTGTGTGGTGAGTGAGTGGTGAGTGAGTGGTGAGTGTCTGAGTGAGTGTCTGAGTGAGTGAGTGAGTGAGTGAGTGTGTGAGTGAGTGAGTGTGTGAGGGAGTGTCTGAGTGAGTGTCTGAGTGAGTGAGTGAGTGAGTGAGTGAGTGAGTGAGTGTCTGAGTGAGTGAGTGTCTGAGTGTCTGAGTGAGTGAGTGAGTGAGTGAGTGTGAGTGTGAGTGTTTTTGTGTGTGTGTGTGTGTGTGTGTGTGAGTGAGTAAGTGTCTGTGTGAGTGAGTGAGTGAGTGAGTGAGTGAGTGTGTGTTAGAGAGAGAGGCAAGGCAAGGCAAGGCAAGGCAAGTTTATTTATATAGCACATTTCATACACAATGGCAATTCAAAGTGCTTTACATGAAAATGAAATTAAAATAGTGATAAGAATTAAGAATACCACGTGTAAGACTTAAAAATAAAACAGGATAATTAAAAACAGTTGTAAAGAGAATTTTTAAAATAAGAAGACAATAGAAATATATAGTTGTAAAGATATTTAAAAAGAATAAAATTATTACAGTGTATATATAGATAAAAAATAAAATAAAAATAAAAATTAAGATGATGCATAGACTAGAATAGGTGCAATCAGTCGGACGTACAGTGGCACAGTGCTCATTCAGTAAAGGCACAGCTGAACAGATGTGTTTTGAGTCTAGATTTGAATGTGGCTACTGTTGGAGCACATCTGATCTTTTCTGGAAGCTGGTTCCAGCTACGGCTGGCACAATAGCTGAACGCAGACTCTCCTTTCTTTGAGTGAACTCTTGGTATTTCTAGCTGACTTGATCCTGATGATCTGAGTGATCTGATGGGTTTGTATTTAATCAGCATATCTGCAATGTATTGAGGTCCTAGGTCATTGAGTGATTTATAAACAAGTAATAATATTTTAAAATTGATCCTAAATGTAACTGGAAGCCAGTGTAAAGACCTGAGGACTGGCGTGATATGGTCATATTTTCTTGTTCTGCTCAGAATCCTGGGCAGCATTCTGTATGAGCTGCAGCTGTCTAATGGTCTTTTGGGAAGGCCGGTTAGAAGACCATTACAATAGTCCACCCTGCTGGTGATGAAAGCATGAACGAGTTTCTCTAAGTCTTGCCTGGAAACAAAGCATCTAATTCTTGCAATATTTTTCAGATGATAGTAAGCTGATTTAGTTATTGCTTTGACATGACTATTGAAACTCAGGTCTGACTCCAAAATCACACCAAGATTCCTGACTTGATTTTTGTTATTAGACCTTTTGTCTCAAGATGCGTTCACCTTGAGAATTTCATCTTCGTTTCCAAATGTAATGATTTCAGTTTTGTTTTTGTTTAACTGGAGATAGTTTTGGCTCATCCAACTGTTAATTTCATCAATGCATTTGCACAGGAGTCAATGGGGCTATAGTCATTAGGTGATAGTGCTAAGTAGATCTGGTGTCGTCAGCATAGCTGTGGTAAGCCATTTGGTTCTCTCTCATTATTTGGCTCAGTGGCAGCATATACAGGTTGAATAGGAGTGGTGCTAGAATTGACCCTTGTGGGACTCCGCAAGTCATGGATGTCCAGTCAGACTTATGGTCACCTATACTCACATAATAACCTCTCCCTTCTAAGTACGACCTGAACCATTTAAGGACCATCCCAGAAAGTCCGACCCAGTTTTCCAGCCTGTCAAGAAGTATGTTATGGTCAACAGTGTCGAATGCGGCACTGAGGTCGAGTAGCACCAGAATTGATGTTTTGCCTGTATCTGTATTGAGGCGAATATCATTTATGATCTTTATGAGCGCTGTTTCTGTGCTGTGATGTGGTCGGAAACCAGATTGAAAATTGTCAAAGTATCCGTTTGAGCTTAAGAATTTGTTCAGCTGACTGAAGACAACTTTTTCAATGATCTTGCCTATGAAGGGAGATTTGAGATTGGTCGGTAGTTGTTCAATATGGAGTTATCCAGATTTCTTTTTCAGAAGAGGCTTAACTACTGCGGTTTTAAGGGAGTTTGGAAAATTCCCATTGAGAAGTGATGAGTTTACCACTTCTAGCAGATCTGCTTCTAAACAGTTAAACACACTTTTGAAAAAAGAAGTGGGGAGTGTGTCAAGGAGGCAGGTTGATGTTTTAAGGTGCTGCACCGTTTCTTCTAAAATTTTATAATCAATTGCTTCAAAATCAGACATAGTAACTTTCCGAGGTTGTGGTCTGATCTGACTGACCCAAAGCAACTCACGGATGTGCTGATCGCCTTCCTGATATTATTTATTTTCTCTGAGAAGAAGGAAGCAAACTCACTGCATTTGCTGTCAGAGAGCATTTCACTGGGAATGTGACTCGGGGTTTGTCAGTCTCTCTACAGTAGCAAAAAGAGTGCGCGTGTTGTTTATGTTTCTGTTTATAATATTTGAGAAGAAGGTCTGTCTAGCCTTGCCTAGTTCCACATTGAAATCATGAAGGCTGTCTTTATAGATGTTATAATGGATTATAAGTTTTGTCTTCCGCCACATGCGTTCAGATTTCCTGCATTGTCTTTTCATTATTTGCACTGCCGTTGAGTTTCTCCAAGGTGCTTTCTGTCTTCCACTCTTTTCTTGACTTTCTCAGGAGCAATATTATCAATTACACTCTTAACTTTTGAGTTAAAGGAGTCAAGGAGAGAATCAACAGAGTCTGCAGATATGCTTGGTGTTAGAGATATAGCCTTCATAAATAGCTCACTAGTGTTCTCATTTAAGCTTCTCTTTTGACAGCGACAGATCTAGCTTCAATGGCAGGAGAGATTGAAATATCAAAGAAAATACAGAAATGATCAGACAATGCTACATCTTTAACAACAATTGATGAAATGTTTAGACCCTTGCTGATAAGTAAGTCTAGAGTGTGTCCACGATTGTGTGTGGGACCATGTACATGCTGTGTCAAATCAAAAGTGTTAATAACAGTCATGAGCTCTTTTGTTGTACTGGATTCAGCATTGTCTATGTGAATGTTAAAATCCCCAGCAATGGCAAAACAATCAAACTCTGAGGAGATTATTGATAACAGCTCTGTAAAGTCCTCAGTAAAGGATGGAGAGTATTTTGGAGGCCTGTAAACAATGATAAGCAGGATGCGTGGAGCACCTTTAACACAATACCCAGATATTCAAAAGACAGATAGTCACCAAATGACACTTGCTTACATTGATAGACATCTTTAAAAGAGCAGCAATACCCCACCTCTTCTAAACGCTCTGGACATACTCATAAAAGTAAAGTTAGGAGGGCTGTTTCATTGAGGACTGTTGCACTGCAGTTTTCTTCAAGCCAAGTTTCATTTAGAAGCAAAAAATCTAGGTTGTTTGTGGTTATTAAGTCATTGACTAGAAATGATTTGTTCTTAAGTGAACGGATATTTAAAAGTGCTAACTTAACAGTATTAATTTTTTCCCCCACAGTAATCTTAGTTTGACATGTAATAGGCAGCAGATTAGATGGGTTTGCTATACGGTCTGAGAAGGTCTTACACTTTCTATCACGTAACAGAACTGAAATAGAGAAAGAGACAGGCACACTGGGTTCCCGCTCGTTCTGTAAACATTTGATAAAGATACTGTTAACATGGCGGGGACCCAACACACATCACTGAGAGCTGGTATCAGTTGTTTTGGGTTCACCTACAACAGATGGAGGAGGGTGTTGGCCTGGCGTTGTGACCGAAGAAATCTCACAGGAGGAGGCTGAGAGCGAGCTGGGCCCACAGGCTCACAGAGAGAGAAAGTGAGAGTGTGTGAGTGTGAGAGAGTGGGAGTGGTGGAAGTTTTATCTCTTAAAAGAACCATTGGGTTTGATAATGTAGAGAGCTGATGGAGAACGACTAAACAATCCATAGTAAATCCTGCAAGACAGAATGAAAGATTAAAATTGTATTAAATGAAATAAACATGACAACCAATCAGAATCACAGCTTTATAACGCTTGACCACTTAAAATGGCAGACAACATAACCGAAGCACGGCTTAAACTGAACAGAACTTTATTGGTTGGTGTGGATGTTAAAATAGTTATCATCATTATAGTTATTGGTCTTGATGTGAACGAACTTAAGTGATCTGATGTGTCATGTGACATGTTAAACTAGCATTTCCAGACTCTTGCTTCTTAAACAGATGAGTTCAATAAAAATCAACATGGAAAAAAAAGGCAGACTATGAGGTGTGGGCAAATATCATCTAGCCTACTGTTGGAATGGAAGAGACATTCACAATTTCTAAAGGTTAATAAAGAATAAATTTTAATGACTTAATATAAACTTTCTGATATAAACTGTCCGACTACTTTCAATGGGCACACTCGAGAGTTGATGCAAAGCCAATGACAGCAGCAGGAATAAAAGCTATAGAATTTTGTACAAGTTTGCTTGTCCAATATCTTATGAATTCGCTGACATGGTAAATTGTATGAATTATGGGCTTTCACACAGAAAGCGTGTTTGCTTTGAAAAACCTGAGATACGGGTAGTGGAATAGGGGGGGGACCACAAGGAGAATTTGAACCGACTTTAACTTGAGCACCTTTTTATTAGAACATTGTGTCATGCTTGAGACGTTGCAAAAGACGCAAGGCGTGAGCACACCGGTTAAACACATCAGTCTAGTGCGTGTTTACATATAAAAAAAAATGGACAAGTAGCACACTGGAATGGAAAAACTCGATCTGTGTGAACTACTACTACTACATGAAAATGACACTTTATTACAGGGTTCCTCAAACTCGGTCACGGAGGGCCACTGTCCTGCAGAGTTTAGCACCAACCCTAATCAAACACACCTGAGCAAGCTAATCAAAGTATTCAGGATCACTAGAAAATCACAGGAAGGTGTGTTTGATTAGGGTTGGTGGTAAACTCTGCAGGACAGTGGCCCTCCAGGACCCAGTTTGAGGAAACCTGCCTTATTAGGTTCTTACTGATGAGGCAGTGTGATGTTTAAAGTTTAAGAAATATCCAATGCTGTGCAAAATGTAACTGCTGTAATGTTCAATCAAGGGTTAAGACCAACACAGACATACCCCAGGAAATGTTTGCAGTTGCAGCTTTTTGTCTTGTTCATAAACGCACAAGATGGCCAAATTCATCCCTCTCCACGGACAAGACAGATTTAACAAGCCCTTGACATCACTTCCTTTTCAGCTGAAACAAAGAAAAACAAAGATACACACACACACACACACACACACACACACACACACACACACACATGTTTGTTTTGTGAAATGTGGGGACATTCCATAGGCGTAATGCATTTTATACTGTACAAACCGTATTTTCTATCCCCTACACTGCCCCTGCCCCTAAACCTACCCATCACAGGAGACTGCAGTTTACTTTCTGTGAAAAAACCTCATCCTGTGTGATTTATAAGCATTTTGAAAAGTGAGGACATGGGGAACGTCCTCATATTTCACCCTCTTTTGTAATACCTATGTCATACCCATGTCATTATACACATTTGTGTCCTGATATTTCACAAAAACATGCCCACACACACACACACACACACACACACACACACACACACACACACACACACACACACACACACACACACACACACACACACACACACACACACACACACACACACACACACACATGTTGAGACAGTGTGTTAAAAATGATCTGTGACCAATATAAATGAGAGGAAGGACTTTAAGGAAAGTTAATAATACATAAAATAATAAAGATACATTCCTTAAAGCAAATCTGTTACAGCGAAATGTGTTCAACATTACCTGTGAAGGGTTGAACCTTTGAAGGACTTGTTCAGCCTCCATGGCAGCTTCTTCGGGATCAGCATTGGGAGCTTTGAGTTCAAGTTCCCTGTTAATTACAAGCAGCTTTCTGACATAAATGGTCAAAATTTAGTTTTGAGTTTTAAAAAATATGCCAAGATGAATAAGAGAAAGAAAGAGCAAAAACATGTGTATATGAATTACAGATTACAGTTCAGAAAAAACAGACAGTAAGTGAGCTTTTGTGAGAGATGGCTTCTTAAAAGAGCTGTTGGATTTAAAGTTGTTGTGGGAGATGGAGGAGTAGGTGATCTGAAGTAACTGCAAGACAGAAAAAATATTAAATTACAATGACATAAATATTGAAATACAAAAGAGCATTAAAGGCATGGCAAGTGTTGTAGTCATTGTCATAAAAATATGGTAAGGTGTTGTTAGTGTTACTATGCTTTTACTACAACTACCACATTACAACTATGGTTACTGTGGTAAAAGCATAGTAAGTGTTGTGGTTACTATGCTTTAACTACAAAATACCACAGCAAATCTATGGTTACTGAGGTAAAAGCATGGTAAGTGTTGTGTTACCATGCTTTATAATAGCTAGTACACAGTGTACAGCTAGTACAAGCATTGTATAAGTAGTTTCTGTGTTTTAACTACAAATACCACAGTATAGCCACAGTGTTAAAAGCATGATGCTTTGTAACTATTAATTAAATACAAATACCACAACAAAACTACAGCTAGTGTGGTAAAAAAAGGTAAGCTTTGTGGTCACTGGGCTTTTAAAAACAGGATTGAGCTACAGTTACCATGGTAAAATCGCATTGTTCAGTGACATTCGCAAATTATTTGTAAATGTCAAACTGCACTTAAACATGAATTGCAGACAATCAGAAAGATAACTTACATAGAACATAAAATAAAACCCACCTGGATTATGAGGGTCAGGGTCACTCCTTCTCATTGCATTGTTTATTAAAAACCGGGTCAAAGTTCATTTGATGACGTCACACACGACAAACGAGACTCTCGTTATGTATTAGACCGCTAGAGGGCGCTCAATTTCAAAACGTGAATATAGGTCGTAATATGCTGCATGCACAAACGACCTATGGTGTCGTTTTTGAGGAGGACAGGCTGTATGTTTTGTATGCATTGCAATGCAAGAGCACTACATTTCGCAATGCACAAATATTTCTTTATGCATTGCATCGCAAAACACAATCTTAATGCACATGAGTTTTGTATGCAATGCAACGAGTTTTGTATGCATTGCAATGCAAAAGCACTAATCTCTTCAAAGCACTCCAGCAAAAGCACTACTCTCTTTTGTATGTTTTGTATGCATTGCAATGAAAAGTACTAATCTCGTAATGCACAAATATTTCTTTATGCATTGCATCGCAAAAACACTATCTTTAATGCACATGAGTTTTGTATACAATGTAACGAGTTTTGTATGCATTGGAAAAGCAGTTATCTTATCAATGCATATGAGTTATAGTATGCAATGCAATCCAAACGAGTTTTGTATGCATTGCAATGCAAAAGCACTAATCTCTTCAAATCACTGCAGCAAAAGCACTAATCTCTTTGAAATACACAACGTTGCTTAATGCACTGCTTAATGCACATGCATTGATCGCTTCAATGCACGAGTTATAGTTCTTCAATTAGCGCTTTCTTGTTTTCACTTTCTTGTATGTAATAAAACAGTTAATTGATTATTATTCATGTATGCAGTGCAATGTAACAGCAAACATTATATTTGTATGCATTGCACAACGGCATGAGTTAGTTCTTGTTGCAATACACTACAACAGCACACAGTTGTTATTTCTTCAAAAAAAAAGGATAACGGATTAAGCTGAGTTTACAGAACATATGTCGGTCCACAAAAGGTTTTCAACAATATATGTTCATATTTCTGACCCAAGAGAACATGACACCTCATGTTAAATCAGTTGTCCATTATGTTGTCCTATTGTCCATTATGACATATTTAATATCTTTCTGGCCAAAGAGTCCTCAAACATTAACTTTCTATACACAATTACAGAATCCTTCTGATGTTAATTCAACCAGAACATGAGTCCATATTTGACACACTAAACATATTTCTGGCCCACGAGTCCTTAAAGACTAACTTACTATATATATTAATTGACCTCCCTTCGATTCCCATTACTAGCCAAAAGTTCCACAAAATTTTTTTAAGGTTTATTTATTTAATTTTTAAATGTTGTGGCTGTACAGAAGTCCATATTTGACCTACTGAACATGATTTTGGCCCAAGAGTTCTTAAAGAATAACTTACTATATATACTCTTGTTGGCAAAAATATGTTAACTCCGTTGCATTTCTGAATAAGAGACAAACCTTAGCCAATTGTCTTTATAAAGATTTAATTCCTTTTATTCCTTGCTAATTCATGGTTGCATAAGTGTGAACTGAGGAAACAAAGAAAAGTCAAGCTCTTATACCCCCAAAGCAACACCCCAGTAATTTTCCACAGAGTAAAGGGCAGAAACAAAATATGTAAATTGTCCCCTGTCTTGGAGCTAATATAATTTAAACGATCCGACACCCTTGGTCGGGAAAGCTCCCACTTTAGATGTCCCACCGTTACCCCTTGGGCTTCAGCAGAAGCTGTGTCTGTTGAGCTGAAAAGGTGTTTTACAAACAGATATTGACTTCTGTATGAACTCAAACATAAATCTTTGTAAATCTATGATTACATTTTCCTCTACACTCTCAATTCTGGTCAAAAGTTTTTTCCCTATATATTGGCTGTGTAATGTAATGGCTGTACAGAAGTCCATATTTGATCTTTTGATCATAGTTTTTGCCCAAGAGACTAAATTATATATACTCCTTGACCTCCTTCGATTCCCATTACTAGCCAAAAGTTCCACAAAAGTTTTTTGCTATATATTCTCATGGACTCCTTCTGATATTAAATCACCATACAGCAGTCCGTATTTGACCCACTGGAACATATTAACTGCAAGATGCTATCCTATCACTATAGGCCAACATTCCTAAAGAATGCTTTCAGCACCTTGTTGAATCAATGCCACGTAGAATTCTGAACTGCCACAAGGCAGTTCTGAAGCGAAAGGGGGAAAAACATAATATTAGTATGGTGTTCCTAATAATCCTTTAGGTGAGCGCATAATATCAATTCTGGTCAAAAGTTATTTATATCCTCATAGAATCCTTCTGATATTCTATCACCATACAGAAGTCCGTATTTGACCCACTGAACATATTTCTAGCCCGAGTCTTTGATCATGGACTTTCATACATGCCTTTTGACTCCACTGCACATTTAACCACATTTAATTTATTATTATTTATTTTTACATGTTATGGTTGTACAAAAGTCCATTTTTGACCTACTGAACATATTTCTGGCCCAAGAGTCCTGAAAGACTAACTTAACTATACATACTCATTGAATTTCCTTTGATTCCCATTACTAACCAAAAGTTTCACAAAAGGTTTTTTGATTTATTTAAGTTTTATTTTTATTTATTTTTACATGTTGTGGCTGTACAGAAGTAGCCTAACGTGGTCATACTCAATTCTAGTCAGAATATGAGTCTAATACTGCCCCATCGGGCTGTGATTTTGGTGCATGTTTCAACCGAACCAGGAAAGACCTCAACCAATCAGAGCAACGGAGCAACGTGTTAGTTGTCAAATGTCAACAGAACTCAACTGCACTGTGTTGCCAAGTCTGTGTTTTTCCGCAGGTTGTTCTCCAAGTCCGCAGGTTGAAGCGACCCCAATTATGTGATATATAGACCCAGGAATGTGAATTTTAGCAGGCAACCTTCCCAAAATAAATATACATATTTTACCCCCAAATTCCTTTTTTCAGACGAAGACCCAAGAGTCCTTAAAGACTAACTCATATGTACTCTTTGACCTTGTTTCGATTCCAGTTACTAGGCAAAAGTTCTTTATTTATTTATTTATTTATATTTACATGATGTTTCTATACAGAAGTATTGACTTCCTTTCTGATTCCCATTTTTACCCAAGGGGTCGACAAAAGTTTTTTTATTATTGTTTTTATTTTATAAGTTATGGCTGTACAGAAGACCATAATTGACATACTAAACATATTTTTAACCAAAGAGTACTTGGAATTTAAATCTATACATACTCATTGACTTACCATCTGACTCCCAATTCTGGTGAAAGGTCCAAAATTGTTAAATCACCATGCAGTCCATATTTGATCCACTAAACATATTTCTAGCCAAAGAGTCCTCGATCATTAACTTTATACATTCTTTTACGCCACCTCACATTTAATCAGCCACTTTCTGGCCAATGAGTCCATAAATACTAAATTACAATATATACTCATTGACACATCAAGCCTTTTTACATGTCATTGCTATATACAGAAGTCCATATTTGACCGACTGAACATAGTTTTGCCCAAGAATCCTTAAACACTAAACTTACTATACATACTCATTGACCTCCCTTCGATTCCCATTACTAGCCAAAAGTTCCACAAAAGTTTTTTTAAGTTTATTTATTTATTTATTAAATGTTGTGGCTGTACAGAAGTCCATATTTGACCTACTGAAGAGGTCCAAAAGTTTTTTTCTATATATTCTCATGGAATCCTTCTGATTATTAAATCACCAAACAACCATATTCAACCACTGAACATATCAACTGCAAGATGCTATCCTATCAATATGGGCCAACATTTCTAAAGAATACTTTCAGCACCTTGTTGAATCAATGCCACGTAGAATTAAGGCAGTTCTGAAGGCGAAAGGGGTCAAACACAGTATTGGTATGGTGTTCCTAATAATCCTTTAGAGTGTATACTATCAATTCTGGTCAAAAGTTTTTTCTATATATATATATATATATATATATATATATATATATATATATATATATATATATATATATAATTTTTTTTTTTCTTACATGTAATGGGCTGTACAGAAGCCCATATTTGACCTACTGAACATAGTTTTGGCCCGAGCGTACTTTAAAGACTAACTCACCATATAAACTCATTGACCTCCCTTCAATTAGCCAAAAAGGACCAAAGAGTCTTTGAAAATTGACTTTCTATCCATACATATGGACTCCTTCTAATGTTATGTCAGTCATACCTTAGTCTTTGTTTGTCGTTCTATACATACTCATTGAATTTCCTTTGATTCCCATTACAGGCCAAAAGTTGAAGATTTATTTAAGTTTTATTTGTAATTTTTAATAAAAAAATATATATATTTTTTTACATGTTGTGGCTGTACAGAAGTAGCCTGACGTGGTTATACTGCTTCAGTGGGCTGTGATTATGGGGCGTGTTTCAACTGAACCAAGAAAGACCTCAATTGGATAGACCTACAACCAATCAGAGCAACCCAGCAAGGCGTTAGTTGTCATATGTCAACAGAACTCAACTGCACTGTGTTGCCAAGTCGTTGTTTTTCCCGCGGGTTGTTCTCCATGTCCGCAGGTTGACCCCAATTGTGTGATATATAGACCCAGGGATGCAAATTTTAGCAGGCAACCTTGCCAAAATAACATATTCTAGAAAGGCTCCAAGAGGTCTATGGTGTGAGGGAGAATGGTCCAATCCTCTCTACAGACCTGCACAGAGCATGTAACACACACACACATACAATACTAGAACATCAGATCTCCCCAGGTTGGTGCGTCCTGTGAGCTTATCAATAGTATGTGAAGTCAAAACAGCCTGACAACACAGTCTCTCCACAAACCTAATACAGATACTTACAGTGTGTCCTTCATTCTGTAAAGAAATAAAGAAAAAGAGGTACTGGAAAGAATAGGAACACACTACAGCAACAGTAGAGTTGGAATCATGTTAAATCATAGTAAATTACTTTATGGATGATTACATGATATTGATTGTCAATAATTATTCATTTGAAAAGTTAATAACTGCTTATTTAGTTCATAGGATTATTAAAAGTCATTCAGAAGTATATCAGCAATCTGATGAAAGCCTGTCTTATTTACGTCTTTTCTCGTGGTGCACTTCCTCTTGAAGAATCGTCAGCTTCAATTGGTCATCCGATTCCGCCATCTGTAACAATAAAACACTAATAACAGAATTTCAATTTAACACACATTAAAAGGTTCCTTAGACACCTAAAGGTCTATGATGCAGTGTTTGGTTGTGACTCTTCTCAAGTAGTTTCACCTGTGACCAATGTCTCCAGACTGTTCCCAACAGATGTGTTTGTTGTGAGAAGGATTTAATAAGGCCCATCGAATTTTGGACCTAGAGGAGAGACAATTTCTCTATTCAACATTACACTGTCACCTACTTCAGGCAGGGCAGGCATGTCCTCCTGCTCAGTATTATCTTTATCTGCCTGTCTGATACCAGAACTAACCCATGTTTTACGTAAACATATCAAACATCTTTTACAAAAATCATTGCAAGAAGCCTTCATCTTTGCCCACCACCATGTCTTTGAAATCATTGCATGTAACTTTTCAGGCCCAGCATATGCCAACCCGTGGTATAGAGACATTAGTTCAGTTCTAGCAGGGACAGGACAAACAAAGCGTTCATTAAATTTCCACAGTCCCTCTGCATTCTTTATTGCCCCTAACTTTGTCCATTGTTCAATCTCGTCAGGATCATCTTCCGCATAAAGTTCGAAAATGTCTCTTGAATGCTCATCTTCCTGATGTGAAAAGGCATTTACACTAACACCTGTCTCTGTCTGTTTTGCAGCCACCCTGGCAGCAGTGTCTGCAGCCTGATTTCCCTTTGATTCTGGAGAGTTATCCTTGGCGTGCCCTGTGACTTTGATAACAGCTCCTTCTGCAGGAAGATCACAGGCAGACATTAGTTCTTTTACCTGCTGTTTATGAGAGATTGGTAGACCCTCAGTCAAAGTCATGAACTGTCCCAAAGGCATAGCGGCTGTCAGTATACACATTGACGTGTTTCCCCTTGCCATACTCCAATGCACGGGTCAGAGCGACCAGCTCGGCCACTTGAGCCCTCCCCTGAAATAGAACCACAGTCAACAGTTTCCCCAAATTCATTTACAACTGCCCAGCCTGTGAAACGTGTTCCTGTTCATGAAAGCTGGATCCATCAACAAATAAGTTCACAGCATTAGAAAGTGGTTCAGGTTGGAGAGGGCTATGGATGTCGTTCTCAATCAGATGAACACAGTTGTGTGCTGTTCCTTCTTCTGGAAGTAAGGAGGCAGGGTTTATGGCATTTTCATTGTCAATTTGTATTTCCACATTCTTACTCTAAAGAGTGGTTTCCCACTTAGCTCGTCTTTGATTAGATATCGAGCCTAAATGGGTATTTGTTAGCAGTTTTAGGATCTGGTGTCTGGTGTGCAGTATCACCTTTTGATGGGTCAGAATGTCCTCGGTAGTCTTCACAGCCCACTCAACACAGTCATATGTTAACAGGCAAGGATGCTGCCCTGCCATAGAAACAGGAATAGGAGCAGAGTAGCACCATCCCGTAGGAGTTTCTTCCAGGCACTTTCTGACCAAGGGCAGCTGAATAGGAGCGACTCCCCAGCGACCCGGGGAGCAGGAGACATTATTTCACATTTCGCAGCACTCTCTGCTTTCTCACACACAGACTCAAATCCCTTGCAAAACTACTCAGATTTGCCTCTAAATCACGTCCAGTTATTTTGGACAGTCTGCCACATTGGGCAGTCAGAAATTGCAGAGTGCTGCGAAATGTGAAATAATGTCTCCTGCTCCCCCGCCATCTTTTCTCAGGTTGGGCAGGCAGTCAGAGGCAGGAGGCTGGGCCTTATGCTGAGGTGCGTAATTTGTTGAATGAGGCTGTTGAAAGGGGGAGCCCTTACAATTCACCAAAACTTCCTTCCATGCAAGCAAATCCTGATAATAAACCAGGGTCAGAAATCTTGATCTGACGTCTATGGAGGCATTTACGCCTGAAGGTACTGCCTTCGCCCCAACTGGACATTCAAATTGGGGTGGGTTGAAAACTGTAAACAGCTTTGCTCCGAGGCTCTCATTTCAAAGAAATATGCAGAGCTAAATAAAAAAATGCTCTCTTCTGTTTCAGTATTTTGATCAGGACTATTCAGGACTGAATTATTCTTTTATCTGTCATCTTTGGTCACAGTTGAAACCACTATAGAGAATTTTTGTCAGGAATCAGGAATGGAGGACCCAGATGCAGAGGGAACAATAATGACGGTTTATTAACAAGACAGATCAACAAGACACAATCGGGTAGTGGATGAGTGACAGTCCAAACACCAGGGCAGGGGACAGACACCACGATGACAGGCAGGGGAGGATGACCACTGAGACCAGTCCAGGTAGCCAATGAACTTGACGACAGCGTGGGAGGTAACACCAGGCAGGGCGAAGGTTCCTAAATCCAGGCCGGAACCTTGAGGCTCAAGTTCTCACAGAATCAGCCCCCCGTCTTGGCTGAGAGGCAGTGGAGACAGTGGCCAGGAACACTCAGGACAGGAAACAACACAGGACACACAAGACAAGACAAGACACTAGACAAGACAACAAGAAATAACAGACAAACTAACAACTATGACTAAAGGAAACAAAACTTAAATAATAACTGGAGCTAGAACACAATAAAACAAAACCAATCTCTATAAAATGACTGACCTAAAAGTAAAAGGGAAAACTAGAGAGAAATAAAATAAAAGGTAGGCTATCCAAAACACAAAAACTGAACAATAAGACTAGGGAGAATTACCAAAATAAAACCTGGAGAAAAAGAGAGAAATAAAGTCAGAAACTAAACTAGACTAAAAATACAGGAACAAAGGAAAAAACTGAAAAAAGTCAAAAGCTAGAAAAATAAGAGACACTGAATCTGGAGCGGGCTAGACAAGGAGCGAGATACAAATGCGCACAAGCAGACGCTCACAAACACAACGAACCAGCAAGGACATGAGGGAAAGTAGCACAATATAAAGGGACCAGAGCACATGAGGATCAGGTGAGCACAATTAGTGAAATGATGACTAGACAAGGGGCGTGGTAAAGGGAAACAAGGAGGCAGGACAAGAGGAACACACAACCAAAGACACAACCATGTGCTCAAGCACAAGACAAACAAAGAAACACTAAACAAGGACAAAACAGACAAAACTGTCAGGGCAGGATCCTGACAGTACCCTCCCAACGGGCGCCTCCTGGCGTCCACACTGGGCAAAGGAAAAGAGGTGGTAACAATTTGGAAGGTGGGCGGGGAACAAAACTGGGAATACCAGGACAGACAGGAAACCCGGGGCAGAACTGGGGAGGAAAATAATCCAGGAGAGTAATTAGGACTGACCAGGAGGTGCTGACTTTGGGAACACATAAGGGCCAGGTAACATGGAGGCGGGATGGGAGGGGTATTAGGGAGACAGCCAACAAAGGCACGGGCCTCTTCGATGGTGGGGACCTCTGACTGGACTTGATGACTGGGACAGATTCAGAGACACCCTCTGGAACTGCGGATATATCCTTCAGAACTTCAGGGACAGATACTGGACTTGATTCTGGGGCCTCCCCTGGGCTGCACTGGCATGCTCAGGGACTGGACTCGAGAGCGCCCTCCTGGGCTTGACGGGTGGGCTCAAGGACTGACTCGGGAGCTTCCTCCTGGGCTTGACTGGCGGGCTCAGGGACTGACTCGGAGCGCCTCCTGGGCTTGACTGGCGTGCTCAGGGACTGACTCGGAGCGCCCTCCTGGGCTTGACTGGCGTGCTCAGGGACTGACTCGGGAGCGTCCTCCTGGGCTTGACTGGCGGGCTCAGGGACTGACTCGGGCGTCCTCCTGGGCTTGACTGGCAGGCCCTGGGACGGCTTCCTCTAACGCGGCTCTGGGTGGGCCTTGTTGGGGAAAAATTTAATCACAGAAGATTTAATCTTCCAGACCTGTTTTTGTCTATTATGTTTTAAATGAGTCAGATCAATGAGGCCCCACCTTTGGGAGCCCAGACGTTGTCCCTTTTGTCTTTATGGCTCTTGGAATTGGAGTTCCTGACTAGCATCAATGCGTTTGAATAGTTATGCTGATTAGGAGTAGGTGGTACTCTGTCTGGGCGGGTTCCAAAACCTGCATATTTAATTAACATGCTTTTTTTACAGATTAGGACCATTGTGTTTCTTGCTTTTAATTCAAATGAGTTCCAAGTCAGTAAGGGGACCTTTTGTGTATTTTGTCTCACCTCTTGCTTAAGCGACCTTGACCAGATGTATGGAAAATTACTGAGGGGGGTTGTTAAAACATTGAGGGTATAAAAGTTTGTGCTTTCCTTTGTTTTAGCAGTTCACACTTGTGGTCACCATGAACATGGTTGCTCCAACTGTGGGTTCATTCTTGCAAGAATTAAATCTTTATAAAGACACAATTGGCTAAGGTTTGTCTCTTATTCAGAAATGCAATGGAGTTAACATATTTTTGCCGCAACAATTTTGGTGTCAGAAGTGAGGATTCCTTGGATGTGCCTTTTTGGACCCTGAGAGCGGACGGTGACTGATCATCCTGGACGTTAGAGTCACAGCCTTACCCCGACTGATTAAGGGAGAAGGGCCGGCTGCTCTAGGGGTTCTGGAGGGTCCGACCACTGGAATAAGAGAATAAGAACCCGAGGTGGCAACGGGACACTCTGGTAAAATTCTGGGAATTTTAATGTGAATTTGGTTAAATTAAGATTTGGGAAACTAAGGGATAAACCATAGGGGGAGTCTGAGTCTGTGGCAAATGCAGCGTGAATTTATGTTTTTCTAACTGAAATACGTGGGCGATTAAATAAGACCTAGATTGGTCTGAGAAATAAGACCTAGATTGGTCTGGGAACTATACCTAGATTGGATTGGTTCCGCGTCAGGTAACCAGGGCACAAAATCGGGCACTATTGCGAGTGTCCGCCCGGCTGATCTTGGGTGAAGAGATCAGATCTGTACGGAGACTTCCAACAGATTAATAGCGCGCGCACGAAAAGCCACAGAATCAGACTGCCAATATGGAATATCCCAAAGAAGCTAGCAGAATATGATACACCGGTATTTTGTCAAATGAAAAAAAGTATATGGCCAGAGATGTATGGGGGATATAGAGAAATTAATTAAATATCATGATTTCCAAAAGAAAATAAACGCTGTAAGTCAACAGGATGAGAGGGTGAAATAATCTGTTGAGGAGAGGAGACAAATCTAAGGGCTTTTGTGGGGATGTGTGTGAGAAATGCAAATGAAGATTGTTATAAGAAGCAGATAACAGGGAAAGGAAAATTTTTTGTCTGATCACAAAGAAGCCACAGCTGTTTAAAGATCATTGGTGAGTATGAACTTTGATTATGGATAACAGTTTGTGATAACAAAATTAGAGCTAACAAGGTCTGTTGTGAGAAATGTGTGTGAGAAATGCAAATGAAGATTGTTATAAGAAGCAGATAACAGGGAAAGGAAGATGTTGTCTGATCACACAGAAGCTACAGCTGTTTAAAGATCATTGGTCAGTATGAACTTTGTTTAAGCTATGGATAACAGTTTGTGATAACAAAATTAGAGCTAACAATTTGAGAGACATGATCAGGCGGATAAAGTTTTTGAGACGAGAGAGCTGTAAGCAGCTTATACGGCAATTTAACTGGCTACAAATTAATTGAGAACTAGAGAAATTCAAATTTTTAGATGTTAGTGCATAATGAATAATGAATAATCATGGGTTGTACAATGTGTGGAATGCCATTAAACCCTGAAGGAAAGATCCCAGTAACTGAGGGAATCTGATAACATTAAACCCTGAAGGAAAGATCAATCAATCAATCAATCAACTTTATTTATATAGCGCTTTTACAATGACGATTGTTTCAAAGCAGCTTCACAGTGTTAAACAGGACAACATTGCAACAAAATTTGATGTGGCTAGTTTAATTTGGATAGTTTATAGAATTATATATGACCAAATTAATAAATTCTATTTGTATATTTAGTTGAGTAACTTGGATCATAATTTGAGTGTCCCCAACTGAGCAAGCCAAGCCAAAGGCGACAGTGGCAAGGAACCAAAACTCCATCAGGGCATGATGAAGAAAAATAAACCTTGGGAGAAACCAGACTCAGTCGGGTGCCAGTTCTCCTCTGGCCTATTATTACAGTGTATAATTATTACTCTGGCAACCTTGCAGGTCATAAATCATATTAGATAGGAATATTCAAAATTTTGGGTATCACGCAAGAGACGGGTTCATTTAGGATGGCACGTCGATTACACAAGAATATGAATACATGAAAGATCGGAGTTTTTGCGGACACGGGTTAATTGAGGATGACGTGCGGTGAGCCAAATTCAGAGGAGACACTAATGGACACGGTCTCAGCAGACACTCCAGGATGAGCTGGTCATGTCCAGATGCAGGTCCACCATCCGATCCGGACACGGCCTGGATCCGCCGACTGCAGTAAACCTTGGGATAAACAGAGACTAACATTAGTGTGGATGCCACTCTTTTTATGATGTAACGAGTACATCAGGTGTTATGGGAAGTGTTCGGTTCCGGCTGACCTAGTTAATGCAGCCTAACAATCAGTCATTTGATTTGAATAAAGAAAGTTAAAAATGTTCTATGTGTATGCCATAGTAAAGAGATGCGTTTTTAGTCTAGATTTACACTGACAGAGTGTGTCTGCTTCCCGAACAATGCTAGGAAGACTGTTCCAGAGTTTAGGTGCTAAATAGGAAAAGGATCGACCGCCTGCAGTTGATTTAGATATTCTAGGTATTTTCAACTGGCCAGAGTTTAGAGACCGCAATAGGACGTGATGGAGTATAATGCGTTAAGAGCTCGCTTAAGTACTGGGGAGCTAAACCATTTATTGCTTTATAAGTAATAAGCAAGATTTTAAAATGTATGCGATGTTTAATAGGAGCCAGTGGAGTGTTGACAGAACTGGACTAATATGATCGTACTTCCTGGTTCTAGTAAGAACTCGAGCTGCTACGTTTTGGACCAGCTGGAGTTTATTTATTAGGCGAGCAGGGCAACCACCCAGTAGAGCATTACAATAATCTAGCCTTGAGCTCATGAACGCATGTACTAATTGTTCAGCATTTTGCATTGAAAGCATGTGACGTAATTTAAATATATTTTTAAGATGGTAGAATGCAGTTTTACAGATGCTAGAAACGTGGCTTTCAAACAAAAGATTGGTATCAAAGAGCACACCCAGGTTCCTCACTGACGACGAGGGCTTGACAGAGCAGTCATCGAGGGTTAGACAGTATTCTAGGGCACTACTTGTGGAGCTTTTCTGTCCAATAATTAAAAATTCAGTTTTATCTGAATTAAGTTGCAGGAAATTACTATTCATCCAATTTTTATATCAGCTATGCATTCCGTTAATCTTGTGAATTGGTAAGTTTCGTCAGGGCGTGAAGAAATATAGAGCTGAGTATCATCAGCATAACAATGAAAACTAACGCCATGCTTCCTAATGATATCTCCCAGTGGTAGCATATACAGGGTGAAAAGCAACGGTCCTAACACTGAGCCTTGCGGTACTCCATACTGAACTTGTGATCGGTGTGACATCTCTTCATTTACTGCTACAAACTGATAATGGTCAGATAAGTAAGATTTAAACCATGCCAATGCAGTTCCACTAATGCCAACATAATTTTCGAGTCTATTCAAAAGAATATTGTGATCGATAGTATCGAATGCAGCGCTAAGATCGAGTAACACTAATAGAGAGATACAACCACGATCAGATGATAAGAGTAAATCATTTGTAACTCTAATTAGAGCAGTCTCAGTACTATGATACGGTCTAAATCCTGACTGGAAATCCTCACATATACCATTTCTTTCTAAAAAGAAACATAATTGTGAAGACACAGCCTTTTCTAATATTTTTGATAGAAACGGTAGATTCGAGAATGGTCTGTAATTGACTAATTCTTTAGGATCAAGTTGCGTTTTTAATAAGTGGTTTAATTACAGCCAACTTAAAAGTTTTTGGTACATATCCTAATGTCAAGGATGAATTAATAATATTAAGCAGAGGATCTATGACCTCTGGAAGCATCTCTTTAATAGCCTAGTCGGTATAGGGTCAAGCATACATGTTGTTGATTTTGATGATTTAACAAGTTTAGCCAATTCTTCTCCTCCTATAGCAGTGAATGAGTGTAATTTTTCCTCAGTGACACTACAATGTTCTGTCTGAAGTGATACTGTAGTAGACGGCTGCATGGTTATAATTTTATTCCTAATGTTATCAATCTTACTAGTAAAGAAGTTCATAAAGACATTACTGCTGTGTTGTTTACAAACGTCAGAAGTTGAAGCTTTATCCTTTGTTAATTTAGCCACTGTATCGAATAAATACCTAGGGTTGTGTTTGTTTTCTTCTAAAAGAGTTGAGAAATAAGCAGATCTAGCAGTTTTTATGGCCTTTCTGAATGCAATCATGCTCTCTTTCCACAAATTGCGAAAAACCTCCAGTTTTGTTTTCTTCCAGCTGCTCCATTTTTCTGGCTGCTGTTTTAAGGGCCCGAGTGTGCTCGTTGTACCACAGCGTTGGATTATTAAGTTGGCTTGGGAGAGCCAACTTACTGATATTGCTATTAAACTTATTATTATTCTTCTTCCAAATTTGCAACTCTAACTCCTCCTAGAGCGTTAACTCCACACACTCCAAACTCGGCTCAGACCTTCAAACTGTTCTGACTCGGATTGCTATATCTTTTCTAACTGATCCGACTTACGGTTTTCCTAAAAATGCTGATTAAAGCCCAAAAAAACTCCCATTGACTTAACATTGACGGAATGTTAAGATTTTCAAACTGTGCAACTGTCAAAAACTCAAATCTAAACACTGCAGCCCAGACTCACTCAAACTGACATTCTATGAACTACATCACAGCCATAGAGACTCATTTAAAGTGAGTGAGTGTGTGAGTGAGTGAATGCGTGTGTGTGTGTGTGTGTGTGTGAGTGAGTGAGTGCATGTGTGAGTGTGAGTGAGTGAGTGAGTGAGTGAGTGAGTGAGAGAATGCGTGTGTGTGTGAGTGAGTGTGTGTGTGAGTGTGTGTGTGTGAGTGAGTGAGTGAATGCGTGTGTGTGTGTGAGTGAGTGAGTGAATGCGTGTGTGTGTGAGTGAGTGTCAGTGTGTGTGAGAGTGAGAGTGAGTGTGTGTGTGAGTGAGTGAGTGAGAGTGAGTGTGTATGTGTGTGTGTGTGAGAGAGAGAGTGAAATCCATTACGTATATGGAAAGTCCCCATAAAACATGGAAACACGACATGTGCGTGCGAGTGAGTGAGAGAGTGTATGTGTGTGTGAGAGAGAGAGTGAGTGAGGGAGAGAGTGTATGTGTGTGTGAGTGAGAGAGTGTATGTGTGTGTGAGAGAGGGTGCGTGTGAGTGAGAGTGTATGTGCGTGTGAGTGAGTGAGAGAGTGTGTGTGTGAGTGAGTGAGTCAATTCAAATTTTGACAGTTGGAGAGGCTGCCTTTCTATGTACTATTTCTTATGCACTGAGACTCAAATTCCATTCTATCTCATATTTCTAATCTATCTGTCAATCAATCAACTGTCACAAATTCAAATGTAAACACTGAAGCTCATTACACTCCACTAGCTGCCATCCTATGAACTATACATAAACCACTGAGACTCATTTAACTCCCATTCTATCTATCTATCTATCTATCTATCTATCTATCTATCTATCTATCTATCTATCTATCTATCTATCTATCTATCTTTCTATCTATCTATCTATCTATCTATCTATCTATCTATCTATCTATCTATCTATCTATCTATCTATCTATCTATCTATCTATCTATCTATCTATCTATCTATCAGACTATTTCTATCTATCTATCAGACTATTTCTATCTATCACTCAATCTATCTATCTATCTATATATCTGACTATCTATCTATCTATCTATCTATCTATCTATCTATCTATCTATCTATCTATCTATCTATCTATCTATCTATCTATCTATCTATCTATCTATCTATCTATCTATCTATCTATCTATCAGACTATTTCTATCTATCTATCTATCTATCTATCACTCTATCACTCTATCTATCACTATCTATCACTCTATCTATCTATAGTGAGAGAGAGTGTGTGTGTGAGTGAATGCATGTGTTTGTGTGTGACAGAGTGAGTGAGTGTGTGTGAGTGTAAGTGTGTGTGTGTGTCTGAGTGAGTGAATGTGTGTGTGAGTGTGTGTGTGTGAGTGCGTGTGTGTGTGTGTGTGTGTGAGTGAGTGTGTGTGTGTTTGAGTGAGTGAGTGAGTGAGAGAGTGAATGCGTGTGTGTGAGTGAGTGAGTGAGTGCGTGTGTGTGTTCAAACTTTCTGATCGGCTCTCTCCCAAGCCAACTTAAAGTTTGTCTCGTGAACTTTTTAATCTAGTTTGCTTTAATCTTCTTTAAGCGCCGAGGAGCAACTATGTCTAAAGTGCTAGTAAAGAGAGAGTCAGTAGTTTCTGTTGCAACATCAAGTTCCTCTTGGCTATCTGTAATGCTGAGGAGATGGAACTGATGAGGAAGATTATGTACAAAGCAATCTTTAGTCGCAGCGGTTATAGTCCTGCCATATTTGAAGCGAGGATGGCTTTGCAGCCTTAGCTAAATTAAGTATACATGATATTGTTACGTTTAAACAAGGGACAAACAGGTGCGAGGACTCAAGTGCAGAAATGAATTTTATTATACAAATAAAACAAACAAAATACAAAACAAAACCCACGAGGGGAAAAATACATAAACTAGAAAAGACAAGAACATACCGACACGGGGAACTGGGAGACGTAGACAAGACAACGATCCGACAAGGACTGCAAACACACAGGAACTTATAAAGGAGAAATCAAGCAGGGAATGAGGCAAACACAGGTGGGGCAAATTAAACCAATATCGAGATAACAAGGGGTGGGATCTGACAATGACAGAGGCACATGGCCACACTAACAAAACCCACATGTGCACACAAGACAGGACAGGCATGTGACATTACCCCCTCCTTGGGAGCGGCTGCAGACGCTCCACTAGGGACGGAGGGACAGACCAGAGGGGCACGGGAGGGACAGACCAGGGCGGCACGGGAGGGACAGACCAGGGCGGCACGGGAGGGACAGACCAGGGCGGCACGGGAGGGACAGACCAGGGAGGGACGGGAGGGACAGACCAGGGAGGGACGGGAGGGACGGGAGGGACAGACCAGGGAGGGACGGGAGGGACAGACCAGGGCGGGACGGGAGGGACAGACCAGGAGGGACGGAGGGACAGACCAGGGCGGGACGGGAGGGACAGACCAGGGCGGGGACAGACCAGGGCGGGACGGGAGGGACAGACCAGGGTGGGACGGGAGGGACAGACCAGGGCGGAACGGAAGAGACAGACCAGGGCGGGGACGGGGAGGGACACCAGGGCGGGACGGGAGGGACAGACCTGGGAGAAACAGATAAGGAAGGGGAAAACAAGGGAGGGACAGGGAACACAAAGAGTTCAGGCGGCCGGGGCCGGAGTGGCCAGCAGAGTTCAGGCGGCCGGGGCCGGAGTGGCCAGCAGAGTTCAGGCGGCCGGGGGCCGGAGTGGCCAGCAGAGTTCAGGCGGCCGGGGGTGGAGTGGCCAGCAGAGTTCAGGCGGCCGGGGGCCGGAGTGGCCAGCAAAGTTCAGGCGGCCGGGGCCGGAGTGGCCAGCAGAGTTCAGGCAGCCAGGGGCTGGAGTGGCCAGCAGAGTTCAGACGGCCGGGGCCGGAGTGGCCAGCCGAGTTCAGGGGCCGGGGCCGGAGTGGCCAAAAGAGTTCAGGCGGCCGGGGGCCAGAGTGGCCAACAGAGTTCAGGCGGCCGGGGGCCGGAGTGGCCAGCAGAGTTCAGGCGGCCGGGAGCCGGAGTGGCCAGCCGAGTTCAGGCGGCCGGGAGCCGGAGTGGCCAGCCGAGTTCAGGCGGCCGGGGCCGGAGTGGCCAGCCGAGTTCAGGCGGCTGGGGGCCCGGAGTGGCCAACAGAGTTCAGGCGGCCGGGGGCCGGAGTGGCCAACAGAGTTCAGGCGGCCGGGGGCCGGAGTGGCCAACAGAGTTCAGGCGGCCTGGGGCCCGGGTGGCCAACAGAGTTCAGGCGGCCGGGCGGCCAGCAGAGTTCAGGTGGCCGGGCGGACTGCAGAGTTCAGGCTGCCGGGCGGCCAGCAGAGTTCAGGCGGCCGGGCGGCAAGCAGAGTTCAGGCGGCCGGGCGGCCAGCAGAGTTCAGGAGGCCGGGACGGCCAGCAGAGTTCAGGAGGCCGGGCGGCCAGCAGAGTTCAGGAGGCCGGGCGGCCAGCAGAGTTCAGGCGGCCGGGCGGCCAGCAGAGTTCAGGCGGCCGGGCGGCACATCCAGCACAGTGTCCACCGAAACGGGTCCGCCGGCTCAGGGTCCGCCGGAAGCGGGACCGCCCGGCTCAGGGTCCGCCCGGAACGGGACCGCCGGCTCAGGGTCCGCCGGAACGGGACCGCCGGCTCAGGGTCCGCGGAAACGGGACCGCCCGGCTCAGGGTCCGCCGGAAACGGGACCGCGCCGGCTCAGGGTCCGCCGGAAACGGGACCGCCGGCTCAGGGTCCGCGGAAACGGGACCGCCGGCTCAGGGTCCGCGGAAACGGGTCAGCCGGCTCAGGGTCCGCCGGCTCAGGGTCCGTCGGCTCAGGGTCCGCTCGGCTCTGGGTCCGCTCGGCTCTGGGTCCGTCGGCTCTGGGTCCGTCGGCTCTGGGTCCGTCGGCTCTGGGTCCGTCGGCTCTGGGTCCGCCGGCTCTGGGTCCGTCGGCTCTGGGTCCGTCGGCTCAGGGTCGGTCCACCGGAATAGGGATCACCGGGACTGGGACCACCGGGACTGGGACCACCGACTGGGTCCGTCGGCACAGGGTCCGTCGGCACAGGGTCCACCGGAATAGGGATCACCGGACTGGGACCACCGACTGGGACCACCGGACTGGGACCACCGACTGCCTCTGGGGGCTCGGAGAAAGTCCTGTGCTTCTCCCAAGCCCTCCAGAAGGCCACCATAAAGTATCCGGTCACAGCCCTCCAGGCCTTGTCCGGACTCGGGACCACCGGATCAGGACTCCCGAACACGATCCACCGGCACTGGGACCACCGGAACACGATCCACCGGCACAGGGACCACCGGAACAGGATCCACCGCACAGGGACCACCGGAACACGATCCACCGCACAGGGACCACCGAACACGATCCACCGGCACAGGGACCACCGGAACACGACCCACCGGGACTGGGACCACCGGAACAGTCACGGCGCGCGCCTTCCTTCTCCTCCTCCGCAAGTACCACCGGGAACACAGACCCTCGGCCCAGTGACCACCGGCACACGATCCACCGGAACAGGGTCCGTTGGCACAGGGACCACCGGAGGTGACCCCGTTCCTCCTCCTCCCTCTCCCGAAGGGGTCATCGGAGGACTGGGGACTTGGCAGTCTGTGGGAAAATGGGGTGGCCCAAGAGGTGGAAGACCACCCCTCCAGGGCACTCCGCCCCATCACGGTCATACATATATACCCCACAAACTGCCAAAATGATAGTGTCCCCAGCATTCCCATCTCCCAGGCGATGACAGGATCATTGAGACTGTTGTTAAATATGTCCTTAAGTTCTGCCTGACTGATGTTAAGCCCTCCGCTGCAAACAGGAACCGTAAGCAAACTCCTTAATGCTGTTCTTCTCCTGCTTAAGGGAAAGGAGTTTGCTTAGTTGTTCCTCTCCTGATGCAGCGGAAGGGCAGGGAGATGGGAATAGGAAGATTCCCATTCTGCTGAGTCCTCAGATGGTCGGATCGTTCTGTTACGTTTAAACAAGGGACAAACAGGTGCGAGGACTCAAGTGCAGAAATGAATTTTATTATAAAAATAAAACAAACAAAATACAAAACAAAACCCACGAGGGGGAAAAATACATAAACTAGAAAAGACAAGAACATACCGACATGGGGAACTGGGAGACGTAGACAAGACAACGATCCGACAAGGACTGCAAACACACAGGAACTTATAAAGGGGAGAAATCAAGCAGGGAATGAGGCAAACACAGGTGGGGCAAATTAAACCAATAACGAGATAACAAGGGGGTGGGATCTGACAATGACAGAGGCACATGGCCACACTAACAAAACCTACATGTGCACACAAGACAGGACAGGCATGTGACAGATATTAGGTAATGATCTGAGATGTCATCGCTCTGCTGCAGAATTTTAATGGTATCAACATTTAGTCCATGTGACAGTATTAGATCTAAAGTATGATTAAGGCGATGAGTGGGTCCCGATCGTGTTGTCTAACTCCAATAGAGTTTAGAATGTCTTTAAATGCCAATCCCAATGCGTCTTTTTCATTGTCAACATGGATATTAAAATCACCAACAATTAGTACTTTATCTGCAGCCAGTACTAACTCTGATAGAAAACCAGCAAATTCTTTGATAAAGTCTGTATTGTGCCCTGATGGCCTGTATACAGTAGCCAACACAAATGTCAAACGGGATTTATCATTTACACTACACAACGTTACATAAAGCACCAAAACTTCAAAGGAATTATATTTGAAACTAGACTTCTGAGTAATACTGAAGATATCATTATAAATTACGACAACACCTCCCCTTTTCCTTTCAGACGTGGCTCGTGTTTATAACAATAATCTTGGGAGTGGACTCATTTAAAGTAATGTAGTCGTCAGGTTTTAGCCAGGTTTCTGTCAAACACAGCACATCTAGGTTATGATCTATAATCATATCATTAACAATAAGCGTTTTTGGCGAAAGGGATCGAATATTCAGCAACCCGTGATTTATCAATTGTTCATCCGTATTATATCTGTTGTTTATTTGTTGGACATCAATAAAATTTTTACTGTTTAATGGTTTTAATGTTTTTTGTATTTACTGATTCGGGAACAGACACAGTCTCTATGTGATAATATCTAGGTGAAAGCATCTCTATGTGCTGGGATTTAGCTGACTCTGGTGACGTGAGACAGCTAGCAGACGGTTGGTTTAGCCAGTTTGTCTGCTTCCTGACCTGGGCCCCAGTGAGTCAAGGTTTAGCTCTAAGACTATGTGCCAAATTACTAGAGAGAAGAGCAGCACCAGCCCAGGAAGGATGAATGCCGTCTATCTTCAACAGGTCGGGTCTGCCCCAAAAACTTTTCCAATTGTCTATGAACCCTATGTTATTTTATGGACACCACTTAGACAACCAGCCTTTGAGTGATGATAATCTGCTAACTATTTCATCACTCCTTTCAACAGGAGGGCCAGATAAACAGACTGCCGGTGACATTGTACTTGCGAGTTTACACACCTCTTTAATGTTAATTTTGGTGATCTCCGACTGACGGTTTCGAACATCATTAGTGCCGACGTGAATAATAATCTTAGAGAATTTACGATTAGCTTTAGCCAGCACTTTTAAATTTGCTTTGATGTCAGGCGCTCTGGCTCCCGGTAAACATGTGACTATGGTGGCTGGTGTCTCTATTTTCACGTTCCGTGTAATAGAATCGCCAATAACTAGGCACTTTCAACAGGATCCTCAGTGGGTGCATCACTGAGTGGGGAGAACCTGTTTGATGTTCTAATCGAACGGAAGAGTGGTTTTTAGATCCGAATATGCTGTCTCACAGTCACCCAATTGCCCTGCTGCAAGGGCTCAGCCGAACCAAACAATGAGTGTTCACTAAGCTAGTCGCATCCAAAGCAGTATCTAAAGCTGTTACATTCTCACTACTCTCACATAAAGTCTGGATGCGTGTCTCTAAATCTGAAATCTTCTCCGTCAGCCTGATTAATTCCTTACATTTAACACATGTGAAGCCCTGTTCACCAACGGAGATAGATATGCTAAACATGTAGCATGCAGTGCAAGTGACAATGACAGGAGAAGAAGACATGGCTTACCGTATTTGTTGATGAATCCAAAACTTACCACACAACTTACTCCACTTACTTTGTTTGATGGAGTCTATTTAATAATCCAACTCACCACAGTTGTCTAATGAACTCAGAAAACAGGAGACCCGGGTGCCGGATGGAAAGCTACCAGGCTAGCGAAAAGCTAACACGTGGTAGTGATTTAGATTAAAAGCTAGTGATGTCAAATTTAACTTGATAGGCTATATTAAACAATATATGGTGATGAGTAAGTTATATTTAGCAGTAGAACAAAGAAAATATATCAAATAGAGCTACAAACACTAGCTGAGCAGAAGACAGAAAGGAGACTGGAGACTGAAGCAATCGATCAGGAGCAATCGATCCCAGTAACTGTGGGAATCTGATAGCTAAATGTGATTTTTGTTTTGAAAAAGCAGATGAAAGATAACATGAATTGCTGAATATCACATATAGTGTTTTAATTGTGGTCAGCAGGGCTGTGTCCACTCACCCATAAGGTGTCGAAGGTGTGATAAATGAGGCAACCACACTAAACCCAGTAAAAGAAATGAATACAGAGATGAGATTTAAACTCTGTCTAAGAAAATAATGAAATAACAATAGGGTTATAATAAATATGTTCTTGCTCTTCTCACTTTTGCAAAACTCTGATAATGCTTATTGGACTGAATATTGGGTTGTTGAAATAACTTTAGGTAAGTTAATATGTTGGAAACCCTAGAAGTTGATGCTTTGGTTTCAAAAGATAAGCTTGTGCTGAGCTGTAATAAATGCTGATTTGCTTATCTGAATCTGGCACCACCACGTCATTTCTGGTGCTGTGGCCTAGCTTGAGTAACACACACTCAATCTAAGGGTGATTTGAAAGTGTGATTTCAGTCTAAGGATAGAGTTTAAAAGGAAAATGTCTGAAGTTTATTTGAAAACAATATTAATTTCTAACCAGATCTCACTAGCTTGTGTAAAGAGTGAAAAGTTGCAGTACAGATGAAGATGCAGTGTGCCAGCCCTGAAGGCCTCAGAGTCTCTCTCTCTCATTCAAACCCAGCACAAAGCTGTTATCTGAGCATGTGTCATAAGTGATGAGATACTTATGGTTAAGCACAGGGCATCAGTTGAAAATCATAGAGACAATGATTTGATAAAAGGACATTTTTGACTAATAGTTAAATGATTGCCATGGAGGGCAAGGATAGATATTTGATTAAACAAAACGAGATGTTTTTAAAATATAGAACTGAAAATGTTGTGTCTGATCCAAGCCTTCACAATGTACAGGACCGATGGATCGAGACACAAAGGTAGCAGAACATTAAACTGAATGGACAGTTGTTCTGGCTAAATCCAATGAGTGGTGGATTTTAGTGATTTAGTTGTATTGTTATAATTAACCTGTCTCCATGTTCTACCTATAGTAAGCAGACCAGATGGCTCTGATGACTCTTGAATGCACTTTCCACAAAGTTCCAAAACACAGCTGATCATGTTGAGGGTCAAAGATCTCAAGGCGGGCAGTGGGCACGAGTGATTTTCCCAAAGACGGGTAAGATCCCCTTTGGCCAGCGGGGACGACCTAAGACAGAGAAATCACGTAGACACTGAGACTCCGCCACAGGGAATGCCAGGGAATGCCAGGGAGCACCCGAGGGAAAGTTATGATCGTAGGGGGCATTCAAGAGCCAGCTGAGACCATGCTGTGAATTGTCATAAATTTTATGGAGAACAGAACAAAATTTATTAATTGGTATAAGTAAAACTGTGTGATATTGAACTAATATGTCTATCATAGTCTTAAATCCTGCAGGTCATTAGATATGGCATAGGATCATTCGAAACATGGTGATGGCTTTAAGATGAGGACAGCTTTTGAAGTTCAAAAGAGAAGGTCTGGATAACAAAGGTATTTAAACTAAATATTATAGTTTGTTCTGAGTTAAAGTCTCAGAGGCTGTTGAAAAGATTATCTGTGTAAGAGAGAGAGAGAGAGAGAGAGAGAGAGAGAGAGAGAGAGAGAGAGAGATAGAGAGAGAGAGGCTGCTTGTGGAGGCAGGGATGGCACAGTGTCTGTAATCGGCCATGTTAAAGCGTAGACAAAACCAAAACAACCCAGCTGACTTTTCTAAAGACAACTTAATAGTGAACAGACATGATTTGAAAATGATTAAGAAACCAAGTAGAAGCAAATTTTGAGAATGAGCAGTTCATATTTATGTGTCCTGATTGAGTGTAGTGTTTTATCACTACAGATGGGTTAAGCCAAACGACAGACTTTAAAAGAAGTGTATTATTCTGAGTGATTCTGATAAAAGATGATCCAGAACATGGATGAGCTTTAAGTGGATTGATATCCAGCTTGGTATGTTACTGGTAATAATAATGACTACTTTTGTCATTTATGATGAGGATTTGAATTACTCTCTGGATTAGTTAAAATAGTAAGCGTAAAAATTATAGACTTGAGGACAGAGACAAAATGACAAATTGGCTTAAGTCATTATCTAAATTATCCAGAGAATCCGTCACAATTATGAAAGGCCAGAGGGGAATATAAACTTTAAAATGAAAAGTTTTATTTTTGTGTTTCCTCCATTAAATGGAGGCAGGACATTAATTTATCTAGAGAACTACAATTAATGTAAGAGAAAAACAAAAACAAAACAAGAGGCTGTGAGGCTTTCTGTGTGACTAGGATTGAGATGGAGGACAGTAATATTTTGGATTTCTGCAGAGCAGTGGACAGTGGAAAGGTGTGCCGTAGGTGAGACAGAGGACTTCACGGTGAAGGTGAGACTGCATCAAGGATCGGCTCTGAGCCCCTTCTTGTTTGCAGTGGTGATGGACAGGCTGACAGAGGAGGTCAGACAGGAATCTACATGGACTATGATGTTTGAGAATAACATTTTGATCTGTAGTGAGAGCAGGTGGACGAAAGTCTAGAGAGGTGAAGGTTTGCTCTGGAGAGAAGAGGAATGAAGGTTAGTCACAGGAAGAACAGAATACATGTGTGAGAATGAGAGGGAACCAAGTGGAACAGTGAGGTTCCAGGGAAAAGAGGTGAAGAAGTGTGTGTGTGCAGGCAGGTTGGAATGGGTGGAGAAAAGTGTCAGGTCTGTTGTGTTAGGGTTACAGTAAGAATTAAAGGGAAGGTGTGCAGGACAATAGTGAGAACAGTGATGATGTGTGGTTTGGAGACAGTCACACTGAGGAAAAGACAGGAGGTTTAGAGGAAGACCAAAGAGGAGGTCTTCCTCTAAGAGATTGGTCTGTCAGGAATCAGGAATGGAGGACCCAGATGCAGAGGGAACAATAATGACGGTTTATTAACAAGACACAATCGGGTAGTGGATGAGTGACAGTCCAAACACCAGGGCAGGGGACAGACACCACGATGACAGGCAGGGGAGGATGACCACTGAGACCAGTCCAGGTAGCCAATGAACTTGACGACAGCTTGGGAGGTAACACCAGGCAGGGCGATGGTGGAACAATCCAGGCCGGAACCTTGAGGCTCAAGTTCTCACAGAATCAGCCCCGTCTTGGCTGAGAGGGCAGTGGAGACAGCGGCCAGGGAACACTCAGGACAGGAAACAACACAGGACACACAAGACAAGACACTAGACAAGACAACAAGAAATAACAGACAAACTAACAACTATGACTAAAGGAAACAAAACTTAAATAATAACTGGAGCTAGAACACAATAAAACAAAACCAATCTCTATAAAATGACTGACCTAAAAGTAAAAGGGGAAAACTAGAGAGAAATAAAATAAAAGGTAGGCTATCCAAAACACAAAAACTGAACAATAAGACTAGGGAGAATTACCAAAATAAAACCTGGAGAAAAAGAGAGAAATAAAGTCAGAAACTAAACTAGACTAAAAATACAGGAACAAAGGAAAATAAGTCAAAAGCTAGAAAAATAAGAGACACTGAATCTGGAACGGGCTAGACAAGGAGCTAGATACAAGTAGGGATGGCTGACGCGAACTGACGCTTCGACGCTGTGTCGAGATCCCGGCGCAGATGTTTCAAACACTGCTCCGAACTGTAATTCGACACACCCATGTCACGTGACTACCGCTAAATGAAGCACCGAAGTGTTTCATCAGGTGCGCCTGTCGAAACTGCTTCGATTGAAAGGGCGGAACAAACCACACAGTCACACATCTGTATGAACCTCATTCCCCTCGGTTTAAAAGTAAAGTTAATCCATCCTCACCTCATGGGTTTTGTGAGAGGAGATAGCCTACATTTTGTTTTAAATTAGATTTAAATTAGATATATTTACTGATAGGTATAGACAGTGACAGATAGTTAGGATAGATATAGGCTATAGTGACACATTCATTTGGGCAAAGTTAGATAGTGACAGACAGCACAGCATAAGATAGATAAGATAATATATATATTCATAGGTGATATATAGATGGAGGCTCCACATAAGAGATGCCGTACATCTGTGGTGTGGGAGCATTTCCATTTGGAAATACCAAATTAAGTGAGATGTATGATTTGCAACAGTAGAAGTGAAAAGACACCTCAAGAGTGCATTTTTGCCCAGAACGCATGATCCATTAATTTATTGGAAAGAGAGCAATAAATTTCACTCATTTGTATGTACTTGCTGAAAAATATTAGTGCATGCAAGCAACATGTGTCTCTTGTGAGAGGATTTTTTCAAAGGCTGGAGAAATTATATGTAAAAAGAAGTCGGTTAAGTCCTTTTTAATAAACATGTAATGTAGCAACTGTGACACATTGTGGCTGTATTTATTTTATTAATCTTAATTTTTCATGACAAAAAACAACAAGGAGGCTACAGGTTACAAAACCAAGTAGTTGTCAGACAGATGTTAAAAACTATTTTTAACATAAGTGTCATTTCAAGGTTATTTCAGATCAATACATGCAAGTGACCACTAGATGGCGTAATCAAGACGGGTGTCGGGTGTTGTTTCAAGCTCCGCACATTTGCTTCAACTGTTTCAGTGCTTCACGAGCCTCGGTCTGCCCATCACTAGATACAAGTACGCACAAGCAGACGCTCACAAACGCAACGAACCAGCAAGGACATGAGGGAAAGTAGCACAATATAAAGGGACCAGAGCACATGAGGATCAGGTGAGCACAATTAGTGAAATGAGGACTAGACAAGGGGCGTGGTAAAGGGAAACAAGGAGGCAGGACAAGAGGAACACACAACCAAAGACACAACCATGTGCTCAAGCACAAGACAAACAAAGAAACACTAAACAAGGACAAAACAGACAAAACTGTCAGGCAGGATCCTGACAATTTTAGCAGAGTATAACCAAAATTCAGTTAACAATAATTTTGGACTTCTACACAATGAAACCACAAAGTATTCTTACAAACTCCAGGTCACATACTGGTTCTTACCAATTTGGGTCATAATTTAAATTTGACTTAGGATCGTTCGGATGCATCCCTGGCAAACAAACCTGTATCTATTATTTTGTTTTACCTAACTAATATTTTATTCCCTGACTGCCTGATTCACTAATTTCTAAATTTGGGGAGCCCCTATCTGAGATGGAGCAGGTTCACAATGTCTCCTGGACCTTACCAGTTGGTCCAAGACGGGTTCCTGTAGAGGACATTACCTATGCCCGCAGGGCCTAACCTTTCTTGAGTCCGCTTCTTTGCACCGTATGTTAACGTTTTTACCTGTGCCTTCAGCACGTCAGCGACTTATTATACAATTAACCTCTAGTATAATTATGCCTCACTCTTCACAAGCGGAATGAAGCGAAGCACACTGCTCTCCTTCTCCAATCTCTTCCATTCAGACAGTCCTAACCAAATAATGAAACTTCCTACTACGTTATTTGTTGGTTTGCCAGAGATGACACAACGGAATGATTGCCCGCATTCTCCATCATAAACTGAGTCAGGATGTTCAATCAAATGAAGAGAATTTACTGAAGAATAGTTTGCAGTTTCATCGGTAGTTTGCAGTTTCATCCTAGAAAGGCTCCGAGAGGTCTATGGTGTGAGGAGAATGGTCCAATCCACTCTACAGACCTGCACACACACACAAACACAATACTTTGACATCAGATCTCCTCCAAGTTTGGTGCGTCCTGTGAGCTTATCAATAGTATGTGAAGTCAAAACAGCCTGACAACACAGTCTCTCCACAAACATAATACAGATACTAACAGTGTGTCCTTCATTCTATAAAGAAAAAGAAGTACTGGAAACAATAGGAACACACTACAGTAAAAGTAGAGTTGGAATCATGTTAAATCATTGTAAATTACTTGTTAAATTTATGAATGATTACGTAAAAATGATTGTCAATAATTTTTAATTAGAACCCAAACGCCGATGGCGTGGATGATTACGTTACTGTTTATCATCTGTCCATCATCGTCTAAAGCCCGCCCTGATAATTTCATTGGTCCAAACAGTTTCTGTTTGGCATAATTACTCGAGCAAAAATGTTGTAGGCGGGCTAAATTGGCTGGCATCCAGGCTAGTACAGAAGCCCATATTTGACCTACTGAACATAGTTTTGGCCCAAGAGTCCTTAAAGACTAACTCATATGTACTCCTTGACTTCTCTTCAATTCCCATTACTAGCCAAAAGTTATTTATTTATTTATATTTACATGATGTGGCTATACAGAAGTCCATATTTTACCTACTGAACATAGTTTTGGCCCAAGCGCATTTAAAGACTAACTCTCATTGACTTCCCTTTGATTAGCGAAAAGTTCCACAAAAGGACATTCTGAACATACTTCTGGCCAGATTGTCCAGAAAAATTATTTTGCTATATATTCTCCTATGAGATTTGTAACATTAAATCAGCCATACAGTATTTCATATTTGACCCACTGAACACTAAACTCCAAGATCCCTCACTCATGCATTTACTATACAAACGTATTGACTTCCTTTCTAATTCCCATTTTTACCCAAAGGGTTCACAAAGGTTTTTAATTTTTTATTTATTTTATATGTTATTGCTGTACAGAAGATCATAATTGACATATTGAACATATTTTTGACCAAAGAGTACTTGAAATTTTAATCTATACATACTCATTGACTAACATTCTGACTTCGATTCTGGTCGAAAGATCCAAAAGTTTTTACTCCTTCTGATATTAAATCACCATACAGCAGTCCATAGTTGAGCCACTCAAGATATTTCTAGCCCAAGAGTACTCAATCATCAACTTTTATACATTCCTTTTACTCCACCTCACATTTAATCAGCCACTTTCTGGCCAATGGGTCCTCAAATATAAAATTACAATATATACTCATTGACTTTTACATCAAGTCTTTTTACATGTCATGGCTATATTCAGAAGTCCATATTTGACTAACTGAACATAGTTTTGGCCAAGAATCCTTAAAAACTAAACTTACTGTACATACTCATACTCCTTCCTTCGATTCCCATTACTAGCCAAAGTTCCACAAAAGTTTTTTTAAGGTTTATTTATTTTATTTTTTTAATGTTGTGGCTGTACAGAAGTCCATATTTGACCTACTGAACATAGGTTTGGCCCAATAGTTCTTAAAGTCTAACTCTCAATTGGTCAAAAGGTCCAAAAATTCTATATATTTTCTATATATTCTCATAGACTCCTTCTGATATTAAATCACCATACAGCAGTCTGTATTTGACCCACTGAACATATCTCTCGAGTCCTCGATCATGGACTGTCTATACAGGCCCTTTGACTCCACTGAACATTTATCAAATGTGATTTAATTAAATTTTTTTACATGTTGTGGTTGTACATAAGTCCATTTTTGACCTACTGATCATAGTTTTGTCCCGAGAGATCTTAAATACTAACTTATATGTAATCCTTTATGTCTCTTTGATTCCCATTACTAGCAAACGCAAACGCACTAATCGCTTCAATGCACAATGCGTTTTTATGCATTGCAAAGATTGCATGACGATTTTTCAGTGCATTGCAAAGCACTAATCTATTTAGTGCAAAACGAGTATGTTTTGTATGCAAACACTAAGAGAAAACTGCTTTTATTTTGTATGCATTGCTTAAAAACTTGTTGCATTGCATACAAAACTCATGTGCATTAAAGATAGTGTTTTTGCGATGGAATGCATAAAGAAATATTTGTGCATTGTGAGAATATAGTGTTTTTGCATTGCAATGCATACAAAGCAAAAGCAGTTTTCTCTTCAATGATATGAGTGCAATGCAATTCAAACGAATTTTGTATATATTAGATTGCAAAAGCACTAATCTCTCGTCAATGCACCAAGATTTCTTATATGCATTGCATTGCAAAACACTACTGTATATTCAATGCACAATGAGTGCATTTTGTATGCAATGCAATGCAACGAGTTTTGTATGGATTGCAAAATCGTTTATCTCTTCAATGCATTTGAGTTTAGTATGCAATGCAAACGAGTTTTGTATGCATTGCAATGCAAACGCACTAGTCTCGTCAATGAACAAAGATTTCTTATTGCAATGCAAAAGCACCAATCTCTTCAAATACACAACCATGCTTACTAATCACTAATCGCTTCAACTGGTTTTTATGCATTGCAAAAATTGCATAACGATTTTTTCTTGTATGAATCAGTGATCTCTGCAATGCATTTGAGTTATCGAATGCAAAGCAATGCAAAATCAGTAATCTCTTCAAAGCACTGCAGCAAAAGCACTAATCTCTTTTGTATGTTTTGTATGCATTGCAGTTGTGCACTAATCTCGTCAATGCACAAAGATTTCTAAAATGTATTGCATTGCAAAAACACTTTTTCAAATTCACATGAGTTTTGTATGCAATGCAATGCATCCGAGTTTTGTATGCATTAGAATTCTAATCCCTTCAATGCATTGCAGCAGAAGCACTAATCTCTTTTGTATGCATTCCAATGCAAACGCACAATCTTAATGCACATGAGTTTTGTATGCAATGCAACGAGTTTTGTATGCAATGCAAAAGCACTAATCTCTTCAAAGCACTGCAGCAAAAGCACTAATCTCTTTTGTATGTTTTGTATGCATTGCAATGAAAAAGCACTAATCTCGTCAATGCACAAATATTTCTTTATGCATTGCATCTCAAAACACTATCTTAACGCACATGAGTTTTGTATGCAATGCAACGAGTTTTGTATGCATTGGAAAAGCACTTATCTTATCAATGCATATGCGTTATAGTATGCAATGCAATGCAAACGAGTTTTGTATGCATTGCAATGAAAAAGCACTAATCTCGTCAATGCACAAATATTTCTTTATACATTGCATTCGAAAAACACTATCTTAATGCACATGAGTTTTGTATGCAATGCAACGAGTTTTGTATGCATTGGCAAAGCAGTTATCTTATCAATGCATATGAGTTATAACTCATACTAATAACTCGTTGCAATGCATACATAACTCATGTGCATTAAAGATAGTGTTTTTGCGATGCAATGCATAATCTATCGTCAATGCACAAATATTTCTTATATGAGTTATTGTATGAATTATAAAGCAAAAGCACTAAGTACTTCAGGGCAAACGAGTTCTTATATTAATTGTAATAAAAAAGCACTAATCTCTTCAGTGCATTGCAGCAAAAGCAGTACTCTCTTCAATGCACATGAGTTTTGTATGCAATGCAATGCAACGAGTTTTGTATGGATTGCAAAATCGGTAATCTCTTCAATGCATATGAGTTTAGTATGCAATGCATTGCAGTGCAACGAGTTTTGTATGCATTGCAATGCAAACGCACTAGTCTCGTCAATGAACAAAGATTTCTTATTGCAATGCAAAAGCACCAATCTCTTCAAATACACAACGATGCTTACTAATCACTAATCGCTTCAATGCACAACGGGTTTTTATGCATTGCAAACATTGCATAATTTTTTATTGTATGAATCAGTGATCTCTGCAATGCATTTGAGTTATCGAATGAAATGCAATGCAAAAGCAGTAATCTCTTCAAAGCCCCTGCAGCAAAAGCACTAATCTCTTTTGTATGTTTTAATGCATTGCAATGCAAAAGCACTAATCTCGTCAATGCACAAATATTTCTAATATGTATTGCATTGCAAAAACACTATATTAATGCACATGAGTTTTGTATGCAAAGCAACGAGTTTTGTATGCATAGGAAAATCAGTTATCTTATCAATGCATATGAGTTATAGCAGTATAACTCGTTGCATTGCATACATAACTCATGTGCATTAAAGATAGTGTTTTTGATGCAATGCATAATCTATCATCAATGCACAAAGATTTCTTATATGAGTTATTGTATGAATTATAAAGCAAAAGCACTTCAGTGCAAACAAGTTCTTATATTAATTGCAATGCAAAGCACTAATCTCTTCAATATATTGAAGCAAAAGCAGTACTATTTTCAATGCACATGAGCTTTGTATGCAATGCAACGAGTTTTGTATGGATTGCAATGCAAACGCACTAGTCTCGTCAATGGACAAAGATTTCTTATTGCATTGCAATGCAAAAGCACTAATCTCTTCAAATACACAACATTGCTTAATGCACTGCAATACAACAGCATTGATCGCCTTCAATGCACGAGTTATCAGTTCTTCAATTAGCGCTTTCTTGTTTTCACTTTCTTGTATGTAATAAAACAGTTAATTGATTATTATTCATGTATGAAAAGAGTCCTCAAACATTAACATCTATACATAATTACAGAATCCTTCTGATGTTAATTCAACCAGAACATTAGTCTATATTTGACACACTATTAATTGACCTCCTTCGATTCCCATTAATTGCCAAAAGTTCCACAAAAGTTTTTTTAAGGTTTATTTATTTATTATTTAAATGTTGTGGCTGTACAGAAGTCCATATTTGACCTACTGAACATGGTTTTGGCCCAAGAATTCTTAAAGAATAACTTACTATATATACTGTTGTTGCAAAAATATGTTAACTCGGTTGCATTTCTGAATAAGAGACAAACCTTAGCCAATTGTCTTTATAAAGATTTAATTCATTGCAAGAAATGAATCCACAGTTGGAGCAACCATACTCATGGTTGCCGCAAGTGTGAACTGAGGAAACAAAGAAAAGTCAAGCTCTTAAACCCCAAAGCAACCCCAGTAATTTTCCACAGAGTAAAGGGCAGAAACACAATATGTAAATGGTCCTTCCCTGTCTTGGAGCTAATATAATTTAAATGATCCGACACCCTTGGTCGGGAAAGCTCCCACTTTAGTTGTCCCACCGTTACCCCGGGCTTCAGCAGAAGCTGTGTCTGTTGAGCTGAAAAGGTGTTTTACAAACAGATATTGACTTCTGTATGAACTCAAACATAAATCTTCTTCTATGATTAAATATTTCCTCTACACTCTCAATTCTGGTCAAAAGTTTTTTCCTATATATTGGCTGTGTAAAGTAATGGCTTGTACAGAGGTCCATATTTGATCTGTTGTTCATAGTTTTTGCCCAAGAGTTATTAAAGACTAACTTATATATACTCCTTGACCTCCCTTCGATTCCCATTACTAGCCAAAAGTTCCACAAAAGTTTTTTTAAAAGTTTATTTATTTATTTATTTTTAAATGTTGTGGCTGTACAGAAGTCCAAATTTGACCTACTAAATATAGTTTTGGCCCAAGAGTTCTTAAAGACTAACCTACTATATATCCTCAAAAGGTCCAAAAGTTTTTTCTATATATTCTCATGGACTCCTTCTGATATTAAATCACCATACAGCAGTCCGTTGACCCACTGAACATATCAACTGCAAGATGCTATCCTATCAATATGGGCCAACATTTCTAAAGAATGCTTTCAGCACCTTGTTGAATCAATGCCACATAGAATTCTGAACTGCCACAGGGCAGTTCTGAAGGCGAAAGGGGAAAAACATAGGGTATGGTGTTCCTAATAATCCTTTAGGTGAGCGCATAATATCAATTCTGGTCAAAAGTTATTTTTCTATATATCCTCATAGACTCCTTCTATATCACCATACAGCAGTCCGTATTTGACCCACTGAACATATATTTCTAGCCCAGTCTTCGATCATGGACTTTCATACATTCCTTTTGACTCCACTGCACATTTAACCACATTTAATTCATTATTATTTATTTTTACATGTTGTGTTTTTACAAAAGTCCATTTTTGACCTACTGAACATATTTCTGGCCCAAGAGTCCTGAAAGACTAACTTAACTATACATACTCATTGAATTTCCTTTGATTCCCATTACTAACCAAAAGATGAACAAAAGGTTTTTGAAGATTTATTTAAGTTTTATTTTTATTTATTTTTTAAATGTTGTGGCTGTAGAGAAGTCCAAATTTGACCTACTGAACATAGTTTTGGCCCAAGAGTTCTTATAGACTAACCTACTATATATACTCTCAATTCTGGTCAAAAGGTCCAAAAAGTTTTTTTCTCATGGACTCCTTCTAATATTAAATCACCATACAGCAGTCCGTATTTGACCCACTGAACATATCAACTGCAAGATGCTATCCTATCAATATAGGCCAACATTTCTAAAGAATGCTTTCAGCACCTTGTTGAATCAATGCCACATAGAATTCTGAACTGCCACAAGGCAGTTCTGAAGGCGAAAGGGGAAAACGCCCCGGTTACGTATGTAACCTTAGTTCCCTGAGAACAGGAACGAGGCGCCGCGTCAGCTGACGCTACGGGGAACGCCTCCAGCGTGACTGGTGCCTGATATCACAATCGAACAACGTCAATCCTATTGACCGGCGACAGCCTATGATGTCATCAAGGTTCGACCAGGAAGTATATAAGGGCACCTTGCCAACATGACAGCATCCTATCGTCTGAAGGGACTGTTTGGCAGGCAGGCCCTGAGGCATGGCAAACTGACGCAGCGTCTCGTTCCCTGTTCTCAGGGAACTAAGGTTATACGTGGCCGGGGGCGTTCCCTTCGAAAGGAACTCGCTGCGTCAGCTGGCCTTCTGAGGAACGATATACCCACGCCTCCATGCCGAAGGGAGTGCCTGCCCATTGGCAGTGACAACTGTCCGGACAAGCAACTTCAACTGAGATGCCTGAACCACTCCCCTTCTGGTCACATTAGGCTGCCAGTGACAGCGCTCCCTACGGTCAAAGCCCAAGCTATAAACCTGAGAAGGAACCTTCCATATGAAGTCCTGCCCTGGACACTCAAAGGCCTGGAACCAACCCATTCAACAGAAGGGGTTCCTTTAAGGGAGCGTGGCTAGGGGACCCGAGGGAACCTGCCAGTCACTATTCGGGAGGAATTCACCGAATGCCACCAGGGAGGCCCGACCTGGTGACCTCTATGTGGGACACATCAGTTCGCCAACCCTGTCTGTAAGTACAGAGCCTCTGGTACTCGCCTCCGCAGAGACATCCCGCTAGGGTACTGCAAAATGGCAGTGTCCTCCACCAGCCGGACCTCAGAGACGGGTTATCCTGGAGAGCAGCGCCTGCGAAGTGCCTCTTAACCCTTGCTAGCGAGGAGATTAGCCGCCGATCCTAGGATCTACCAAGAACTTATTTTAAAACGTGCTTAGGAGGCCTAACAGGCCTACGGGCTGATCCTAGCTGGGAGGCCTCGAAGGGCCTTCGACCAATCGATCAGAGCCAAGCGGCTGTAAGCTCATAGAAGACTCTCACTTGAGAGGAGCTCCTAAGCCTGCCTGGTAGGTAACCATGCTGTAGGCAATCTATGAAAGTCCCTTACTGTAGGGACCGCATAGCAGCAGTGTCGTCTCGTCATGCTAGGGTATAACCACCGCCTTCAGGAGCTGCCGGCTAGAACGGAGCTTGATAGCAGGTGACCACTAGCTGTCAGCGAAAAGCCAGTTATGCGTTCCCTCCTAGGGAACTCGTTCCCCTAGGGAGGCCAGAAGGGGCCTCCACCTGGTAACCTGGGCTGACTGCTCGCGCCTCCAGACTCTTTTGTGGAGCTCGCCCTCAGGTCGGCCTAATAAGGCCTGCTACCCAATAGCAGTCGAGATGGCCCTCGGGCAGCCGGAAGATGGGACTCGCTCTGACTGGGAGGCCTAGTGAGGCCTACCACCTAGTAGTGCCTACAACCTGATAGCACATAAGCCGGCTAACCGAGCGCCCAGGCTCGGGGCTCACCCTCAGGGAGGCCTGGTGAGGCCTACCACCTGTTCTAGTCACACATGCGAACCGTCAGAGGTGACTGAGGTCCCAATGGCGAATCCGCAGGAAGCCCGTGCAGACTGCTACCTGTTAGCAAACCCATGCTACCAACGGTTACCGAAACTGGGGACCGGGGAACGATCTCAGGGAGGCCCAGCGCCTGCCACCTGATAGCGGAATGTGCTAACCTCCCGGGAGGCCTAGTAAGGCCTACGACCTGCCTAGCACTCCACGCTCACCGCCACAGAGACTGGGAACCGGGCACTCGCCCTCAGGGAGATCTCTCCGGGGAGGCCGGGTAAGGCCTACTCCCTACTAGCAACTCGTGCTATCCATCCAGTGACTGGGACCCGGGGCCGCCTCCTCAGGGGAGGTCAAGTGAGCCTGCTTACCCCACAGCAGGCCCTTAGGGAGGCCTAGTAGAGCCTACCACCTACTAGCAGCTCGTTTTGCCAGCCGACGAGGGACTAATGCACCGGAATACCCCCTCGGGGGAAGACCGGGCAAAGCCTGCTGCTCACGGCAGGCTCTTCAGAGAGGCCTGGCTACTACCTTAGCCAGCTATCCCAAAAAATGGGAGCCTACCCCTCAGGGAGGCCTGGCAGGGCCTACCCCAAAATAGGAGGTCTGCAGATACTATGAGCCCTGCCATAGTTAGAAGAAAGCTGGCTGCTGCACCCGGGGCTGACGGTGGCTGTCCGCTGCTGACGAAGAACTGGAAATATCCAGTTATCACCTGGGGACTCATCCCCAAGGAGGACAAAGCCTACTAGTTGACGAGGTTCTGCTGAAGTCGACATCGAAGGAAAAACCCCAGGCCCCCAAGGGCCGCGACGTAGAGACTCTCTTGCAAGGAGGCCTGATGATGCCTACCACCTGTCCTGGAGTCTGCTGCCCAGACTGACCACGCTGGCTACTCACAACCAGCTGGCCTTCCTATGCCCCCACCTGGGGCTGGCTCCATCCCAGAAGCTAGAGGGCCTCCGTGATGGCGCAGTCTCACGGGCAGTTGCCTACAGACATGAACCTAAACACATTGCCAATAGCAGTGCACTCAGCAACAAACGCTCAAACACCCTCTAAAGCAAGGGGAGTACAACTTACGTCACCTCTCCGGAACGGCCGCCTACTCTCATATAGCGGCCTGCCGATCACTGCAAGGCGTCAGCCATTGGCAATGCTCGGGCCTCAGGAAGCATCCGACCGAAACCGCCATGTAGAAGGTTGCGATGTTCAGCTCAACCCGAGCCCTAAAAAAGGTGGAGCAGAAGACATAGAGCAAAGGGTAAACATATCATCCAAATATGCAGCCCACCGGCCGTACCACCCTCCAGGATGAGGCCGGGGGCCACCAGAAGGTGGCGTACACACAATGCTCTGAAAGGCGGGTTACAGTAAAATAAGTCTACTCACACAAGCGAAAGACGCTTAACCCCGCCCCACGACCACTGGCAAAGTCGCTATCTCTGCTGCAACACCTAGACTGCATTACTCAATAACCCCAGAACGCAGAGAAGGGGGCGGGCCTTGGCCGGCCGACTCTATCTTAAGAGGAGGCTAAATCAAGGGTGTAGAAACAACGCACTGTAGTCCCCAGATGCTGAGCCCTCTTCCTCAAGAAGAGGGCCCGGCGAGCGGAGCGTTCTAAGGGGAACTGCTCACAGTTTGCACAAGAGGCTCCCTCGAGAACCTCTCGTGCATGCTCTTCCCAGGCAAAGTGTGTGTGTGTCATCAGGCGTGAGGTACCTGGTGCACGGATCCACACACTTGCGGAAGTGGCGCTGCTTCCCTGCACACTTCATTTCTCCTCTTCAGATTGACGCTTTACAATCAGACACAGGCAAAACAGTCCCTGAAGACGAAAGGATGCTGTCATGTTGGCAAGGCGCCCTTATATATTCCTGGTCGCACCTTGATGACATCATAGGCTGTCGCCGGTCAATAGGATTGACGTTGTTCGATTGTGATATCAGGCACCAGTCACGCTGGAGGCGTTCCCCGTAGCGTCAGCTGACGCGGCGCGAGTTCCCTTCGAAAGGGAACATAGTATTAGTATGGTGTTCCTAATAATCCTTTCCCAGATAGCAGACAAACACTGAATCAATGTTGAATCAATGTTAATGCATCAACTAAAATATCATTGAATCAATGTTGAAATTTAACATTGATTTTTCATCAGGTTTGCACCCTGAAATAATGTTATTTCAACGATTAAAAATAGATCAAGATGGGCATAAAATCACTATTTTTTCAACTATAATTAAATCATTTATTTAACACTGAATCAACATTGAATCAATGTTGATGCATTGATCAAATTATCATTGAAACAATGTTGAAATTTAACATTGATTTTTCATCAGGTTTGCACCCTGAAATAATGTTATTTCAATGATGAAAAATAGATCAAGATGGGCATAAAATCAATATTTTTTCAACTTAAATTAAATCACTTATTTAACATTGAATCAACATAGAAGCACTTTAAAATCAATCTTGCTTTATGTACAGCAGGATTCTATGCCCGTTAATTGTCTCTTTATTTTATTCCTTTCAATCAGAGACCATGTATGGCTGCAATTGATATGATTTTGTATCAAAAAGTCACTCAAAGTAAACAACATCCTTCAGTTCACATGCAAATGTATTTATTTATGCCCCACAATTACAACAGGAAATCTCACATTGTCTTAAAACAATTACATCTGAATTTATAACACAAATGCCTGGAGAAGAGCCTGGAAAAACATGACAACCTGCATCTGCAAAATGGAAGTAATACAAATGGAAACTTGCCAATAAGGACAGAAATGGGACAGTACTACTGAAAGAAAGAAGGTAGAAGAAAGAATTAAATACTCTAAACTCTGGGGTTTCCACCATGAGCAATGCCCCAAGCCTTTCAGGGCGTAATGGAGACATTTTTGCACCATCCCAGCAAAGATAAACTCTGAGGCCTCCTTTTATCAGCATTCACTTGTAAGGCATCTAAAACAACAAGAAGTTAGTACATATTTGGAAGTGTGGTTAATTAAACATTATAAATGTACTCCAAAATTAAGTGAAACTTGAAATTTTATCAAAATCTTTACATCCCAGTTAAAACTCACTGAATTTAAATTCAAGACTATTTAATTAATTTTAGTATATACTTTTCCCTTTAAAGCATCTGCAGACTCACAGGAGGAATGAATGGAAAAGCAAAGTGAAATCCGATGTTTTATCTTATGTTATTATTATATTTAATAGTAAATAATAGTAAAGAAATAAATAAAAGTGTGAAAGTGAAACAAGTAAATTAATGATCAAGTAGCTAAATTAATAAAAGAGGAGCTGGATAAGCTACACAGTGATTTGGAAGAGATTATCCATTTACAACACGAACTGGAGGCGCAACAGTTTGCTAAATTTCTGCAGTTTGATATAGCAGTTTGATATAGCTGCCTACAGAACTAAAGATCTCACTCTTTTCTTGCCGCATTAAAGATGAAATTGGAATTGTGTAATTGTGGTCGGCCCTCGTGAGGTATCGCACAGCTGAAGCAGAGCTACGAACTGATTGTCCTATTTCCCTTCACCTGCCGATATGTCAATCAGTCCGTAGCTCTGCTTCAGCTGTGCGATACCCTCACGAGTGGAGACCAGAATTACTGCCATGACAGAAATTCATCTAGCCGTCCGATCGCCTCTCGTTTCTACACTGGACGAATATGGGATGACAGAGTATGAATGGTACAATGAATGCATGTACGGCACCATTTCCACAAATACACAAATATTATTTGTTGCACGCACAAATCATTTTGATACTAAAATCATCCCATAGACGAACACCTCACAACAAACGACGCATGACAAAGTTAAAAATTGGCCCGAGCCAAATAAGAGTTGCACGACTCAGAATTCGGTTCAAATCGTACAAAAATCACAGTATATGGCAATCTTAAGAAATAAAGATGAATACAAATTTGATAGGGTTTGGTGAAAAACAAACTGAAACTCAATGTATTAAGATTATCCTGGCCACTGGTTGTGTACGAGGGCGTTCACGTGACTCTATTAACATCGCAGTTCACTCTGACTCGCCCAGGAGAAGCACAAAAGTTGTAAGAAATAAAGAAAAATAAAAACACAAATGAAAATTGAGATGCATTTTATTAATATTTTTGTACTTACCTCTGAAAAACACTGTCGCTGTCCTGCGTCTGTCTTTTCATGCTTGAAGTCTGTTAAACTGTGCTTTGATCTGATTGGTGGTTGGCAGCCAGATTAAAGCTGCATTACTGCCACCTACTGGATTGGATTGTGGCGCATTCAATAAGTAGGGGAAAATATTCTAAATTCTTTATTAACAGTCACAAAAATCTTTATGTGACAGTCATTATATATCTAGCTTGCTTGCGCTGTGTAGCTAGCAGAAAAATTGGGGATTGGAGATGTTTTACATGATGGAGGAGATTTTAAAACAATAATTAAAACATAAATATTAATAATACTAATGATAATCAACTGGTGTATCTCATTGAGTTCAATTTACGGTAGGATTTCTTTGAAAATCCATACACTCGTTGGAGGAGATTCATCCTTTGTGGATAATGAATGTTCACAGAAATGTACCCAATTGATTTGGATTTCCTTTAACGTGTTGAATGATGGGACAGATAGATTGATAGTAATTAAGTCTCACCAGTGGAGAATTAAGCTGACCAAAAATCAACATTGATTCAGTGTTTGTCTTTTCAACTCTGAAAAGCATGGAAATTTTAACATTGGTCCAATATTATTTAGCATTGAATTTTCAACATTGGTCCAATATTTTTAGCATCAGATTTTCAACATTGATCCAATATTACTTAGCATTGAAATTTCAAGCTCAACCAATATGATGATTCTGATGGAACTTCAACATTGATTCAATGTTTGTCTTTTCAACACTGGAAAGCATGGAATTATCAAACATTGATCCAATATTATTTAGCATTGAATTTTCAACATTGGTCCAATATGTTTTTAGCATCGGATTTTCAACATTGATCCAATATTACTTAGCATTGAAATTTCAACCTCAACCAAAATGATGATTCTGATGGAATTTCAACATTGACTCAATGTCACAATGCTATCTGGGTTAGGTGAGGCATAATATAAATTCTGGTCAAAAGTTATTTTTCTATATATCCTCATTGACTCCTTCTGATATTATATCACCATACAGCAGTCCGTATTTGACCCACTGAACATATTTCTAGCCAGTCTCGATCATGGACTTTCATACATTCCTTTTGACTCCACTGCACATTTAACCACATTTAAATGTATTATTATTTATTTTTTTACATGTTGTGGTTGTACAAAAGTCAATTTTTGACCTACTGAACATATTTCTGGCCCAAGAGTCCTGAAAGACTAACTTAACTATACATACTCATTGAATTTCCTTTGATTCCCATTACTAACCAAAAGTTTCACAAAAGGTTTTTGAAGATTTATTTAAGTTTTATTTTTATTTATTTTTAGATGTTGTGGCTGTACAGAAGTAGCCTAACCTAGTCATACTCAATTATAGTCAGAATATGAGTCTGATACTGCCCCATTGGGCTGTGATTTTGGGGCGTGTTTCAACCGAACCAGGAAAGACCTCAACCAATCAGAGCAACGGAGCAACGTGTAACGTTAGTTGTCAAATGTCAACAGAACTCAACTGCACTGTGTTGCCAAGTCCGTGTTTTTCCGCAGGTTGTTCTCCAAGTCTGCAGGTTTTTTTTTAATTTTTAGTTTTTTTATAAACTCATTCACACATACAAAAATTATCCAATCAATGATGACAACCAATGAAATGATCCAATCAACCCCTGGCTCATCTCCCTTCGCTCTCTCTCACACACACACACACACACACACACACACACACACAAACGGCCCATTCAATGAGCCAATGACAGAGCTGGGCTTTTTTTCTTTTTCAAATAAAAACGCACTCTTACATACAAAAAATGATCCAATCAATAATGACAACCAATGAAATGATCCAATCAACCCCTGGCTCATCTCCCTCGCTCTCTCACGCACACACACACACACACACACACACACACACACACACACACACACATGTTGTGTTTCCATGTTTTGTGGGGACATTCCATAGGCGTAATGCATTTTATACTGTACGAACCATATTTTCTATCCCCTACACTGCCCCTGCCCCTAAACCTACCCATCACAGGAGACATGCTGCATTTTTACATTTTCAAAAACATCACTTAGTGTGATTTATAAGATGTTTTCCTCATGGGGACCAAAAGAATGTCCCCACAAGGACAAAAATTTGGATATTGCCATCTTTGTGGGGACATTTTGTCCCCATAACGTAGGGATTACCAGTCCACACACACACACACACACACACACACACACACACACACACACACACACACACACACACACACACACACACACACACACACACACACCATTCAATGAGCCAATGACAGAGCTGGGCTTTTTCAAATAAAAACTTACTTACACATACAAAAACATGACAGACAGAGCTAAACATATCTAAGCATATTTTGGCATCTTTGTATAGTCTCACCTAACACAGATATATATTTCTTTACAGTTTTTTCAACTGCTTACACACAAAATTGTTACTTGTCACACAATTTTTAAAACCTGACACTCAAACACCAGAACCACACACTAAATCTGCAAAACCATACACTAATTTTTGGCCTTTTACTCAGTTTTCAATTTCATTAAACACTTTTTGCAAAACACAACACACAATTTTCTATGCAACACACAAAAATCTGACAGGAAGTTTCTTGATTTCCTTTTATAAACACAACCAATCAAAATGCCACACCAATTCATCAGTGCCTCACACTAACTCCTCACATGTGCAAACACTTGTTGCTTTACTTAACAACAACCAATCATAACTTTAGTAGTGGCCTATAAATAGGCCAAAGGTCAAGTAATAGCTTTTGGACAATGGATGCAAACAATGCAGACAGAGTAAGAGGAGTTGGAAGGGGAGCAAGGGGAGGAAGAGGACGACTCAGAAATGGAGGAGGACAAGGAACGAGAAGAGTGGTCTTAAATGAGATTAGGGCTACAGTAGTCGATCATGTGATAAACCATGGTTTAACAATGAGAGAGGCTGGACTAAGAGTCCAGCATAATTTGAGTAGATTTACTGTGGCGGGTATAAGTCGAACCTTTAGAAATGAGAACAGGTATGTAACAATCTAATGTAATGTACACATGTTCTAATGTACACATAATAGCTTTTACCATAACAAACAGTAGGCCTATACTATAATAAATATATTTTACTGTAGTACCCTTGCATTCATTTACTACAGTGCATTGCATTGGTCACAGTTTGGTAAGGTATCAAACTGTACAATAAAACAGCCAACTTTAAGACAATCTGACCATATTGTTAAATATTATATATATTGTTACAGTTTATGGCACACATGTACTGTTCCTGAATCTTTTACAGAGTGGAAAGGCAAAGGGTTCATGGTGGGTGAGGTCACATGTTCACTGAAGTGCAGGAGACTGCTATTGTGAATTTGGTTTTGGCCAATAATGCTATTACAATCCGTGAAATACGCAACCATATCCTTAATGATGCCACAATTTTTATGAACCTAAATGCTGTGAGTGCCTCAACAATACACCGCCCTCCAGAAAAATCAAATGAGAATGAAACAGCTGTACAGGGTCCCTTTTGAAAGGAACTGTGACAGAGTCAAGAATCTTCGACATGACTTTGTGAATGTATGCATTTCTCCAATATATCAGACTTGCACCTACAAAACCAGGCTACTCGGTTGTGCATATACTGATCTACAGATTCATTTGTCTTTTACAGAGAGTTTTGGAGATGGATGCCCATGCCATTGTCCATGAATACATTTATGTGGATGAGGTGGGCTTTAATCTAAGTAAAACTAGAAGAAGGGGAAGGAATGTCATTGGACAAAGGGCCATTGTCAATGTCCCTGGACAACGTGGCGGAAACATTACAATGTGTGCTGCAATTTCACAAAATGGTGTCCTGCACCATCACGCCACACTTGGCCCCTATAACACTGATCACATCATACAATTTCTGGAAACTATTCATGACATGCTTGTTCAGGGTCTGCATCATCTGGGATAATGTCAGGTTTCATCATGCCCATCAGGTCCAAAACTGGTTTGCTATGCATACCCATTTTTCTGTTGTCTACCTGCATCCATATCCACCATTTCTAAATCCTATTGAGGAATTTTTCTCCACATGGTGCTGGAAAGTGTACGATTGTCGTCCCTATGTTAACATGACACTTCTCCAGGCAATGAAGGAGGCATGTGGAGACATTGATGCTGCCTCCATCCAAGGTTGGATACGCCATACAAGAAGGTTCTTTCCACGGTGTCTGGCAAGAGAGAATATAGCATGTGACGTGGATGAAGTATTGTGGCGGACCCAGCCCGGAGGAGAGATGGAGCCTAGATACACCCAACCATCTCCACATGCAAGCACACACATTATGTTTGGTTTTACACTACATGCTACAACACTACATATTTTTGATGTGTTTTTTTTCTTTTCAAACTGTGTACACTAATACTACATTTACAACCACAAAGAGCAAAAAAAAATAAAAACATAAATAAAAAGTTTGGTTTCAATTTTGCTTTTGTTTTTACTTTATATATTCAACAGCTCTCTCCCAATTACATTCATTCATGTACATGTGAGCTTTTAAAAGAAGAGCTTTAGGTTTTGAATAACAGTGTGTATATGACATAATCAAAAATATAACATTATGGTAAAGGTGTTTACAACGTAAGACAAATGTTTGCTTTTGAAATATGTTTGTGATATTTTGACTGTGTTGTTTCATTTTGAAAGAGATGTGAGGCATTTTGAATCTTGTGTGTGGAATTCTTGAATTTGTGTGTTAAGTTTTGAAAAAGAGGACACCTTTGGAAAATGTGTGTAAGCAGTTGAAAAAACTGTAAATTACAATTTTAACTTGCGAGGTCAAATTCATTGTATACAGTGGTTCACAGAGCTCAGCCTATATGCAGCCACTGTGTACTATAGCCATCTAGTGGCTATTAATAGAATTAGTTTTTTCTTAATATAAGACCAATAAGAGACACCAGATGGCAGCAAAGACACTTCATCTTTAGGTTTTAAGTTTAACTCTCAGAACTTAGTGGAATGATATTTTTAATGTAGTTAAATAAATATTAAATAAAACATAAAAATAAACATAATTTACATAGAAAATGTGGAACTTTTAGGAGTAAATAAATTCAAATACTGCAAAAACAAAAAAACACCATAAATGGATAGTATACATTTTATTGAAGACAGTAATATAACATTTATAATAAATAAAAAAATGATCACACCTGAGACCTCCTGCCCACATTTGTCCACGAACGAATTAAGGGCTGTTAAGTGAATGGGGTAAGAGGGTTAAAGAGTAACTCATATGTACTCTTTGACCTTTCTTCGATTCCCATTACTAGTCAAAAGTTATTTATTTATTTATTTATATTTACATGATGTTTCTATACAGAAGTATTGACTTCCTTTCTGATTCCCATTTTTACCCAAGGGATCGACAAAAGTTTTTATTTTTGTTTTTATTTTATATGTTATGGCTGTACAGAAGACCATAATTGACATATTGAACATATTTTTAACCAAAGAGTACTTGAAATTTAAATCTATACATACTCATTGACTTACCATCTGACTCCCAATTCTGGTGGAAAGGTCCAAAAGGTTATGTTAAATCACCATGCAGTCCATATTTGATCCACTAAACATATTTCTAGCCCAAGAGTCCTCGATAATTAACTTTTATACATTCTTTTACTCCACTTCACATTTAATCAGCCACTTTCTGGCCGATGAGTCCTCAAATATTAAATTACAATATATACTCATTGACACATCAAGCTTTTTACATGTCATGGCTATACAGAACCGACCGACTGAACATAGTTTTATGTGCATTGTGCACAGGGCTGTAGCTAGAGGATTTGGGGCCCCTGAAAAAATATTGATGTGGGCCCCCCACCCAAATCATATACTGTACAATATATGAGAATGGAGGCCCACATGTAACCTAATAGGGGTTTATTACAAAATAACAAAACAGATAAATGTAAATAAAGATTTTTACTTAACACCAGCAAAAGCAAAATACACATTATAAAATGGTGGTGGTGTTGTAAACTCTTTATTTTAAAAGGTAAATGTTTATATAAATTTTTACAACTAATAAAAACTTAACAAAAACCAAGACATTTTTAAATATTAATAAATTCAAAAAGTAAACAAATACATTGTCAAGAATGCAGTAAAATGTAAAGACTTTTGTCTTTTTATAAGAATTACTTGTCTTATTTAAATAAAGACACTATGTAACTGTGTAATATATTATTAAATAAAGCTAATGAATGTCCAAGAGCAGTGTGTTGTATTCGTGTTTTCTTGACTGTAGCCTAATAAAATAAATCAACAGCCAGTAGGTGCATAATGCTTGTGACATGCGTTGTGACATTTTTTTTCTGTATGTTATACAAACAAACTCTATTTACAATAGCGTAAAAAGACGGGGATTTTGACCACGTAATCATTTAATCAATTTGACGGCGGCGTGCCGCGGTGCCGGTGTTACGAGATTTTCGGTTTCTGAGATTTTCGGTTTCAGTGGGCGGAGCTTACATGAATATTCATGAGTTTCACGGACATGCGCATGAAACTGAGAATATTATTTCACGCTCCTCCTTGTATCTCCGCAGATATAATGTATTGTTTAAAAAAAGGTAAATCGTTTCAATGTCGCGCAAATGTATGCCTAAACTTCAATTGTTTTTTGTGTTTACAAAGTATTTATTAGTTTGCAAGTTTTGTGCAGTCGTAGGCCTACCTGACTGAAAGATTGCAGGCATTAAGCAAACTTCAACTAGTCGTACTGATTTCATTTCGTTTTGATTTTTTTTTCTTTGTGTCATGTGATGCTTTAAATCGGTCTTTTACTAATTGTCATAATTTGTTAATAAACAAATAATTTGGATTAAAAATTATGTTGGATTAAAACATAATTAGCTAATAAACTAAAAACTGAATCTATCCTGGTGTGATTGTTCTTAAATTCTTGTTCATTTTTCTTCATCAAATAACTTAACCACACAAGCATGAATGTGTTGCTTTAGAAGTACAATTTGGATTAAAACTGTCATGAGAAGTCTACATATTTTGTTATAGGCTTATAATATTGTTCAAAGGTCTTTATTTTTATGTTCACCAAGGCTGCATTTATCTGATGAAAAAAAATAAAAAAATGTTGTGAACTTTTCTCTAATTTATTTATTTATCCTGTGATGGCAGAGCTCCAACCTTCAGTGTCACATGAGTCATGACCCTTCAGAAATCATTCTAATATATGGATTTTCTGCTCAAGAAACATGTCTTATCACAGTTGAAAATGGTTGTGCTGCTTAATGAAGTGTGGAAACCATTATACAGTCGTCTGTTTTCCGGATTCATTATGAATTTTAAGTTTAGGCCTATGTCTTTACTGTCTTTTTAAAAACCAATATAATGCATTCTTGCTGAATAAAAGTTAACATTTAAATCATAGCATGGGTGTCGGAACCATTGTATGTGGGTGGGACAAGACCCACTCACTTTTTACGATCAATGATATTGGACCCACTCACTTTTATCGTCTCTAACATTCAGCACATGTCTGTTTACCTACCCCTAATCGATACACTTATTATTAAACACTTGTTAGACGCTTTATTTCCACTTCTCTAATATTTTCTAAATTTTTATTGAAAATAAATGCCTTTCCGATCTGATATGTGATGGGAAAAGGGAGAAGATTAAGTTCGGCGAAAGGCGGACTCGAACAGCGGGTCGATTTGTGTCAAAACTAAAGGCCGTGTGTCTTACCCCTACACTACTGCCGCTCTCGGTGATTCAGCGATTTCCGTAATTTTGTCTTTTCGAACTATACGTTTAGCAAACAAAGCTCTATATTTGTACTTAATATAATTGGCATCTATTCCAGTGAAGATTTTCTGAGGACCCACCCACATTTTTTTTGCTTCCGACGCCCATGAATCATAGTGATTCCAATTTTTTGTCATGCAAATCTTAAGAGTGATTAAAGTCAAGATGACAGAATGTCGTATACATGTTTTTAACATAGATTCAATAGTTTAAAGAAGTTTAATTTATCAAGATTTAAAGTCAAAAGTGTTTCTAATGAAGCCCAATTAAGAACCTACATGTTTATGAAACACCCCCCGGTTTCACAGAAAAAAGCTTAAGCTGTTTTAACTGAAAGCATATCTTAAAATAAGTCAGTTCCATTGTTTTGTCTCAAGATTTACCCATTAATGTTTTTTTCTAAGGCATGTTTAATATTAAAGCTAAATGTCCTAATTTAACTAAGGCCTAATGCTGGCTTAATCTAAACCATGTCTGTGAAACCAGGCCTTTATGACTCATAAATTTAGTGTTTGTTGTGCACCAAAATAGATCAGATATAAATGATCATCAATGTGTATTATCCAGGCAGGGCAACACATGGTCAAAGAGCAGATGACAGAGAGTAATAAAGTGTAGGTTGCAAAATGTTTATTAGGCCACTAACATGGTTGTGGATATTATTTCAGTCATTTCCAGAGGGATAACACAGTTTTAAAGCTTCATAAGGTAAGGTAACAGAAGTGCATAACAATAAATAAAATGATAATCTGTCATAAGAATATTCTTTATCTTCTCTTCTTTTGGAAATCAGTGTAATAATTCAGGTGTTCTGGAATATTTGGTTTCACAGTGTAAGTGGAACCTTAAACCATGAGATTATTACTCGTAAATTTATTTGTTTGTACAATTCATTTTATTGGAAACATGAAAAAACAATGCAATTTCAGCAACATTTTTCAGCACTGCGACTTTTACAACCACACAGCAGACAGTTCACAATAAGAGAACATGGAGAATGTTCAATTGTTTGGCTCTTGAAAAGGGAAAGTTTACAAATCATCTTCACTGTAGGCTATGTTACAAAAAAAAAAATATAATGTTCACAGATACAATAAAATAAAGGTTTATTTCAGTTGTTACGGGTAGTTCATCAACTGATAAAAGACGCTATCTCAAAAGCACAAAGGGAAATAACAACGAAATTAAATAGCTAAATGTATAGGCCTACGACTAGTCGAAGTTTGCTTATCCTAACATTACACGAAGTGAATGACTGCATTCAGTCAGAGACGAATTGCTCTGCATTCAGGCACACAAAACGTGCAAATATAATAATAAACAAACTCGTCTGAAACGATGGTTGTAGTTAGTCATAAACTCGCGCTGAAACTCTTTACCTTTTTTGAGATAATCCATTAAACATGCTGAGTAACATATGTGCGTGAACTAAAATTCTCAGTTTCACGTGCATGTCCGGGAAACTCATGAATATTCATGTAAACGCCGCCCACTGAAACCGAAAATCTCAGAAACCGAAAATCTCGTAACACCGGTAATGACAGTAGGCGGCAGGCGGTAGTTTTACTACGAAAGTAAATCTGACAGCGAAATAGCAATTCACTAAGTTACTAACCTGTCTTAAAGAACGTCTTGATCGGCTGGGATACAGCAACTCTCCTGGCCTCCCTCTCGTTCTTTTCAAGGCGTTTCTGGTACCCTGATTTATATTTTCTTTTCCTGACATTTTCAGCCCGTCTGTCAGTCTCCTGTTCTTCTTCTTCTTATTATTATTATTATTTTACGGCGGATCGCAAACAAATATTTGCATTACCGCCACCTATAGCTGAAATGGACCAGTGACACCTCGTATACCCAACATAAATTCCTCTTATTTACCCGCATAGAGACATCATCGAATTTCATCCGGCGCTGCGTGTTCAGCTCCTCCGTCCACTCAGCCCCCATGACAGGAAAAAAAATAGAAAATAAATAAATAAAATAAAAACCCACTTTAAATACGCTTATTTAACCCAGTACTTAACAAATAATCTACCAATAAATGTATTATACTCCTATCTGATTTTAATAAATTTTGAATACTCAACTTTACTCCGATTTTATTTAATTCCTCCTTCAACTCTTTCCTTTCAACCTTATATCTCCTACAGTGCATTATTACATGTTCAACTGTTTCACTAACCTCACATACCTCACATAAACCTGTTGGATGCTTACTTATTAAGTGCAATGTACCATTCAATCTTGTATGTCCTAATCTCAGTCTTGTAATCATATTCTCTTCATTCCTACTCCTACCTGATATTCTTCCCTTACCCACTGTTGACTGTATTTGATGCATATGTCTACCTTTTAGTTCATTGTCCCAATACTGCTGCCATAATTTCAAAATATGGTTTTTAATAATTGTTTTAATGTCTGACCTGCTAAATAAAATCTGTATATCTACTATTTCTCGTTCTATTGCCTTTTTGCTAATGCATCCGCCTCTCGTTACCTCTCAACCCAATGTGAGCTGGAACCCACAAAAACTGTACCTCTAAATTAGCTTGTTTAATTGAATATAATTCTTGAACTATCTCTATTACCATATCTTGTCTTGTTTCTGACTTTATCTCCTTCAAACTTATTAGAGCTGAACTACAATCTGAACATATTACTGCCTTGGATATTTTAACTTCCCTAATCCACCTTATTGCCATAATTAATGCAAACATCTCTCCAGTATACACCGATAAACAATCTTATATCCTTTTACTCTTATACACTTTAACCTTTGGAATAATGAATGCAGAACCCACATGACCAGTTTTGAATCTTTTGAAGCATCTGTAAAATGTGCATATACTCCCATATCTTGACCCAATATACAGTATTGTTCAAAATAATAGCAGTACAATGTGACTAACCAGAATAATCAAGGTTTTTAGTATATTTTTATTGCTACGTGGCAAACAAGTTACCAGTAGGTTCAGTAGATTCTCAGAAAACAAACAAGACCCAGCATTCATGATATGCACGCTCTTAAGGCTGTGCAATTGGGGTATTAGTTGAAAGGGTGTGTTAAAAAAATAGCAGTGTCTACCTTTGACTGTACAAACTCAAAACTATTTTGTACAAACATTTTTTCTGGGATTTAGCAATCCTGTGAATCACTAAACTAATATTTAGTTGTATGACCACAGTTTTTAAAACTGCTTGACATCTGTGTGGCATGGAGTCAACCAACTTGTGGCACCTCTCAGCTGTTATTCCACTCCATGATTCTTTAACAACATTCCACAATTCATTCACATTTCTTGGTTTTGCTTCAGAAACAGCATTTTTGATATCACCCCACAAGTTCTCAATTGGATTAAGGTCTGGAGATTGGGCTGGCCACTCCATAACATTAATTTTGTTGGTTTGGAACCAAGACTTTGCCCGTTTACTAGTGTGTTTTGGGTCATTGTCTTGTTGAAACAACCATTTCAAGGGCATGTCCTCTTCAGCATAGGGCAACATGACCTCTTCAAGTATTTTAACATATGCAAACTGATCCATGATCCCTGGTATGCGATAAATAGGCCCAACACCATAGTAGGAGAAACATGCCCATATCATGATGCTTGTGTAGCCCTGAGTGTTTATTGCCCCTTTAAGTGAGACAGATAAATATTGCCCTTTTAAATTTTGCACTTGGTAATGGAGTTCTGATAATAAGCACTACTGTGACGCATGTTGATACTGTTGAGATGTATTTTCTAGAAAAAAATATTGTTGTGATACTTAGCTCCACCAATAGAGGGCACCCTAAGCGTAACACTAGGCTGAGGATTGGTCACTGATGCTAGTAGAAGAAAAGAGCGCTCAGTATGTAATGAGTGAGTTTGAGTGTACACGCTACGGAAAGTGCTCCTGATCTAACCTGTTGTTTCATATGTTTATACAGGTAAGCTAATGAAAATGAACCCTCTAGTAGTACAAAACAGTATTATGTGCATATAAAACGGTAGTTTGTGCAAGAAATATAGAGATGTTCAACGTTACTGTGGTTGAGTTTTGGCACCTAAAATGGCGGACGATCGTATTAACAATGCTGATAAAAGCTCGTAACTTTCAGAATGAGTAAAAATTAGGAGTAAGAGTTTAAAAATATCATGATTCACACTAAAATCTGAGACAAGTGATAGGTGATGTACTGGATCGATGTGTAAGGACCTGAAATAGTCGTGTGTAGTGTTAGAGAAGTGAAGCTAAAACGCACACGTGTGAATAGGCCTATAATCACCCCGCTCACGTGTTAACTTCATTTAGTGTCGTCCGTCAGCCATTAATTGTAAAAAGAGCATTTCATGGTGCACTATTAATCGAAAAATCAGACTCAGAAATCAGACTTAGTGTTAAAATGACTTTATTATCAATTTGCTGCTGATATAGAAACTGATATTCGGTTAAAACGGATTAAATTAATTCATACAATAATAAAAAGCAATAAGAAAAGGTTTATAAATGCTGGGGTGATGTAGCTTTATATTGAATTGTGATTTTCAGTGTTTACGAGAATAGAGTTTGTACATTACTCGCCTGTATTTATGTTAACAGTGTAATGTGAGATTGCTATCTAATATATTTACCTCTGCATAGTGTAAAAGTGAGTATTGAACATGTTTAGATTTGAGTTACAGTGTTCATGGGTTTAGACAAGGTAACTTTTTAAGGATCTTGAATAGTGTGTCCAGTCAGTGTCGTGAATATGCATAAATGCTTGCACTTTGAGACATTATTTTTGATACTGGGTAAGAAAACTGATGCTAGTAGAAGAAAAGAGCGCTCAGTATGTAATGAGTGAGTTTGAGTGTACACGCTACGGAAAGTGCTCCTGATCTAACCTGTTGTTTCATATGTTTATACAGAAAATAAATGTGTTGCAGCAAGGAAGAGCACCGCCTCATTCTTAAGAAGTGTAACACTTGCACCTCCATGCTTCACTGTGTACTGTGGCTTGAATTCAGAGTTTGGGGGTCGTCTCACAAACTGCCTGTGGCCCTTGGACCCAAAAAGAACAATTTTACTCTCATCAGTCCACAAAATGTTCCTCCATTTCTCTTTAGGCCAGTTGATGTGTTCTTTGGCAAATTGTAACCTCTTCTGCACATGCCTTTTTTAACAGAGGGACTTTATGGGGATTCTTGAAAATAGATTAGCTTCACACAGACGTCTTCTAACTGTCACAGTACTTACAGGTAACTCCAGACTGTCTTTGATCATCCTGGAGGTGATCATTGGCTGAGCCTTTGCCATTCTGGTTATTCTTCTATCCATTTTGATGGTTGTCTTCCGTTTCATCCACGTCTCTCTGGTTTTGCTCTCCATTTTAAGGCATTGGAGATCATTTTAGCTGAACAGCCAATGATTTTTGCACCTCTTTATAGGTTTTCCTCTCCAATCAACTTTTTAATCAAAGTACGCTGTTCTTCTGAACAATGTCTTGAACGCAGCCTGTCCTCCTCCGAAAACGACACCATAGGTCGTTTGTGCATGCAGCATATTACGACCTATATTCACGTTTTGAAATTGAGCGCCCTCTAGCGGTCTAATACATAACGACAGTCTCGTTTGTCGGGTGTGACGTCATCAAATGAACTTTGACCCCGGTTTTTAATAAACAATGCAATGAGAAGAAGGAGTGACCCTGACCCTCATAATCCAGGTGGGTTTTATTTTATGTTCTATGTAAGTTATCTTTCTGATTGTCTGCAATTCATGTTTAAGTGCAGTTTGACGTTTACAAATAATTTGCGAATGTCACTGAACAATGTGATTTTACCATGGTAACTGTAGCTCAATCCTGTTATTAAAAGCCCAGTGACCACAAAGCGTACCTTTTTTTTTTACCACACTAGCTGTAGTTTTGTTGTGGTATTTGTATTTAATTAATAGTTACAAAGCATCATGCTTTTAACACTGTGGCTATACTGTGGTATTTGTAGTTAAAACACAGAAACTACTTATACAATGCTTGTACTAGCTGTACACTGTGTACTAGCTATTATAAAGCATGGTAACACAACACTTACCATGCTTTTACCTCAGTAACCATAGATTTGCTGTGGTATTTTGTAGTTAAAGCATAGTAACCACAACACTTACTATGCTTTTACCACAGTAACCATAGTTTTAATGTGGTAGTTGTAGTAAAAGCATAGTAACACTAACAACACCTTACCATATTTTTATGACAATGACTACAACACTTGCCATGCCTTTAATGCTCTTTTGTATTTCAATATTTATGTCATTGTAATTTAATATTTTTTCTGTCTTGCAGTTACTTCAGATCACCTACTCCTCCATCTCCCACAACAACTTTAAATCCAACAGCTCTTTTAAGAAGCCATCTCTCACAAAAGCTCACTTACTGTCTGTTTTTTTTTTCTGAACTGTAATCTGTAATTCATATACACATGTTTTTGCTCTTTCTTTCTCTTATTCATCTTGGCATATTTTTTTAAAACTCAAAACTAAATTTTGACCATTTATGTCAGAAAGCTGCTTGTAATTAACAGGGAACTTGAACTCAAAGCTCCCAATGCTGATCCGAAGAAGCTGCCATGGAGGCTGAACAAGTCCTTCAGGTTCAACCCTTCACAGGTAATGTTGAACACATTTCGCTGTAACAGATTTGCTTTAAGGAATGTATCTTTATTATTTTATGTATTATTAACTTTCCTTAAAGTCCTTCCTCTCATTTATATTGGTCACAGATCATTTTTAACACACTGTCTCAACATGTGTGTGTGTGTGTGTGTGTGTGTGTGTGTGTGTAAAAAAAAATATATACATATCTTTGTTTTTCTTTGTTTCAGCTGAAAAGGAAGTGATGTCAAGGGCTTGTTAAATCTGTCTTGTCCGTAGAGAGGGATGAATTTGGCCATCTTGTGCGTTTATGAACAAGACAAAAGCTGCAACTGCAAACATTTCCTGGGGTATGTCTGTGTTGGTCTTAACCCTTGATTGAACATTACAGCAGTTACATTTTGCACAGCATTGCATATTTCTTAAACTTTAAATATCACACTGCCTCATCAGTAAGAACCTAATAAGGCAGGTTTCCTCAAACTGGGTCCTGGAGGGCCACTGTCCTGCAGAGTTTAGCACCAACCCCAATCAAACACACCTGAGCAAGCTAATCAAAGTATTCAGGATCACTAGAAAATCACAGGAAGGTGTGTTTGATTAGGTTGGTGGTAAACTCTGCAGGACAGTGGCCCTCCAGGACCCAGTTTGAGGAAACCTGCCTTATTAGGTTCTTACTGATGAGGCAGTGATGTTTAAAGTTTAAGAAATATCCAATGCTGTGCAAAATGTAACTGCTGTAATGTTCAATCAAGGGTTAAGACCAACACAGACATACCCAGGAAATGTTTGCAGTTGCAGCTTTTGTCTTGTTCATAAACGCACAAGATGGCCAAATTCATCCCTCTCCACGGACAAGACAGATTTAACAAGCCCTTGACATCACTTCCTTTTCAGCTGAAACAAAGAAAAACAAAGATATATTTTTATATACATGTACACACACACACACACACACACACACACACACACGTTGAGACAGTGTGTTAAAAATGATCTGTGACCAATATAAATGAGAGGACGGACTTTAAGGAAAGTTAATAATACATAAAATAATAAAGATACATTCCTTTAAAGCAAATCTGTTACAGCGAAATGTGTTCAACATTACCTGTGAAGGGTTGAACCTTTGAAGGACTTGTTCAGCCTCCATGGCAGCTTCTGGGATCAGCATTGGGAGCTTTGAGTTCAAGTTCCTGTTAATTACAAGCAGCTTTCTGACATAAATGGTCAAAATTTAGTTTTGAGTTTTAAAAATATGCCAAGATGAATAAGAGAAAGAAAGAGCAAAACACGTGTATATGAATTACAGATTACAGTTCAGAAAAACAGACAGTAAGTGAGCTTTTGTGAGAGATGGCTTTAAAAGAGCTGTTGGATTTAAAGTTGTTGTGGGAGATGGAGGAGTAGGTGATCTGAAGTAACTGCAAGACAGAAAAAATATTAAATTACAATGACATAAATATTGAAATACAAAAGAGCATTAAAGGCATGGCAAGTGTTGTAGTCATTGTCATAAAAATATGGTAAGGTGTTGTTAGTGTTACTATGCTTTTACTACAACTACCACATTAAAACTATGGTTATTGTGGTAAAAGCATAGTAAGTGTTGTGTTACTATGCTTTAATTACAAAATACCACAGCAAATCTATGGTTACTGAGGTAAAACCATGGAAAGAGGTGTTTTGTGCTTTAACAACAAATACCAGAGTAAAACTATGGTTACTGTGGTAAAAGCATGGTGGTTAGTGAGCTTTAATTACAAAATACCACAGTAAAACTATGATTACTGTGGAAAAGCATGGCATGTGTTATGGTTACTGTGCTTTAACTAAAAACAGTACATAGTAAAAACTGTTACTGTGGCAAAACGATGGTATGTGTTGTGTTTACTGTGCTTTGACGACTTTACCACAGTAAAACTATGGCTACTGTGGTAAAAGCATTGCAAGTGTTGTGGTTACCGTAACAAGAAATAGCAGTCACAGTTACGCTGGGAGAAGCAGCATGGGCTGTGCTTTTACTACACATGACATGGTAGAGCGATAGTTACTATGGTAAAAACAGTGTGACGTTAAACGTGGACTTTGAACTTGATCCCTTTCCCACCACAGACGAATTTCAAATGAATATTACAATGAAAACTAACTACGCTGGCGTTGAATGATTTGAACACCACAGTGCTTGACAAAATGCGTCCTGTGTCGAAACACGACACCTTATTTCATTCATAAATACGGGGCGATCCACTACTTTATGGGATGGAAGGAACTCCTACCTGTATGTGTCTCGAAGTCATCCATAATCCAAAATCCATATTTTATAGAACTAAACCAGGGATAAACCGAATAGCTGAGAGAGTTGAACAAGTAGCTAGAAAACCCAGAATGCATTGAGGCGAGAGTTTCTGTGAGTGACATATCTCCAGTTGCCAGTAGGGGCGCTAATATAGAAAACGCTGCGTCTGGGTCGATTTTACAGACGGACACACGACCTTTATGGTCGTATGGGTTGGAGGACTTGTTGCTTGAACGACCCATTTTCCTCAGCTTTCAAATGCATGTTCAACAAGTGTTGGCTTCATCCTTAAATAGGGGCTACCTGATTCACACCTGTTTCTTCACAAAATTGATGACCTCAGTGATTGAATGCCACACTGCTATTTTTTTGAACACACCCCTTTCAACTAATTCAACTAATTGCCCAATTGCACAGCCTTAAGAGCGTGCATATCATGAATGCTGGGTCTCATTTGTTTTCCTAGAATCTACTGAACCTACTGGTAACTTGTTTGCCACGTAGCAATAAAAAATATACTAAAAATTCTGGTTAGTCACATTGTACTGCTATTATTTTGAACAATACTGTACTCCATTACATTATATACTTGTTTCATATGAACCCTCCTTTTGCCTTTTTTCTAATAAACTTAAATCTACTTCTGGTTGGGGCATGACCCATAATGGTACTGGAGATAAAGGAATTATTGGAGCATATCCAACCTCCTCCAATCTCATATCACTAACCAATTTCCTCACACTCCATCCAAAGCTATTACACTCTCTCTTCTCATATTCCCAACTAGGACTCATTACTTTCCTTGTTGGGCGATCCTCCCTCTGACCTTTTAAATTTGCCCAATAAGATGCCATTAATTGCGGTCTTCTTATCTGCAAAGGCATTTCACCCATCTCTACCTGAAGAGCCGAAACTGGAGAAGTTAGATATGCTCCAGCAAATTCTTAGTGCTTGAGACTGAATTCTCTCTAATTTAATTAAATGAGATTTATTTGCAGAACCATATACAATACAACCATAATCAATTATAGATCTTATCATAGATATATATATATATAGTTTTTAAAGCCAATCTATCTGCTCCCCATTCCTGACCTGAAATACATCTCATTACATTCACTACACGCTTACATCTTCCTACCATTTTTTCAATATGCTCTCTCCAAGTTAATCTACTATCAAACCAAACTCCTAGAAATCTTACTATACTTACACGCTCTAATTATTTTTTGTATAATTTTAACTTAACATCCACATTCCTCCTCATTTTAGTAAAAAGTATTATTTTTGTCTTTTCCACTGAAAACTTAAAACCATTTTACCCTGACCACTTTTCAACTTCATTTAGCGCACCTTGCAATTTCTTTGTGTTATAATCTATATTCTTTCCTCTAAACAAGATAGCTCCATCATCAGCAACAATGATTTCCCCATACTTCTATCAATCCTTGAGAAAACATCGTTAATCATGATAATAAATAAAAGTGGACTTATTACACTGCCCTGAGGTGTACCATTTTCAATTGCTCCACTTAAAGATATAGCTACACCCACCTTTACTCGAATACTTCTTCCAATTAAAAACTCTTTTATCCAATTATACATTCTTCCTTTTATACTCATTTTCTGTAGCTTTATTAATAACCCCTCTTTCCACAACATATCATAAGCCTTTTCTATATCAAAGAAAACAGCAAAGACACTTTCCTTATTTATAAATGCCTTTCTTATTTCATCCTCTAAAGATACTATTGGATCCATAGTCCCTCTACCATACCTAAACCCACTTTGATAAGAAAAACCAATCCATTTTTTCCAAATGATAAGTCAATCTATCAGCTATCATTCTCTTCATTACCTTACATAAATGAGAAGTTAATGCTATTGGACGATAATTTATAGGATTACTTGGATCTTTCCCAGGCTTTTTAATAGGTATAATTAATGCTTCCTTCCAACTTTGAGGAATTATACCCTCTATCCATATTCTATTATAAAATGTTAAAATCACTTCCATAGATGTTTCACTAAAATGCTTCATCATACGGTAACTAATCCCATCCACTCCTGGAGTAGATTGTTTCATTCTTCTTACTGCATTCTTTAACTCACTCATAGAAAATGGTACATCTAACAAATTATCTTCAGCCTCTTTTTTCTTCTCTATATCCGAATATTCCTTCATCACACCCTTCCTCATTTCCTTACTCTGTTCAGTCAAATTTTCTGAACTATTTACTTTTATAAATGCCTTTAAAAACATTTCCACTTTATCTCCATCCTCCACAGCTATTTCTCCTCCATACTTAAAACTGGATACGTTACACTTTTGAATCCCTTTCATTTTCTTAATCATACCCCATACTTCCTCTACTGGTGTATTCTTCCCTATTTCATCACAATAAGCCCAATACTGTTTTCTGACTTTCCTTATTATCCTCCTTACCTCAGATTGTGCTTGTTTATACTTTATTAAATCTTGAAAATTATGTGTTTTCTTAACCATCCTAAATGCTTTCCTTTTCCTTCTTATTGCACTAGTACATTCTTCCGTCCACCATGGAACTATTTTATTCTTCCTACCTCCTTTCCCTCTTGGTATATATTTATTTGCTGCTATTTGAATGGCATAAACAACATCATCACTAATCATTTCTACTGATCTATCTGGTTCTACTATAATACTCTTTAATCCCTCTTCACTCAGACTCATGAATTCTTCCCAATTCGCTTTATCAAACCTCCATCTACCAACATTTCCTTGACTCGCCTTACTTCCTCTCACATTCACACTAACAGATATCATTATTGGATAATGATCACTCCCAATAGTATCTTGTCGCAATATTTCCCACTCAGCGCTGCAATTGAATCAGACACCATTGTTAGATCTAACACAGACTCTTTACCTGTAGCCACATCTATTCTTGTATTACCCCCATCATTCAGACACACCAAATTTCTCTGATCTATCAAATCTTCCACCACCATTCCATTACAATCTGTCACTAAACCTCCCATAACATGCTCTGTGCATTAAAATCCCCACACCAAATTACCCTATCTTCATTAAGACCCCATTTGCTCTAACTCACTCAACACTAATTTCCTACAAGGATTATAAAAGTTTATTATTACATACTTTTTTCCATTCACCCATACCTCTACTACAAAATATTCTTGTGTTACACCTTTGCCTAATGTTCTATATTGCATGTCTTCCTTAATCAGAGTAATACACCCTCCACCATTTCCCTCTTCTCTATCTCTTCTCTCACTCACATATCCTTTAATAACAAAATCAAATCTAGGATTAAGCCATGACTCTTGTATACATATCAGATCCGGTTTAACTTCCATCTCATTAATAACACCTTTAAACTCCAATCCATTAGCCACAAGACTTCTCGCATTCCATTGTAAAATTAAAATCATCCTCCTAGCCAAACCATGCTTCCTGGCTGGACTGTATCTCACTAATTAGCCCATCCCTAACCATTTCCCATGATATGTCCTTTACTCCCAAGAATCTCTCTGCTTCCTTGACTATAATTTTAATCTTAGTTGTCTTCTTTTCAGTCTGTGCAGTACAATTAATTACTTCAGCTATGAACAACAAGAAATTTACTTTACTTACAATCATTCTCTTCCGTAATCCTACCTTCCTTCTCTGATATTTCCTCAATTCTCCTCTCTTTTTGCACTTCCCTATCTTTTCCTTTCTCTCTATTCCTTGTATCAACCACTTTAACAGCTTCTGCATACTTTATATTCCTCTTGGCTCTCTCATTCTGTACTTCAATTGCTTTCTTCCTCACCTCACATCCTCCAAACGCAACACTATGCTCTCCTCCAGAGTTGTAGCATTTTGGTCCTGCTCCTTCACATTTGCCATAATCATGTCCCCCCCCCACATCTTGCACATCGTTTCTTCGCTTTACACACCATAGCCACATGCCCGTATTTTTGACAATTATAACATCTTAAAGGAGGAGGCACAAAAGGCCTCACTGAATAACTGATAAATCCAAGGTTGACCTTATCTGGCAAAATAACTCCATCAAACCTAAGCTCAACAGAGAGACTCTCCATTCTGTTCCCTTCTCTACTCATAAACAGTCGACTAGCACCAACTATTTTACCTCCACCAATGTTACTTTTAAGCTCTTCCATAGACACTCCTAATGCCACTCCAGATATTACTCCACTTACCCACTGCCTCTGTCCTACAATCTTACTACTCACCACTTCCTGCTTACACATTACTTTAATCTTCATCACTTTCCTTCTTTGCTCTTCACTATTACAAACAATCATCAAATCTCCATTACTTAACACTTTTGCCATCTTAATTTCTCCAACTACTTCCCTCAACTCTTTTGTTAATACAATTGGACTTACCTTTTGTATTCCACCATCCTCTTTAAATTTCAATATTACCTTCAACTCATCCAAATTTACATTCCTCACCTCCTGTTCATTTCCACTCTCCCCTGAACCTCTTACCTCTATCTGATGTTTTTCTTTCTTTTCTTTGTACCTACCTCTTCCCTTATATCTAAATTCCTCTCTCCTTTCCTAATTCCATTTGTTCATCTTCCACATCCGTATCATCAACACTAACTAGTGTCTCTGGTCCATTTCAACTATAATTTTTCTTATATTTTGACATGATCGATTTCGCTGCATTTACCTCGCGCGCAACTTCCGGTGATCCGATGCCGCGTCTTCTTCTTCTTCTTCTTCTTCTTCTTCTTCTGTTTTATGGCGGTTTGGCAAACCAACTTATAAAAGTGCATTCCCGCCACCTACTGATCTGGAGTGTGAAGCTCACATGTAATCTACTTAATCATCTATTTACCTAAAAAAAAAAAAAAAAAAATCTAACTCTATTCATTATTCCTATCCTTTTTAAATATTTCAACATTATTTCATATACTCTTGTTTGCATTAACCCATTTCCTAATAGCACCTGCATCGATATATTTTTAATTCTGATAAGTTCTAATTCTTGAGATAATTGAAATCTTTTCCTTTCGTATGCAACACATCTTAAAAGAATATGCTCTACCGTTTCAGGTAGTCCACATTTGTCACAATAACCATTTTCATGTTTTCCCATCCTCTGCAGACTGTAATTTAATGTTGTATGCCCTATTCTCAATCTTGATATGATTACATCCTTTCTTCTATTGCCATACCTTATCCTTTCAGTACCAACACATCCCTGAACCTGATATAAATGTCTTCCTTTTTGATCACACTCCCACATTTTTTGCCATTTATTTCTTACTTCAATCTTTATTAATCTCTTCATTTCAGCTTTACTTATTGAAACCATAAATTCAACTTGATTTTGTTTCATTGCTTTCTTTGCCAACTGGTCCACTTCTTCATTCCCTTCCACTCCAACATGTGCTGGCACCCAAAGGAAATATACTATTATACCCAACTGCCTTACTCTGTACAAACATTGTAAATTTCATATATTACGTCTTGTCGTGCTTCAGATTTTCCACTCTGTATACTTTTAAGTGACGCCATTGAGTCTGCACATATCACTGATGTATTAGGTTGCACCTCCTCAATCCACTGTAAAGCTATACATATTGCAATTAATTCAGTAGTATATACTGAAATATGATCTGTTACTCTCCTTGCTATTTTTACTTTAAATTTAGGTATATAAATAGCTGCTGCTGTTCTTCCAGATTCTGGTTCTTTAGACCCATCAGTATATATCTGCAATACTGAATAATATTTTTGGTTAATATATTGTTGTATCATTGTTACTGTTGAAATGTTCACATCCTTATTTTTAATCTCATTATGTATATCTAGATCAACTAGTGGCATTTGAAATAACCATGGAGGAATTACAGGAATCGCCACTGATGGTGCAATCTCGTATACTTTCAATCCCATGCTCTATGCCTCCTTCCCAACAGTCCACCCAAAACTTTCTTTTTCTTTATATTCATACTCCCAACATTCTTTTTAAATTTTCTTAACTGGATGACATTCCAAATGACCCATTACTCCAGTCCAGTATACCATCTTCAACTGAAGTCTGCGCAATTCTAGAGCCATTTCTCCTGATTCTACCTGTAACGATACCACTGGAGATGATCTCACTGCTCCGCAACAAATTCTCATTGCTTGTGATTGTATTATCTCAATCCTTTTAATACTTGTTTTACTTGCTGAGCTGTACACCATGCTATAATCAATGTTCGATCTTATTACTGCTTTATATATTCTTTCCAATGACTCTCTACTTGCCCCCCATTCTACTCCTGCTAAGCACCTTAATATGTTTATCCCTTTTTTACATTTTTCTATCATTTTCTGAATATGTATTCTGAAGTTTATTTTTGAGTCCATCCACATTCCTAAATATCGAACTACATTTACTTCTTCTAACTGTTGCCCATACATTTTAATATTCATAGATGGTTTAACTTTCTTATTCGAAAAACATAACACCTGAGTTTTTGCCACAGAAAATCTAAAACCCTATTTCTTTGCCCAATTCTCAACCTCATTTACAGCTTTTTGCATTTTCTTTTCCACATACGCAACATTTCGCCCCCTTATCCATAAAGCTCCATCATCCGCATACAATGACCTACTTACTCCCACATCCACGTTGAAAAAAATATAATTTATCATCAAGATGAAAAGAATAGGACTACTTACACTTCCTTGCGGAGTACCATTCTCTATAGGATATGTATGGGTATGAGGACCCCACTCTTACTTGAATTGTTCTTCCATACATAAAATCCAATATCCAATTATACATTTTCCCTTCTATCCCCATACTATCTAACAACATTAATACACCCTCCTTCCAAAGCATGTCATACGCCTTTTCTACGTCAAAAAACACACCTACTACAACCCCTTTACTAACTTGTGCTTTTCTTATTTCATTTTCCAGACATACCACTGCATCCATAGTATTTCTCCCTTTTCGAAATCCACTCTGATAAGCTGATAAAAGGTTCTTGCTTTCTATAACATATGTCAGTCTATTCATAACCATTCGTTCCATTAGCTTACACATGTTTGATGTCAATGATATTGGTCTGTAATTACTGGTCTGTGTGTTATCCTTCCCAGGTTTTGCTATTGGTATAATAACTCCGTGCTTCCATGCTTCAGGTAAGTCCCTCTCTCCCATACCATATTAAAAAGTTTTAATATCATACTCAATGACATATCTGATAAATGTTTAACCATCTCATTACATATATCATCTTTACCCGGGGAGGTCTGTTTAACCCCTGCCAGAGCTCTCTTCATCTCAAACAGTGTAAAATTGGACTCTAATGTACCTCCTGCTGGTATTTTTTTTTAAATATCTTCTTAAGAGCCTTATTTCTTTTTAAATTAATTCACTACATCTTTCATCCCACCATGGAACTGCCTTTCTTTTCTTGGTATTTTTATTTTTTCCAATTACCTCCTCTGCTGTATTCCTAATAATTTCATTTTTTTTTCACTTAATATCTCTATGTCTCCATTAACTTTGTTTAATTCAGCCATTTTATTATTACATAATTCTTTATACATATCCCAGTTTGCAGTCTTAAACTTCCACCTTGGATTACTCTCCACTACTGCTTGAGTTACATCAACCCCTATTTTAACAAATATTGGAAAATGGTCACTTCCAATTGTGCTTTGATTCATTATGCTCCACTCACATTTCCCTGCCAAGTTTTCAGACATTAACGTTAAATCCAATGCAGAATCATGCCCACAATTAACATCTATTCTAGTATCACCCCCATCATTAACACAAATTAATCCTCCCCAATCAAGCATTTCTTCCACCACCAACCCATTAAGATCTGTTCTAGCACTCCCCCACAATGAATTGTGAGCATTAAAATCACCACCCCATATCACTTTGCTACCTATATTCCCTCCAATTCTTTCTAGTACATTATTATTTAACTTCTCACACGGATTATAAAAATTTATCACTTTGATACTTTGATTCCCTTCCCATATTTCCACCACCACTACCTCTTGTTCTATATCCACTTCTACATTTCTAAACCCAATTCCTTGTTTAATAAATGTAGCTACCCCTCCACCATTCCCTTGTTTTCTATCTCTTCTTATTATCGTATACCCGTGTATTATAAAATTCAACTGTGGTTTGAGCCATGTTTCTTGCTCACAGATTAAATCCAGGTCAATTTCTTGATTAGATATATATTTCTTAAATTCTTGCCCATTAGCAATTAAACTTCGAGCATTCCATTGCATTATTAATATCACCATTAAGATCCACCACATCCTAATTGCGTGTTTGTTATCTGTACTTTTAATTTGTCATTAATCATGTCTACGGTTATTCCTTCCATCTCTAAGTACTTTTCTGCTGCTTTGATTATTATTTTGATTCTTTCTGTCCGACTTTCCGTTTGAGCAGAACAGTTCACAACTTCTGCCATAAATGTTACAAATGCCACTTTGTCTGCAATATTTGATGTTTCATTAACTTCCCCCTCTTCGCCATTCATTTTTTCTTGAGGAATTGATACCGTAATTCTTCCTACTTTGTTATTTTTTTCGACTTTCTTTAGAGCTTCAGCATAAGATATTCCTTCCTCTACTCTAACGTTCTGCACTTGTACTGCATGTTTCCTCACCTTACATCCTCCATATCCTGCACTGTGATCACCACCACAATTACAGCACTTGGGAGAAACTTCTTGTCCACACTTGCCGTACTCGTGCTCACCCCCGCATCTCGCACATCTCTGTTTACCCCTGCACACTGCCGCTACATGTCCATACTTTTGGCATTTATAACATCTTAGGAGGGGGGATATATGGTCTTACCATGTAACTTACAAATCCTAAGAACACTCTACTTGGTAGTTTCTCTTCATCAAAGTTGATCATCACTGAAAAACTGTAAATTTTTTCATTGTTTCTATTGCATGTCAATCTCTTCACGTCTAACACAGCTGCTCCAGTTAAACCTTTCTTAATCTTTTCTATTGGAACTTCTGGGGAGATTCCTGATATAACTCCTTTAACCCATTTTTTCCCTTCTGGGATCGAGCATATCACTTTTGCCCTAGAATCATGCTGTTTTTGTTGTTTGTTATTTTTACAAAATAACATCAATCTCCCGTCCCTAAACGACTTGACACTTTCGATCGCTCCGATCATTTCTTTAATAGCTTTAGAAAGCTTCAACGGATTAATTGCATTACTAGATCCAGCAGCAAATTTCATCATTACCTTATATTCTTCTTTTCTCCTTCTTGCCACATGCTTTCCTTTCTCACTATCAGTTTCTGATACCTGACCGCTACTTTTTTTCCTTTTTCTGTTTACTACTACATTCCATTCGCCTTTTCCATTCCCTCCGCTGTCTGCGCCAAACATTTCATCCTCCATTTCCGGATCACTACCGGAATCAACTCCACTCCCTACCATGCATGCTCCAGTCACAGATCAGCTGTTCAAGACCTAAGTCAAATTCAAAACGCCTGGTTATGAGTTATGGTAAAATTCACGATCAACACGAGTTTGATTACAGCGAATACTCAATTTCCCAAAAGCACTGTGGCTAATCGAAGAGGACTTCCTTCTGCATCGCTGTTTGCACACTTCGATCATCTGCGTCTCCTGAAGATGACGTATTTTCACGAGGGCGTGCCCCCGTTTCTTGACTCCACCCCCACGTCAAAACAGTGCCACAAAGAGAAGCGCGCAGAAAAGTGCAGCGCACAGGAAAAACGGTATCGTGAGCGCACACTTGACTGAACCGCAGAATAAAATGAGCTTTGCAAATTATTTAGTAGGTTTGCCCTCGTGAAAAAAAAGTATACTTTATTGTATTTCAAATATATTCTCTTTTCCAATAGTATATTGTAAAGTTCTGTGTACTTTTGTAAAGTGTACTTATTTGAACATTACTTTAAAATATATTTTTTTGTATATTTTAAACTGTATGCTCAAAATTGCCATTGTAACAAATTAACAATGCACCAAAGCATATTTAAAAAAATACATAATTAATATCATTAAGCTGTAGTATATTTAAAGTTAAATAATGTTTAAGGTTATTTATTCATGCTTAAGTGTTCAAATTAAGCATGAATAAATAAGTGTTAAATTATGACTAATGCACTAAAAGGCCATTTATATGCAGTGTATGCTATAAGCCCTACTTTAGTTACACTAGCTATATAGTGATTTAAGTGCAAATGTTTAATAAGTTTACAGAGAAGAATCGCTTCGGTTACTAACGTAACCTCGGTTCCCTGAGAAGAGGGAACGAGTATTGCGTTTGCTAACGCCACGGGAATTCCTTTCCTCGAGATATTGAAGCAAAATTTTTATCCTAAAAATTACCATATAACACGCAGTGCAGCTGCACAGCTCTCAGCAGGAAGCTGCTGCGTGATTGATTGGCTGTGCCGCTGCAACTGCAGCAACCTATGGCGAGACCGCTGGGTGGGACGGACCAATCGGGTCCTCTATATTCCCGCCACAAGGGGCAACAGAATTTGCATAGCCAAGGGTACATAACTCCCTGTCTCGCTAGGTTAGTCAGGTTAATCGACTGAAACGACTCCTGAGAAAGCGGCACGGCAAGCAACGCAATACTCGCTCCTCTTCTCAGGGAACCGAGGTTACGTTAGTAACAAGCGCTCACTTTCGAGAGTACTCAGACATTGCTTTGCTAACGCCACGGGAACCAATGCAAAACGCCGTGCTTGCTTAACGGCTCTGAAGCCCGGAGACACCATACCCCAGCCGACCTAAGTGGGCCGTAACATGGTATCATGAAGTCCCAATATAAGCCAGACCTGAGTCGGGCCATTTAATGAAATAACACATAAGATACAATATATATTTATATATATCTATATCTATATATGAGTAGACCAGACATAGTCAGGCCATGAATAGTGAATGACCAGATAACTGAGTCATATAAGGAGTGCTTATGACTTATACAAATACTTTACCCAGGCCAGAATACCGAGCCTTAATGGGTCAGATGTATTTACACAGCAAGAAGCCCAGCCTGTAGGGCAGGAACCTCTAAATTATAAAACCTGATAAAAGTGGACGGTGAGGCCCAGCCTGCCGCCGCACAGATATCATTCAGAGAAATGCCAGTAGACCAAGCCCACGAAGAGGCCATGCCTCTAGTCGAATGGGCTTTGACGCCTAAAGGGCAGCTGAGATTTTTAGACTCATAAGCCAGTGAGATAGCATCCACTATCCAACGTGACAAGGTCTGCTTTGAAACCGCGCGGCCGCCAAAGCACACAAAGAGCTGTTCAGTGTGCCTGAAAACAGCGGAACGCTCTATGTAAATTCTCAGCGCTCTGACAGGACAGAGCAAATTAGCATCCTCTTCATCTAACGATGATGAAAGTGCTGAAAGTGAAATGACCTGTGCTCTGAACGGAGTTGAAAGCACTTTAGGTACGTGATCCATGCCTTGGTTTGAGGACGACTTTAGAATCGTTTGGCCCAAATTCCAGACAAGAGGCGCTCACAGAGAGCGTGTGCAGATCACCCACCCGCTTAACTGATGCAATCGCTAGCAGAAAAGCGGTCTTTAGTGACAGGAGCTTTAAGCTCACCGAATGCAGAGGCTCGAATTTAGAACCTTTCATGGCATCCAGGACCGTAGACAAGTCCCATATAGGAACTGAAGGGGGGCGAGGTGGGTGAAGCCTTCTAGCCCCTTTAAGGAAGCGCACGATAAGATCGTTCTTTCCCAGTGACAGTCCGTTCACTTGAATGTGGTGCGCTGCTATAGCGGCCACATAAACTTTGAGCGTGGAGGGGGAACGACCCGCGCCCAACAGCTCTTGTAAAAATGAGCACCTCTGACACTTCACAATTGTGTGGGGTCAGGATCCGTGTTTTACACCAGTCTGAAAAGACTGCCCATTTGCCTGAATAGAGCCGCCTGGTCGCGGGGGCTCTAGCTTCAGCAATAGTGTTTAATACATTTTCAGAGAGGTTCTCATGTACCCGTTGATGGGCCAGACATGAAGCGCCCATAGATCGGACGGGATGCCAGATCTGCCGTTCGCCTGCATGAGGAGGTCTCTCCTCAGCGGAATCGCCACGGAGCAGTATCTGACATCTGACTTAGCAGTGAGAACCATGGTTGATTTCTCCAAAGCGGGGCTATTAAAAGCACAGCGCAGTTGCTCTCCCAGATCCTCTCTATAACCTGAGGTAACATTGAGACTGGGGGAAAAGCATAAAGAGGAAGGTTGGGCCTTTCGTGGGCCAACGCATCCTTGTGCTTGGAGAAATATGTTAGGCATTGAGCATTGTCTTGTGAGGCGAAAAGATCCACTTTTGCCTCTCCAAACCTGCCCCAAATTGTCTGAATTGTGTGTGGGTGAAGAGACCACTCTGCTGGGGACACTTTGTCCCTGGACAGCATGTCCGGACCCAAATTCAGAATGCCTGGCACATGAGTCGCCCTCAGCGAACTCAGGTTGCGCTCTGCCCATATTAGGAGTTTTTCCGCCATTGCGTGCAGATTGAAAGATCTTAGACCGCCCTGGTGATTTATATAAGCTACCACCGACCTGCTGTCCGCTCGGACTAGGACGTGGTGGTGCTTTACGGAAGGAAAGCTCTTAGCGATAACGTGACCGCTTTCATCTCTAGACAGTTTATGTGAAGGCTCTTTTCCGAGTCTGACCAGAGACCGGAGACTGGCCTGCCCTCGTGAAGGGCTCCCCAACCTAGGTTGGATGCATCTGTCGAGATAACCTTCCACTTCGTAACAGTGCCCAAGCTCACTCCCGTCTGATACCAGACAGGATTTTTCCAAGGAGCCAGAGCCAAAACACAGCTGTGATCTACCTTGATTCGTAATCGCCCGAGAGCCATGCGTGAGCTGGAACGCGCGATTCAGCCAGCGCTGTAATGGGCGCATGTGTAACAGACCAAGTCTGAGAACTGGGGCCGCGAGGCCATGAGACCCAACATCCTCTGAAAGTGTTTGAGAGGGGTGAGTGCACCGGACCTGAGGGAAACCACTCGGTTCTGAACAGAGAGCGCGCGCTGTGACGTCAGTCGCGCGTTCATCTGCAGTGAGTCCAATACTGTTCCCAGAAACGAAATGTTCTGTGTGGAGACAATGAGCTCTTTGCCACGTTGATTCTGAGGCCCAAACATTTCAAATGGTTGAGAAGCCAAGATCTGTGGTTTAATAACTGTATCTCTGACTGAGCTATTATGAGCCAGTCGTCGAGATAGTTGAGAATTCTCATTCCCCGAAGCCTCAGCGGGTTAGCGCCGCTTCCATGCACTTCAGAACGTATGGGGGCCAGAGATAGACCAAAGGGTAGCACCCTGTATTGGTATACTTTCCTCAAGGCGAATCTCAAGAATGGCCTGTGATGAGGGGCTATCTGTATGTGGAAATAGGCATCCTCTAGATCCACAGTGAAAACCAATCTCCCGGGCGAACGTGGCGCGAGGATTTGTTTTGTTCTCAACATTCTGAACGGGCGCTTCATAAGGGCTTTGTTCAGGTGTCTGAGGTCTAGGATGGGTCTGAGACCACCGTCCTTTTTTGGTACAAGGAAGTAGCGACTGTAAAAACCCGACTCGCTCTGTGAGGGGTGCACGGCTTCCACCGCCCTTTTATTTTTGATATCTCGGTTCAAGCACGTGACTTGTGTCGCTTTCACCGTTGTCTCTCCACGCGCGAAAGCGGTGGTCTGCAGCAAACTGTAGCGAGTAACCTTGTTTTATTATGTTCAACACCCATTTTGAAATGCCGGGATGGCCTGCCAGGCCTCGCCTTCGGGCCAGGGGCTGAATTAATTTGTGGGTCGAGTCGCTGAGTAACAGGGACTCGGTGGCCCGATAATGTTGCGTTAGAGTGGCACTTATGAGGGAATTGTTTCCCGCCGCCTGAGTACAGGGGGCTGGGGGACATAGAATATAGGTGCTTGTGTACAGGCGAGCGCGTTTGAGCACGGGCTCGTTGTCTGTGAGGATAGTGTTTCCAGCCACCTGAGTGCAGGGAGCTGGGGAACATGGGGGAGTGATTGAGTGTAGGGGTACATGCTTTATTGCTGGCACACTGCCTACAGAGAAAAACTCTTTTCGTGACCCATGTGGGTCGCCGTAAAACGGCGTTTGTGTACAGGCGAGCGCTTTGCTTGCGGGCTCGTTGACTGTGTATGTGATGTTCCCAGCCACCTGATTGAAGGGAGCTAGGAACGCTTTTGAAGAGAGCGAGGTGGTAAACCGCCAAGCGGGCATTATCCAACCTCTCTTCGTGCCTCTGGCTAGGACGGCCGCGGCTCAGGTTTCGACACATTGCTGGGTCGGGGACCTCGACGCCCGGAGGTTTGCTGCGGCTCGAGAGCGGAGCGCTGTCCGGCTTGAAGCCCGCACGAGGTTGTTGAGCTGGCTGCGCCGCTTGGTGGGCTGGGCCGGTCCAGCTTTAGCATGGCGGCTAGTAGAGGAGCTGGAACGCTTGGGCAGGAAATGTCGCATTGCCTGTGAAGCCTTTTGTGCCTCAGTGAAGCGCCCGTGAATCCAACCACGGAGGGACCGAATAGTCCTGAAGGCGACATGGGCGCGTCCAGGAAAGCAGTCTTGTCCGAGTCTTTCATCTCGGTTAGGTTAAGCCACAAATGGCGCCCAATACCGTTTGGCCATACATCTGCCGATCGCCTGGGCGTTGGCCTTGGTGGCACGCAGGCCAAGTCAGTGGCGCCGCGCAGATCCTCAGAACCTCGTTATCCGGGACAGACTCATCCAAGGAACGGAGGAGTTTGGCCTGGAAGACTTGAAGCACCGCCATAGAGTGAAGTGTGGCCTGGCCGGGCGGAGGCGTATGCTCGACCGGCGAGGTTGGAAGTAGTGCGGCAGGCTTTGGAAGGGTGCACAGCCTTAGACTGCCATCCTCTGGCGGAGGGCGGGCAAAGGTGTGGCGACGGCTTCCTCGAGGAGGAAGGGCTTGGTATCCTTTCTGAGCGCCATCGACCACCGAGCGCTGAAGAAAAGGAGGACTTGGCGCGAGAAGAAAATGGCGCTTCCACGACTTGGTTAGTTCCTCGTGGACTTCCGGAAAGAAGGAGCGGGTTTTAGAGCGGTTGGTTGGCGACGGTTCTCAAAACCACTCGCCAAGTCTGCTTCTCGTGGGCTCCTCGGGTTGAGACCAGTCAATGCCGAGGTCGTCCACGGCCTTGGTGAGCAGGCGTATGAGCTCAGCGTCCACCGAGGTTTTGCCGCCGCTGGCAGTCCGCGTCGAAGTGGCGTGCTCGAGACGGTATCCGACCACCCGCTGGATGCAGCAAGAGAAAGGCTGTCATCCTCCTCTTCCTCCTCCGGTCCGCCGAAGGAAACAGCAGCCGCCAAACGAGGGGAGCTGTGCTGTTCCTCGACGAACATGACAGGCGATGGCGAGGCACGCGGGGAAATGACCGGCGTGTGCTCGCCAGAGCGCCCGGGGCCTCTGGTCGCGACGCTTTTTCCGTGGCTCGAGAGGCTGAGAGCAAGGGACGGGATTCGGTCGAAACTGGCGAGCCGAGCCCAAGGGTCTGCAGCGCCAGTTCGCCGCACCGGCAGCCGCCTGGTTGAGTGCAGCCTGCGCGTGGTCTCGCCCGAGACATGATGCGCAGATGATGTGTCGATCCTCGCCCGCACAAAGCCTCTGCACGAGGCACAAGAACGAGACATAGTAAATGGTAAAAGGATATATGCCGGATGGCGCAGCTGGAAGGCAGGCTGAAGGCGGAGATTCCGACGTCCTCAGGCTGCAGAGTTCCGCTGGGTGCGTGTCGACGGCAGGCTTCGATCCAGAGCTCAGCGAGGTGAGTCGCTGAAGAAGAATTAATCTGATTAACCTAGCGAGACAGGGAGTTATGTACCCTTGGCTATGCAAATTCTGTTGCCCCTTGTGGCGGTAATATAGAGGGACCCGATTGGTCCGTCTACCAGCGGTCTCGCCATAGGTTGCTGCAGTTGCAGCGGCACAGCCAATCAGCACGCAGCAGCTTCCTGCTGAGAGCTGTGCAGCTGCACTGCGTGTTATATGGTAATTTTTAGGATAAAAATTTTGCTTCAATATTTCGAGGAAAGGAATTCCCCGTAGCGTTAGCAAACGCAATACGGGAGTACTCTCGAAAGGGAACGTGTTAAAATCATACACACATCTATATTAAACCAACAGCACACTTAAAATACAACGCAAGAAAATATGAGTTGAGTAGTCTTATCGGAATTCAAATGTCTCTTCAATTGGTCTGTGACCAATCAGATTGTGTTGCTCAATGCCTGCAGCCAATCAGAGACAGAGCTGCTGACGGTACTCGTCTGGCTGACGCTGGCTCACTCGCGGGAGGTTTGCCCTTTTGCAGCCTTGCAGGTGAAGTACAATGTTGGTTTACATTATTTATTTAATAAAACATTGAGAGCGGAAAGTACATGGCTCATTCTTCGACCAGTTCAATTACGCCACATCGCAGCCTGAACTTGATGGTGATGATAAACTGTTTTGGAATAAAACGGCCTAACGAGAATCGGAGAAAAAGTCCTGCTGTTTGGAGGTAAATAATAAGTTACTGTTAGACTATTGTAACTAAACGTGAATAAAAAGTTGTATGCAGCCGACCTTATCTCTTGTATATTCTGTTAACAGATGCTGTTCTTCACGAGTGTTTGCTGTCAGCTGTCTCTGATGATGTGTAAGCGGCCACCAGGCGCAAGTGTGACAATCAGCAGCTCATCAGAAAATGGCATACAATGTGTAATTTATATTTATGTATAGAGACGGTAGGTGGAATTAGTTCAATAATATATTTTCCAACATCTTCCAGTGTTCATTTAATGAAAAACATAAGTTAATTTTGTTTAGCTTTGCTGAAACCATGTGAAACCATTAATAATAACCGTTAATGAAATGTCTCTCCATTAGTTATGTTTGTCAGATTATATATATATATATATATATATATATATATATTGCTTGTGTGTTCTGAAGATACTGGTAATTAATTTGTAATGTACTTACAACACAAATAAAGTATAATATAACACAAATAAAGTAATACAAATAAAGTATGCTTATAATACAAATAAAGTATACTATAACACAAATAAAGTACACTTATAATACAAATAAAGTACACTTATAATGCAAATAAAATATACTTAATACAAATAAAGCACATTTAATATCACTAATCATGCATGTAATTATGCCCTATACTTAAAGTGTACTAAGTATACTTAAAGTTGTTCCAATTTAGCACATAAAAGTACACTAAATACACTTAAAGCTATGCTTTAACACAACTTAATTACAACTAAAATATACTTAGTACAAAATTAGTTGTTTCAAAATAGCAAACTTCAAGTTAACTATTCATTAACACACTTCAAGTATACTGAAAATTAGTCTGGCTGCAAGTATACTTAGCATACTTTTTTCACTAGGGTGAGCATGAAAAATATGTGGCAAAGATAAAATAGGATTACAGCTGTCACTGATTTTTGTCATTGATTATATTTTTATTTTTGCACTACTTTATTTTATTTTGCAATTCATTATTTTTGTTTGCAAAACTTTTTTTTCCGCTCAATACTTTATTTTTCTTGTGCAAATCTTTATTTTTGTTTGCAAAACTTTTTTTTCTTTTGCAATACTTTATTCTTGTGCAAAACTATGTGGCATTATATTGACTCCATACATTTTACAATCAAAGCTGAAGTAATGACGCAATTGGTCACGAGACATACGACAGCCAATGCTTCCTGTCATCGCCAACGTTTTGCGACAGCAGCGTCATTGTCACGATTTGTGGAGAGTGACAAGATAGAAATATGGATTCTTTTACGTTATATATAAAAATGATGGTAGAGCATCAATATGCCTGTTCAGGTGAAAAGTGGGAGAAGGACTTGGGCCCTACTCAGGATGAAATGGTTTGCATGCTGTCTATTTAGTGACACTTTGCGTATTTAAATGATAACTATTACTTAATCATGTCAAATGTTCTTTATTTTTAGTTAAAGTATGTGTTGGACACAAATAGGCCATCACGAGAAATGATCATAAAGCAAGGCCAATTTTGCCTCACACGAGAAGACTTCTGGAGTTTGGGTTTAAGCCAGTGCATGGGATCTAATGTGCGTATGTCGTGGTTTACTGCCCAAAAAAACATAATCCCAGATAATGCATTATGTTCCAGTGTTCACAAAGATTTGAATGAATAAATAAATAACTTTATAAACTGTGTGTTTCTTAAATGCAGACATTTATATTCTGTATGCTGTAGACAAGTAGAACATATCTTTAGAAAATGAAATATTTTAATATAAACAAACACAGACACTTGTATATATATCTGTATTTCACAAATGGGGTCAAGCAAATGTAAACTATTTAATCAATGTAATTATTGTCCGTATTAACCTTGAAATATATACATTTGTATTTTCCAAATGAGGTAAGGAAAATATCCAATTTAGTTTAATTGTATACATTTTTATTAATTGAATGTATTAGTTGCTTTTGTATTAACCTTGATATACTTGACCAAAAGTGTATTTTTCAAATGAATCACTAGTAAAGAGTAAAAAGTAACTACTTCCTTAATTAGATTAAAAAAGATGTGGAAATATAAGTTTTTTTTTGTTTGTTTTTTGTGATTTTAAATGTACAGTCATGAATCCAAAAATCAGGAAGCTGATGTTTAAACACATTTTCTCCACATATATGGAATAATCAGTATATATTATCAGTAAATCTCTTCCCTGATAATGTTTAATAAAGGCATTTGTTTTTGTTTCAGACTTGGTAAATAATAATGGAGACTTGCATTCTTATAAAGTTCTTACTCTAAGTTCTTTTTATTTATTTAGAGTACTAAGTTCTTTTTATTTATATACTTCTCTATCCCCTCATGTTCATTGTTCTATATTGTTTCTTTTGTATTGATTTATAATTATGCAATAACAAATTACTAGATTAGATCGTGTAGCCTACTGTCAAATAACCATACACTGTAAAAGTAAGCAAATAACAACCATTATAACAACTGCCGTAAATTGTTTCAACATGTTAGACATGAAGTAGCCGCATTTTCACACATGCGCAGAACAAATCGTTTTTCCGGTACGGATCAAGTATGATCTTCGGCGGGTGGACTCTGATAGCTTTTGGGGATTTTCTACACAAAAATCAATCGTTTGGCCTCGAAATACTTGGAATATTTCTACTTTTTAAATAAAGTGTGCCTGCAGTCGTATCTGCCTGTTATATCCTGTTTTTTTTATAATACACAAATGGTTAGGTTTAGGGAAGGGGTTGAGAAAAACTGATACAACTTAGCGCCTCCATTGGACGTTTCACCCAAAAAGTGCAGGGAAACGTACCTGGAGGTACATATTTCAGGGTTTGCAAAAATGTAGGCAGAGTCACATATTTCCAATTAGCCTGGGCATGTACTGCTGTGTCATGTTCTTTTTTAAGATTGTACCAGTCTTAATATTTTTGTGTTTCTTTTTCTTGTTTTAGGACAATTCTGGAGAAAAGGGGGAACTCCCTTGCAGGTAAAAACAAAAATGAGGTAAAAACAAAAAACTACAGTATGCAAATTAATAGACACGTCTTTGCTTCATATACATATGAAATGTATTATCAATTTCATATTATGAATGGTAATGAAATTGAAAGACTAACACCTGGTGTTTAGCTGCATCTAATTGTTTTGATAATATTTTCAATAAGATAGGCCTATTACTTTAGAAATGTAGCAAATTTCTTTCTTATTAAATTTTGTATTATGTTAATTTTGAAAAGAGAGTATGCAAACATGCAAGTTGGCATATATAGTATAATGGGTCTTATTCAGCAACTGATCAATTTGTAACTGATTTGTAGTTTCCCACTGATAACAATTGTGACCAAGGATAATTATCATGCTTTCACTAACTGTAAATATTTAAAAGGCATGAAGTTTGTTTTTTCATGCAGTTTTTCATGCAAAAAATGATCAATTTGTGAAAAATACAGATTTCCCATTATGTTAAAATATCGAGTTATAAAGCTTTAAAAAAAATTATGTATGTTTAATATTGCCTTTGCCTTTGTATCCAACAAATGAATATTTAGCTTGATAGGTTTTTATAAAATAAACTCTGACATGACAAAAATGACACTTCATTTTTTTATTTTTTATTAAATGAACTATTTTATATCTGATGTGTTAAGGACAGGTAATAGGAAACACACTTTTCAATATTTAAAATTTTTGCAAAACAGTCAAATTAATGAATACATGAAAAACATCCTAAAGAATATGGCTACTGCTAAAAAAATATATCCACAAAGGAAAACTACACACATATCCCTTATATTTCCCAAAGAGAGAAGGCAAGAGTGTAAAGAAATGCAAATATATTCTCATTCAGTGTCCATCACTTGGACAGATTCATCCACAACATCCAGTGTTAATGGAATCACTGTTTTTGTGAGCACAGCAGTAGTGCCTGGCTTGTATCTGTACGTACCCTCCCTGGTGCATCAGAAGAAAGAGAGAAAATGTTTTTGAATCTTAAGATACTTTATGAATAAATATGTACAGCTGTAAAGTTGTGAGGGTTATTAAAAGAGAGTTGATCAGGATGAAAGTTGATTAGGGCTATATTCCAGAAAGCAGGTTATGCATAAGTTAATGCGGTATAAGTAAATAGATAGCCTTAACATTTGGTTCCAAAAACTGAGGTAACCTTCAGGGTACCTGTATGAAGCCACAGCAATCCATTTGCTGAATTCATTTGCTGTGTGTTTATTTTATTTTTAGAATGTAGTTGTGTCCCAAATTATGTACTATACACTATTTATTCTACTGTTTAGTGTACAAATTTTATAAGGTTATTTTGTCATGCAATATTCTGATAGCCCCTCCAGTATACGTAATTAAAGCTTCGACAGTTGTGTGCATGAAGTGTCCGATGTTTTTCTGGTTAAATAAGTAAAATAAATACTGCACTTTTACTTACTTGCTTTTGGAATTTCCAGCGTGAACTTAATCACACTCAGGGCCATAGCTCTGGTATCTGGAGCAAGTTTTTGGGCTTTTGGTTAAATGTCAGAAATAAGGTCTGTGGTTATGGTTAGGATTATCAATCGTAATTTTTAAAAAAGCTTTTACTTGTCTTAGAAAAGGTGGTTGCTAACAACTGGCTATATAAATACGTAAATGGCACTACAAAGGTTGTCGGGGACATTGGAAAACTCATTTACTCAACTAGTCAGAAATTGTCGATTTTTCAGAACTAGTTACTTTAGTTCACTCAAAAATGAAAATTCTGTCATCAATTACTTACCCTCATGTCGTTCCAAACCCGTAAGACCTTAGTTCATCTTTGTAACACAAATTAAGATATTTTGGATGAAATCTGAGAGTTCCCAGAAAGGTAGTAAAATAGTCAACCTTAATTTTATTTTAAATAATGTTTTTACTACCTCTCTAGGCCTTGAAAGTGTAAATTAAATAGCTATCTTTGGAGAGGTAAGAGAGCTCTCGGATTTATCTTAAATTTAAAAAATAAAAAATATCTTAATTTGTGAAGATGAACGGGTTTGGAGCGAAATGAGAGTGAGTAATTAATGAAAGATTTTTCATTTTTGGGTGAACTATCCTTTTAAGGCTTCAAAGTTAAAAGTCATGTTCATTTGTGAAGATTATCACGATTAACAAAAAAAGTGCAAGAATCATAAAAAAATGTATGGTCAGAGCTCATTTTCTGCAATAATCCAAAAAAGTCAATGAAAAATCCTATTGGATTTTTGTTAAGGGAAACAGGTCGATGCTAACTTCTGGATTGGATTACAAAAATAGTAATCACTGCAGAGCTCTATACTGGGATACACTGTATGTGTGTTTTCACATACTCTTAAGTTGACTAAACATATACTACTGGACATGAGTATAAGAAAGGTAAGCAATGAGAGTTCGGGGTAACCCTGCTTTCTGGACAGAACCCAGGACAATGTATATAGGCTATATATACAGTGTATATATATACAGGTCCTTCTCAAAAAATAAGCATATTGTGATAAAAGTTCATTATTTTCCATAATTTAATGATAAAATTTAAACTTTCATATATTTTAGATTCATTGCACACCAACGGAAATATTTCAGGTCTTTTATTGTTTTAATACTGATGATTTTGGCATACAGCTCATGAAAACCCCAAATTCCTATCTCAAAATATTAGCATATCATGAAAAGGTTCTCTAAACGAGCTATTAACCTAATAATCTGAATCAACTAATTAACTCTAAACACCTGCAAAAGATTCCTGAGGCTTTTAAAAACTCCCAGCCTGGTTCATTACTCAAAACCACAATCATGGGTAAGACTGCCGACCTGACTGCTGTCCAGAAGGCCATCATTGACACCCTCAACCGAGAGGGTAAGACACAGAAAGAAATTTCTGAACGAATAGGCTGTTCCCAGAGTGCTGTATCGAGGCACCTCAGTGGGAAGTCTGTGGGAAGGAAAAAGTGTGGCAAAAAATGCTGCACAACGAGAAGAGGTGACCGGACCCTGAGGAAGATTGTGGAGATGGACCGATTCCAGATTTTGGGGGACCTGCGGAAGCAGTGGACTGAGTCTGGAGTAGAAACATCCAGAGCCACCGTGCACAGGCGTGTGCAAGAAATGGGCTACAGGTGCCGCATTCCCCAGGTCAAGCCACTTTTGAACCAGAAACAGTGGCAGAAGCGCCTGACCTGGGCTACAGAGAAGCAGCACTGGACTGTCGCTCAAATTTTGCATGTCATTCGGAAATCAAGGTGCCAGAGTCTGGAGGAAGACTAGGGAGAAGGAAATGTCAAAATGCCTGAAGTCCAGTGTCAAGTACCCACAGTCAGTGATGGTCTGGGGTGCCATGTCAGCTGCTGGTGTTGGTCCACTGTGTTTTATCAAGGGCAGGGTCAATGCAGCTAGCTATCAGGAGATTTTGGAGCACGTCATGCTTCCATCTGCTGAAAAGCTTTATGGAGATGAAGATTTCGTTTTTCAGCACGACCTGGCACCTGCTCACAGTGCCAAAACCACTGGTAAATGGTTTACTGACCATGGTATTACTGTGCTCAATTGGCCTGCCAACTCTCCTGACCTGAACCCCATAGAGAATCTGTGGGATATTGTGAAGAGAAAGTTGAGAGACACAAGACCGAACACTCTGGATGAGCTTAAGGCCGCTATCGAAGCATCCTGGGCCTCCATAACACCTCAGCAGTGCCACAGGCTGATTGCCTCCATGCCACGCCGCATTGAAGCAGTCAATTCTGCAAAAGGATTCCCGACCAAGTATTGAGTGCATAACTGAACATAATTATTTGAAGGTTGACTTTTTTTGTATTAAAAACACTTTTCTTTTATTGGTCGGATGAAATATGCTAATTTTTTTAGGTTTTCATGAGCTGTATGCCAAAATCATCAGTATTAAAACAATAAAAGACCTGAAATATTTCAGTTGGTGTACAATGAATCTAAATTATATGAAAGTTTAATTTTTATCATTACATTATGGAAAATAATGGACTTTTATCACAATATGCTAATTTTTTGAGAAGGACCTGTGTATGTATATATATATATATATATATATATAATTTTGAAATGATGAAGAATTAGATAAAGGCACTGTAGTCTTCCACATTACACTGGTCTATGTATCTTACCTCAATCCTTTCTGAACAGGCTGGTCATATCCCCTCAGATAATCTACAGCTTTCTCTGTGATCACACATAGGTCTACATTGCTGCCGGAACCCAGATCACAGAAGATGCCTGCAGTGATGGCTTCTTTTACCAACTGCTTTGCGTCCTCCAGCTTTTCATCCCCAAGAGTTTATGTAGGTGTGGGTTTGACAAGAACAAATACAGAATGTGTGTTTGGGGAGTGGAATTCAACAAAAAAAGATCCCGTTGTGGGTAAGAAGCTGATTGAAATAGTATTGCAGATTGTAATAGAAAACAGGAACAAAATTGCTTAAAAAAGTTCTGAAACAGGATGCAACATTTGGATATATGTATGAATGTTTTGCAAAAAACTAAATGTTTTGATTTATTTTAAAATATGTTGATTAAACATATGCCATAAATCAGTAGTTTTATGTTGTGCTGTTCTGTTATTTAAAATTATTAATTGGTTTGTAGTTAATTTTCACATAAAAGTTGTGAGTCAGTTTGTCAGTGAATGTTACATTGAGCACTCAAATTTGGTAAACGGAAGCTCAAGCATGCTTGCTTGACATGCAATAACCATTAAGGTTCATTCTTGTGTGTTATGCCATCATGTTTGAGCTTCCGCAAGAACCAATGAGGTTTGTTCTCGAGCATCAAGCTAGTTTTTGGGTGAACTACCCCTTTAATGGACCCTCAGGGGTCCCTAGACACCAAATATGCAATACAATGTTGGAAAATATCAATAAGAATGTCTAAAATTGTCTGACCTCCATGTTTGGCTTGTAACGATCTTCAAATACAGAAATGGCAGAAGCTGCTCCAGACCCTGAAATATATAGTTTTGCTAAATAAGTGCAGGTGGCAAAAAAAAAAAAAAAATTCAATGTATTCATTCAAAGAAAGGGGATACGGTACCCATGGTAAGGAAAGGAAGCTTATCATATGAACCATGAGGGTAGACGCTATAGAGCTGTGGGCCGTTAATATCCACACCTCCCACAATTAGAGAAGAACCAATATGCCCCTGATACCTACAAAAATGGTAAACAATCAGCCCTAGTCCTGGGATATATAATCTAAATAGATAAGATACATTTACATAGACCTTTAAGATAAATTAATATTATCAGTTAACGAGTAAGCAATATATTAAATATCTGAAAATGTTAGGACACCTTATTGAATTCCATGGTTTTCTGTATCAAGACATGGCATACAGAAATTTGGAATTGTGGAAAAGAAACCTCAGATGAACAACAATAAATATGACATATTACACTGTGTCATTATTTATTTAGCAAAAATAAAGTCAAGATGGAAAAACCATGGGTGACAAAATTAGGACACCCTGACATTCAATTGCCTGTAGATCCACTTTTAGCAGCAATAAGTAATAATTTTCTGCATGATTTATCAGTCTCTCACATTATTCTGGAGGAATTTTGGTCCAGTCTTTACAACACTGCTTCAGTTTGTGGGCATTTGTTAATGCACAGCTCTTGTCACAGCAATTTAGTCAGGATGAGGTCTGGACTTTGACTGGGTCATTGCAACACCTTCATTCTTTTCTTTTTCAGCCATTCTGTTGTAGATTTGGCTACGAAACAAGCCCAAAATCATCACCCCTCCACCAGCATGCTTGACTTTTTGTATGAGCTGCTTGTGCTGATATGCTCTTATGGTTTTCACCTATCTTTGTGCTGTGCATTATGGCCAAACATCTCCACTTTTGTCTTGTCTGTCCAAAGGACACCGTAGAAATCTTATGGTTTATTCAGATCCAACTTTGCAAACCTAAGCCGTGCTGCCATGCAGTAGCGTTTTTGCTATCTTGCTAGCTATGCTTAAACAACAATAATCCGGTTTTAGCTCAACAAAAATGAGATCTAATTTCACCATAATATTGTGCTTTTTTTTCAACAAATGGTTACAAGGTCAGTTATAGGCGCTCGAAGGAGGTCTTGCCAGGGGTGCAATTCAATGTAAAACCGCCACTGCTGACATGTTTTTTTTAGAGAGAAGAGGCTTTCTCTTGGCAACTCTTCCAAACATTTCATACTTGACCCATCTTTTTCAAATTGTACTGTCATTAACTTTAACATTTAACATGTTAACTGAGGCCTGTAGAGTGTGAGGTGTAGTTCTTGGGCTTGCTGCAAATTTTCTGAGCATAGGGTGAATTTGCTGGGACATCCACTCATGGGAAGATTGCTGTCTGTTTTCAGTATCTTCCACTTGTGAATAATCTTCCTCAATGTAGAATGATCAGTGGCGCAAAAAGTGGGTATGCGCTATATGCGGCGCATAGGGGCGCAGGACCTTGGGGGTGCCAAAGCGATGGTATAATTTTTTTTTTTTAAATGTAGATGCTGTTGTGCGTTTCTAAATCATTTCTGTATTTCCTCAATATTATATAACATTTTAGAGGACTAACAGGCTAGAGTAGGCGCCCTCATAAGATTCCATAAAATAATTTGGGATAATAATGGAATATTGCAGTGGGCGCGCACCCGTGAGCGCTTGAGCGAGCAGGAGTACAGTTGTCATAGTACTATACGCAGTTGTTGAAAGATGGATAAAGCAAAAAGCTGTCGGGGGCTAAAAATAGAAAAAGAAAGAGGGAAAAGGAGATGGCATGTCAAGGGATGCGACAGCATCCCACTCCATCCATCCCATTTCACTATCCACTCACTATCAAGTGGATAGTGAAAGGCAACAGGTAGGATTTAAAGTGTGGCGTCTGTGCTTGGAGGCTTGCACATATTCATGTTAACAGACCAGCTAGCGTTTGCTAACACTAGGAATGTAGCAGCCAAATGGGGGATTAAATTAAGGCTAGTTTATATGCAAAACGAGGTTGCGAGCTGAAAACTGGAAAATATAAGGTAGCAGGCCATGTACAATAAATTACATAAATTTGGAAAACAACTAATGCAAAATAATAACTGGTAAATATAAGGAAGCATGCACAATAAATGACTAGAAGCTGGAAAACATAACTTATGCAATATGTCTGGTTTACCATTGAATCATTAATAGATTTTGTTTAACCATTAACTGCTGTTCATGTTAGCTGTGCTGTCAGACATGTAGGCTATAGTTACATCTACATCTGTTGGGTGACATGGAAGCTGTAATTACAGGGTCACATCTCTTTCTCTCTTTTAAATGTCTGTTATAATATATATATATATATATATATATATATATATATATATATATATATATATATATATATATATATATATATATATATATATATATATATATATATATATATATATAAATACATACATATATGTCTGTGTGTGTATGTGTGTCTGCAATATTTGTATAAAACCTTACTGCATAATAGTTGTCTTATCTGATGCAATCACTAGGCTGATTTAAGAATTGAATTTAGGCTGCTATATTTAACAGTGAGTTCATTTCATTCAGGTGTGAGGATGGTGGATCAGGAAAGACAGGGAAGGAATCAGGTAGGTCTAACATTAGGTGGAAGTGTAGGGGACCACTTGATACCAACAGATTAATTTCTTAATATTAAATAATATTAATATTATTTCAGTATATATGCACATACTGTATAATTATGCTTGGCCTACAGTGGCTGATATACGTTAAAATAAACCTTTATTTTTACATCCCATACATAATGATGTCCGGCTTTTTGAAGGGGAAGGGGGCGCCAAAATTGTTGCTGCATACCCTCTGGCATTGGGTAGTTGCGCCCCTGAGAATGATAACACTTCACAGATTGATGGCAGCAAGAATTGCTTCTCATATCATTGCTGATGTATTTTCTCCTTGGCATTGTGTTAACACACATCTAAACGCTCCAGACCAGCAAACTGTAAAAACTTTTGCTTTTATAGAGGTGATCACACTTGATACACTGATGATCAGTTAAAGGGTTAGTTCACTCCAAAAATGAAAATTATGTCATTAATGACTCACCCTAATGTCGTTCCAAACCCGTAAGACCTCCGTTCATCTCCGGAACACAGTTTAGATATTTTCGATTTTTTAGTTTCCATTGAAAGTGTATGCACACTATATAGTCAGAGTCCATAAAGGTAAGAAGAAAGGTATGAAAAACATCATCAAAGTAGTCCATGTGACATCAGTGGGTTAGTTAGACTCTTTTGAAGCATCAACAATACATTTTGGTCCAAAAATAACAAAAACTACGACTTTATTCAGCATTGTATCTCTTCCGTGTTTGTTTGAATCCGCGTTCACGATTCCACAGTGACGCTGCTGACGTAAGACGCAAAGCATGCGTCTCCCTCAGAGTACATGGACGCTCTGGCGCACCAGATAACACATCAGCAGCATCTTACGTCAGCAACGGAATTCAAACAAACACGGAAGAGAATACAATGCTGAAAAAGAAAACCTCAGATGAACAACAATAAATATGACATATTACACTGTGTCATTATTTATTTAGCAAAAATAAAGTCAAGATGGAAAAACCATGGGTGACAAAATTAGGACACCCTGACATTCAATTGCCTGTAGATGCTTCAAAAGAGTCTAACTAACCCAGTGATGTCACATGGACTACTTTGATGATGTTTTTCATACCTTTCTTGTTACCTTTCTGGACACGGACTACAATAGTGTGCATACACTTTCAATGGAAGGAGAGAAGGCTTTCGGACTAAATCTAAAATATCTTAAACTGTGTTCCACAGGTCTCACGGGTTTGGAACGACATTAGGGTGAGTCATTAATGACAGAATTTTCATTATTTTTTTTTATTATGTGTAGAAAACCATGGAATTCAATAGGGTGTCCTTGCATTTTCACATGACTCTATCAATCATTTTGGCATGATTGAATCATATTGAACGACTTTATGACACTCTTTCACCTGAACAGCATCTGTTTGAGCTGTCGGGTCACCATGGCCACAAGAGGAGGTCTTCCTGTGCTCAGCGAATGCAGTTCCACATTTGATGACATCATCTGAGTAGTGACCTCAGCATCAGCAGCAACACCTGCACCACAACAGCTTTTGTGGTAAAAATAAATAAATAAATAAATTACCAAACAAAACCAGGCACTAAAAATTTCATTTCGACAGAGACTTGATTTCTTATGATGAGCAATCACAATATTCACTCACTAGATTTTGGGAGCTATGTAATGGATTTTCATGCAGTTTTTATCAGCTACGACCATGTCATCCGTGGCTCTGGTGTCTGCACCTAAAATAACTCCATCCTAAAAAAAAATTGCTGTATTTTATTTTTAAAATCCATGTGTCCAGTTTAATATAATTAAATATTATATACCCTTATATTATTTTAATATAGCTATAGGTTTATTTGCAGGTACTTGAATTACAATATAGACATAAATGAAATTGACATGACTTACAACATAAACTTAAATTATAAATGTTTAATCAGTAATTAACTATATAAATCGTGCTTTGCAGTGACAAAACAGACATTGAATATCAGGCCCGCGATGGTGGTGCCAGTCTTCCTGGCGTTTGGTGCACTGTAACCCTTCTCTGATAAATTTGCTTCCAGAACAGCATTTCTATGAATGAACAAACAAACAAACACCACATTTAAATAAAATAAAAATACAATTAAAAAACATGGCATCATTAATGTACTTTTATGTTTGTATGTTTAGGAGTTGGCCATGTTTAGCTTAGGCTACTCGTTCATGCGTCAAAAAACTTTAACGAATTTAGATGTATGCAACACATCGACAGTACCTATGCATATTAGCGCTAAGCAATCATTGTAAATTGTATTTTATGTTTTGATCATATTATTTATTGTTTACGTCTTGATCATATTGTTATAGAACAGAATAGATAGCTCACCTGCGCGTGTTCTCAAAAGAGAATCCTCCGGTTGGTGTCTTAGTCGATGTGTGTAGCATCTTTCACCTGCACACTGTATGATTTCTAAGAAGTTATAGCTTTAACAATCAGTCTTGGATAAAGCTCTTTCTGATTCCTATCGTTTTTGAACGTTTACTTGCCTCAACTTTACACAAAGAGTCGGTGCGTCAGCACTTTTAACGCCCCAAACTGCAGATCCTTCTTTCACTTTCACTTCTGACACATGATCGCTTCTAGGCCATTCGGTCAAATTAACAATTTACTATATGTGCATAAAATATAGATCTATAAAGTGTTTTGTGTTTTTAACTGTTAAAACAATTATTTAGCTGTTTAACTTTGCCAGTTTAAGATGGAAAAATAGGTTACACCCAATAAAAGCAATTTATGAGTTATGGATCAAGTAGAAATTGGCCCTTAATTAAAAATTCAGATTGAAGAACAGGTTAAAGTATTCTGAAAAAATAAAGAATACGTTTATTTACACATGCAGAAATCGGATCGGTTTGAATGGATAGAGCAGGTTTAAAAACCGTGTAGATTTGAATATCATCAGCATAACAGTGATAGTTGAAATCGTGTAGTAGCCTATAATCCGGACATTATACTGTATAAACCGTATAATCTGACCCAGGGGTAGTATAAAGATAAATAATAATGGCTCAAGAACAGATCCCTGAGGGATGTAATGCTGGTGAATTTTAAAGATGCAGGAGAGTAGGAGCCAATAGCAATAATAATATTTATTAACAAATCAATCAAAAAACACAAGAAGCAGAACAAAGAAAACAAGAATAAAGGACACCAACAAAATAGTCATGTAGGACAAGAACAGGGAGTATTCCAGAAAGCAGGTTATGTGACATATACCGGGTATGTTTAGAGTTAGCGGATATCCTCAACTTTGCTTAAGAGGTATTCAGATGCATGTTATAAAATTAATATAGTTATATTAATATAACTAAATTTGTTATATAATTACAGTTATATAATATACAATATTATAAATTAATTCTAAATCACTATTACAAGGAAATGTTTTATTGTTAATTCAATTCAAATATATTTATTTTATTGTCATCTCACACATGGTTCTGCATTCAATTAATAAGCACCAAACAAAAAATATAATCCTTTTATCAGTGAATAAAGATTAAGAAGAAGAAGAAGAAGAAGGAAGTTGAATGGCACACTTTGTCTATGGGTGCATCTCAATCAGCTCCCTAGTTCACCGTAGTCAGGGCACTGATCAGGACATAAGTCAATGGGCTGACTCCCTGATCAGTGCCCTGACTACTGAACTAGGGAGCTGATTGAGACGCACCCTATGTTCCCGATTAACACACAAGATATTCTCAACAGAGCAACGAAACGATGATTCACCATGGAAACAGACGTTAAGAAAAAGTGTGCCATTCTACTTCCTTCTTCTTTTGTTTAATGGTGATTTACATAACCACCAATTTGGTGGTTATGCAATAATTTTTTCAATGTCTTAGAATAAGTAACCTAATCTTTATTCACTGAAAATAAGAATTATATTGTTTGTTTGGTGCTAATTAATTGAATGCCGATCCATGTGTGAGATGACAATGAAATAAATAATAAATATATTTGAAGTGCATTAACATAAAAAAAATGTATTTAATTTTTATTCTATTTCTTTAGAATTGATATATAATATTGTATATTATATAACTGAAACAAATTTGGTTATATTAATTAATCTATTAATGGCAGAGAAGGTTTTGGTCAGAGAGTGAGTTGCCATGGTTACTTACCCTGAAAGTTACCTTCTGGAATACCCCCCTGGTCGGGAGCAGTTTTTTTTTTTTTTTTTACCACTTCAGCTATGAATGTTACAAATGCCACATTGTTTTTAATCCCAAAGTTCTCTTTTATCTTTTTTTCCTGTACTACTTCTATCTTTTGTTGATGGATTCCACTACCCCCTGATTCCAGTCTTTCCTACTTTCTTAACAGCCTCTGAGTATGACAATCCTTCCTCAATTTTTACATTTTGCACTTGTGCTGCATTTTTCCTCACCTCACATCCTCCATATCCCACAATATGTTCCCCACCACAATAACAACATTTAGGCTCAACTCCTTGCCCACATTTGCCATATTCATGCTCTCCACCGCATCTCACACACCTTTGTTTACCTCTGCATACAGCCACTACATGCCCAAACTTTTGGCATTTGTAACACCTTAGAGGAGGGGGTACATAAGGCCTAACCAAGAAGCTCATAAATCCTAAGAAGACTTTACTTGGCAGCTTATCCTCATCAAAATGAATCATCACCAAAAGGCGATCTCTCCTTTCATTGTTTCGATTGCATTTTAGTCTTTTCAAATCAATTACTGCGCCTCCTGTTACACCTTTCTTCACGTCAGTGGGGATTCCTGTTATTACTCCTTTAACCCATTTCTTTTCTTCTTGTACACATCACACCCTGTCCCATGATCGATTTCATTACCAGCGCCCTTTTCTGTTGCCTTCTGTCCTTACAATATATAATCCATCTACCATCCCTCAACTTCTTCACACTTTCAACCAGCCCTATATTTTCCTTAATTGCTTTAGACAATTCAGCTGATTAATTATACTGAAAGACCCAGCAGCAAACTTCAACATTACCATAAACTCTTCTTTCCTTCTCCTTGTCATGTGTAATCCATTTTCACTTTCAGTTTCAGATTCATTACTCCTATTTTTCTTCCTTTTCCGATCACTTCCGGAATCAACGGCAGTTCCAACCATCTACCACACTCCAATCACAGATCAGCTGTCACCAAATCCGCCTGATGCTTAACAGAGGGTACCCACACGTTTTAAATGTCAGACTAATATCTTTTTATACCTGTGGAATGTACCTTTTTACCCTCAATAACAATATTGGTTAATCACATCACCACACATAAGAAATATTTGTGCATTAAAGAGATTAGTGCTTTTGCATTGCAATTCATACAAGAACTTGTGTGCATTGAAGATATTAGTGCTTTGCGATGCAATGCATATAAGAAAAAAAATGTTATGCAATGTTTTAAAATGACTGAAAATGTATAGAAATGTCATAATCATGTTCTCTTGGGTCAGAAATATGAACATATATAGTTGAAAACTTTTGTGGACCCCTTGGTCAGACATATGTTCTGTATGTTCAGCTTAATCCGTTATCCAGTAAAGAACACACTTAAAATTTTATGTTTTGTTCTGCTAGATTGCATTACTTGATATTTTCCCCCATCTAGCGGTGAAAAGGTATATGACCATCCAGTGAATATTGGTTTCTGTTCCTCCTACGGTGGCCGATTTACATGGCTTCCAGTTCGACCTCGTCCATGAGTGTTCCTTCAGGTGATGAGGTTACTTTAGAAAACTATTATAATTTGCAGTTATTTAATTTGTCAGTTAACATGTAGGTTATGACATCTATGTAAAATGAATAATAGTTTGGAGTGGAATGGCGAGCAAGTGAAGACACCTGGGCCTAGTCCTTACCGGCCACTTGTAGAGGCGAATACATAGTCGGACACTGGCTCCACTCGGAGATTGTAATCTGGCAAATGTGTTCGGTGTCGCCCAGCCTGCAGCTCTGAAGATGTCTGTTAGCGGAGCGCCATGCGCTAGAGCCCAAGAGGAGGCCACACTCAGGTGGAGTGAGCCCTGTCTCCAAGGGGGCATTGGCGCCCCTGCTGCTGGTATGCCAAAACAATGGTGTCCACTATCTCCAGTGGGACAGCCTTTGTTCTGAGAGAGCCTTTCCCTTCAGCTTCCCACCATAACAGACAAAGAGCTGGTCTGAGGTCCTGAACACTGCGTTCTGTCTACGTAAGCACGAAGGGCACGCACTGGACAGAGCAGTGTCAAGGCTGGGTCTGCCTCCTCCAAGGCAGCACTTGCAGGTTCACCACCTCTGAAGGAGAGGTGAACCTTGGGCACACATCCAGGCCGGGGTCTCAGGATCACGTGAGAGTAAGCCGGCCCGAATTCCAGGCACGCTTTGTCAACCGCAATGCCTACAGGTCCTTTGCCCTCTAGATGGAGACCAACGCGGTCAGGAGCGCCGTCTTTCATTCTAGACCGGAACTAAGCTCCACTGATCGCGAAGGCTCAAGGGAAGCCTCCGCAGAGCATCTAACGCTACTGAAAGGCCTCCTAAGAGGGCTAGGAGGGGAGCGCGAGAAGGATCTTAGCCTCCCTGCTCCCCTCAGGACCTGATGACCGGGTCGTACTGACCTACCTTTTCCCAGGAGGTCGTGGTGGGCAGATATGCCCCACGTATACCTTAAGAGTGGAAGGAGACAGCATTCGATCAATCCCACTAGAGATAAGAGCACTAACCGATCGGGGCATTCCGATTCCAGGGGTCTTCTTGGCGTAGAAGAGCAACAGGTGACCAAGAGGTTCCACTTCAACGCATAGGCATGGTTCTGCCCTAGCCGAAGTGAAGGTAGCTACCGCCGCACTGTGTTGCCAAATGGACTTGAATCTGCCTTTAGGATTATTTGGCGTTTAACATAGTCGTGAGTACGCTCTATGGGATCTACCTTCGCGGACCCCGATGCAGATTCTTCTTCAAGATCGGTGGCTGCTTTCTCAAAGACATACGCCTCAGCTTGTTCGGCTTCTGCATTACACTGCTGTTGAAGTGCTTGTAATGTGGCATCCAGACGCACCTCTTCTACCTTAAGCTCCGCTTTCTTAACTTTCAATTTTAATTTCCATTTTCGCAAATTCTGCTCTTGTACGAGCTGCTTCAGCTTTAGCTCGAGCATTGAGAGCGGCTATACTGGCAGATGATTTAACTGAACCTTCAGAGCTCTTGGAGCAATGCGACTTTCAACTTCACTCCCACAGACTTGCGTACATGTAGCTGTGGCTGTAGGTAAAGCTATATTGCACTCCCCACCATTATCGGAAGCAGGCTCTGTGGTGGTTGCCCAAGGTGCAGGACCAGGGTGAAGAGCAGTAATGTGTGAGTTGGAGTTACATTCTGCACAAAAGGTCTCAGCTTTACATATTTTTGCCTGATGATTAGTGGATGCGCAACATCGGAAACATATCAGATTCCTCTTCAAATAGACCTTACGCTCCTCCAAAGGCATTTTTCTGAAAGCTCTGCATTTTTTAAGCGCGTGAGGTTTCTTGTGGATTGGGCATTCTTTATTTGGGTCATGGATGTTTGTTCCTGCAGTTAGATTTGGCTCAGTGCTGTTCACTTCGGTCCTGATGACTGAGATTGCTTCTCTCTTACTCTGCTTGTCCTGAAACCTCATCTTAGTGGGTACAAGATTCTGCAATGCGATTTCTTGGAGCAGATGGACGCTGCGCTTTTTCTCCCTTCTTCAGACATAGTTGATTATGCTGAGGCTGAAGTAACATCCACTTGTTGTCACGTAGATAGGTGCTTTTTCACTTTTCTGCCCTCACTGTTAAACTCAGACACAGCTATGCAGATAGATAAACTCCTCGACAATTGACAGGTGTGATGTCCTTTTATTGACGTATCCTTCAATAATCGACAGAGTGAAACTACAAAAAAAACAAATAAACAGCATGTAGACTGTATTCTAATGTATATTCACATGTAATATGTAAAGTCCGGCTATCATTCATCAAAACTAAAAACTGTCAAATATAATCTTGTTTAACATAAATGTTCACAAATATTGTCTTTAAGACTCATGTTAAACATAAAATACTCATAAGCAATGCTTTCTGTAAGACAATAAAGAAGGACTAATGTAGATCACATCAGAAGTGGATACTGCTGTCAGCCAAATTTCAACATGTGAGCGTTTCTCACTCACATGCTAGTAAAGGTTAAACATAACACTCGTAACAGCTACAATGCCTCCTGCTGGAGGGAGAGAAAACTACTACAACACAAAGAGTGTATGTGCTCTTAGCTCCGAAGCAGAAACATAATGCGATCATGCCAGCATTCTTCCTGATATACCTACACAGTGGGGCGGAGTCCGCTATGCAAAATCCGCATGCCCATGGCATTGGCACTGCCATTGGGCGCTTTCTAGATCTCGAAGTTGATAGGCGAACCCCATTCTTCGAGTCACTGACGTTACTCGGAGTGACTGAACGAAAGGGAACTAACTCATGCCGTTGTGCATTTAAATATAATGTTTGCGTTTGCATTGCACTGCATACATGAATAATAATCAATTAATTGAATAATAAATAGAACTAACATATGTGCTTGCATTGTATATACAAACAAATTCATTCCATTATAATTGAAGAGAGAACACATGTCATGTCAAGTCAAGTCCAGTCAACTTTATTTAAATAGCACTTTTAACAATGCAGATTGTTTCAAAGCAGCTTCACAGTGTTAAACAGAAAAATAACGCAACAGAATATATTTCGATTATCATACAGTAACAATGTGGGCTTTAGATTAGTTATTAGATCAGTAATTTGGTCTATATGGTTAATTTAGTTTAATAATTAGATTTATTTTGAAATTTATTTGAAAAATTGTTTTTCCCCAACTGAGCAAGACAAGCCAGAGGCGACAGTGTCAAAGAAACTAAAACCCCATCAGGAGACCTAATGGAGTAAAATAAACCTTGGGAGAAACCAGGCTCAGTCGGGGTGCCAGTTCTGCTCTGGCCAACTGACAAACATTATTATTATTATTCTGGCAATTTTAAAGGTCAGAGGTCATAATAGATCTGAATATTCGAAAGATCTAAGGCAACACGCCGGAGACGGGTTTATTGAGGATGATGTATCAATTAAATTATTATTAAAAATAAATAATTTGAAATATCAGAGTCATTCGGAGGAGGTTTTTATTGAGGATGCCGTATTGATTAAACAATTACTAAAGTGTAATATTCGAAAGATCGGTGGCAACACGCTGGAGACGGGTTGTTTTGAGGATGACGTATCGATTTAAAGAATTATTAACTAGGACTATTCAAACAATCGGAGTCATCACGCCGGAGACAGGTTTATTGAGGATGCCGTGTCGATGAGGCAGCTTAAGGGGGAGTCTAAATGACACGGTCTCTGCAGACACTTCAGGGTCATGTGTTGGTCACATCTGGGTGCAGGTCCACCGTCTGATCTGGATACAGCCTGGATCCGGCTGACTGTAGTAGACCTCGGGATAAAACAGAGATACTAACATTAGCGTAGATGCCATTCTTCTGATTATGTAACGAGTACATTAGGTGTTATGGGAAATGTTCCCGGTTCTGGCTGACCTAGATAATGCAGCCTAATAATGAAAAAGTGTTTTATGTGTATGCCAAAAATACTGTGATGTGAAAAAGAGATGTGTTTTTAGTCTAGATTTAAACTGACAGAGTGTGTCTGCTTCCCGAACAATGCTAGGAAGACTGTTCCAGAGTTTAGGTGCTAAATAGGAAAAGGATCGACCACCTGCAGTTGATTTTGATATTCTAGGTATTATCAGCTGGTCAGAGTTTAGAAACCGCAGTAGACGTGATGGAGTATAATGTGTTAAGAGCTCACTCAAGTACTGGGGAGCTAAACCATATAGTGCTTTGTAAGTAATAAGCAAGATTTTAAAATGTATGCGATGTTTAATAGGGAGCTAATGCAGTGTTGACAGAACCGGGCTAATGTGTTCACACTTCCTGGTTCTAGTAAGAACTCCAGCTGCTGTGTTTTGACCAGCTAGAGTTTGTTTATTAAGCGAGCAGGGCAACCACCCAGTAGAGCATTACAATAATCTAGCCTTGAGCTCATGAACGCATGTATTAACTGTTCATTAAGAGCATTTACCGTAATTTAGATATATTTTTAAGATGGTAGACTGCAGTTTTACAGATGCTAGAAACATGGCTTTCAAACGAAAGATTGGTATCAAAGAGCACACTGTTGGACTCGGCATCAATTCCTCGAGTCCGCGTGTTCGTTGAATGAGGAGAGCAGGAACAAAATATAGTTTAACTGTTTTAATGATTAAGTAAGTCAGATGAAGAAGCATACAGAGCTCTGGGTCTCAACTGTCCCTGATTTACACAATCCTATGCAAGGCTTGTCCAGGCAGTCTGTGACAAACTTGCCTTTCCCTGAACCAATATTTATACACAAAGAATACATAATTTGTCTTTCTTTGGGAGTCAGATGATTTTCTGGTCAGCTGTGCTTCATTTGCAACATCACCCCTCCAATTTCCTGGACAAAAGACTGCTTCTTTGTTAACACATACAAAAGTACTCTAAGAGCACAGCAAAATGCATAGCAAAACAACTTCTCATATGGATCTGTTATAAATACTGTGGCGGGGCGTGGTTTAGCGAGGTCTGTGACGGAGAGAGAGTCAGAGGCCGAGCGGCACGTAAGTGAATCAGAGGCAAAGCGATGAACACCTGTTTCTTGTTTCAGTAATTGGCGTGGAGAGACAGGTTATAAGCCACGCAGGAGATGAGGACCGGAGGGAGAGAATTGGACTGGGACTACACGCACGCGGCTGAGAGGAACGAGAGATACTGCTATTGCTGAGAGCTGAGCAGGCGACCCATATCGTGGAACTTGAGTGTACGAGCCACTACGGTGTGCCGGTGTGAAACGGGGCGACCCATATCGTGGATTTTGAGTGTATACGCCAGAGAGCGTCTGTGTGTGCGTGAGAAAATAAAAGTGTGTAAGTCCCAGTCAGGCCGACCCTGTGTCTTCTTCCTGCCCTCAACAAAGAACTACATTACATTGGTGCTGAAACCGGGAGGAGGAAGACCAGAGCCGCCGCCATGCAAGCGCCGTCAGCAACGCCATTTGCGGACATCATCCAGGCACTCGCGGGCCTGCACAAAGAACAACACCAGTCCATGCTGGAGATCAGGGAGGAGCAGGAGCGGCGATTCCAGGCGCTCCTCCTGGCCCAGCAGCAGGACCGCGAGCTGTTCGGAGCTGCCTTGACCGGGAGGTTCCGCCGGGATCCATCATCAACCCGGCCAGCGCCACCGCATGCAGCTTACCAAGATGGGACCGCAGGACGACCCGGAAGCCTTCTTGGACCTATTTGAGCGGTCCGCGAAGCATGCGGGTGGCGCGACTGGACTGGCCGGTGCGCCTCATCCCGCTGCTGTCCGGGAGGCGCGAGATAGCGGCCCAACAACTACCAGTCCAGAACCTCCTGGTCTATGATGACCTACGGCGGGCCATCCTTCAGCGGGTCGGTCTCTCCCCCGAACAACATCGCCAGCGATTCCGGTCGCTGACACTGGGGAGAACAGCCGGCCCGCCGTGATGGCCCAGCAGCTCCGGGGCGCCTGCCGCAGATGGCTGATGGCGGACCAGTCGACGGTCGACCAGGTTGTGGATCGAGTGGCACTGGAGCAGTTTATTGCGCGGTTGCCCAGGAAAACCGCGCAATGGGTCCAGTGCCACAGGCGGCGTCGCTGGACCAAGCCATCGAGCTGGCGGAGGATCAAATGGTGGCGTGCCCAGGGTCGGGCGAACCCCTGCCGGCGGCTTCTCTCTCTCTCTCTCACCTCCCTTCTTCTTCTTCTCCGTCCCCTTATAGGCCAGTTCCGGCTCCCGTACCAGGAGGCTACCCATCACGGGTCAGGCGCGGGAAGGTTCGGGAATCCCGGACGGAGCTTCGGCTCTCGAGCACCATCCAGGCGCGGGAGCCGCCGCATTCCTCCAGACTCCGGTCCCGTTTCCTCTCTCTCTCCACGCCAATTCCCTGGTTCACTTCCTGCCACTGGGGCGGCGGGAAGTCTGGGCCGCCTGTTGGCGGTGCGGGACCCGGGCACTTTATAGATAGGTGTCCCGTGATGGAGGTGGGGGCGTTGATCCGGGTCCCCGACGCGCCTCAGGCTGCCCCGATCGAGCGGGCTGTACCAAATACCAGTGAGTATTCAGGGGTACCTATCCGGCTTTGGTGGATTCGGGATGTAACCAGACCTCTATCCATCAAAGCCTGATACAATCGTTGGCACTGGATAATAGCCGCCTGGTTAAGGTTCGGTGTGTGCACGGGGATGTGGTGAACTATCCGCTGGTGACGGTTATAATTCAATTTCGGGGTCAAAACCATAGAGTGGAGGTGGCAGTTAGTCCGCACCTCCGACATCCGCTAATTTTGGGGACAAATTGGCCAGCATTTGGTAGTCTATTGGCATGTTTATGCGGATGTCTCTTGGGGAAGAAAAGGCGGGAGAGAGGCGGTTGCGCAGGTGGGAGAGGCTGAGCCGGGACCACCGGGTACGGGTTCAGAGGAACGGAGCGGGGTAAAGAGGCTGGACCTCACTGACCGCGATGATTTTCCTCTAGAACAGTCCCGGGATGAGTCGCTCAAAAATGCGTTTGCGCAGGTCCGATCAATCGACGGACAGCTTCTCCACCCTGATCAGGCGCTCGTATCCTTATTTTGCCATATTAAAAGACAGGTTGTATCGAGTGACCCAAGACACTCAGTCAAAACAGGATACAACCCAGTTGTTAGTCCCAAAAGCCGCCGGAAATGCTTTTCCGGCGGCTCATTCTAACAATGGCGGTCATTTGGGGCAAGCGGCGACACTAAATCGCTTAATGGTCCGGTTCTTTTGGCCGGGCATTCACGAGAACGTGCGCAGATGGTGCGCGTCGTGTCGTGAATGTCAACTGGTAAATCCACCGGCCTGCCCAAAAGCGCCATTGCGCCCTCTACCGCTTATACAGGTCCCCTTCGAGAGAATTGGCATGGACCTCATCGGACCATTAGAGCGATCCGCACGAGGGCATCGATTTGCATTGGTCTTGGTGGATTATGCAACCCGATACCCCGAAGCAATTGCCCTCCGTAGCATTTCGGCAAAGAGTGTTGCGGAAGCGTTGTTTCGTGTAATCTCCCGGGTGGGGATCCCGAAGGAGATCCTCACTGATCAGGGCACGGCGTTTATGTCACGGACGTTACGCGAACTTTACGAATTATTGGGCATTAAATCGGTCCGCACCAGCGTCTATCACCCACAGACGGATGGTTTGGTGGAACGATTTAATCGCACATTGAAGACAATGATTCGAAAGTTCGTACAAGAAGACGCCAAAAATTGGGATAGATGGTTGGAACCCCTATTGTTCGCTGTACGCGAGGTCCCACAAGCCTCCACAGGGTTTTCCCCGTTCGAGCTTCTCTATGGACGTCAGCCCCGTGGGGTGTTGGACGTCCTCAGGGAGGCTTGGGAGGACGGACCTTCGCAAGGCAAAAACGAAATTCAATATGTAATGGACCTGAGAGCAAAACTCCACACTTTGGGGCGGCTATCCATGGAGAATTTGCTCCAGGCTCAAGACAAACAAAGCCGGCTCTACAATAGGGGAACGAAACTGCGAGAATTTGCACTGGGAGATAAAGTGCTTGTATTACTCCCAACTTCCAGCTCAAAATTGCTCGCCAAGTGGCAAGGGCCCTTTGTGGTCACACGAATAGGAAATCTCGATTATGAGGTAGTTCGGTCGGATAGGAGCGGAGCACATCAAATATACCACCTTAACCTCCTTAAAAATGGAGTGAGGGGAGTCGGTGATGTTGGCAACGGCAGTGAGCGGGAGGAGGATCTCGGGCCAGAGGTGAGCACAAAGGTACATCCCTTGCTCTGGCACCAGGGAGATCACCTCGCCGTTGCAGCTCACTGACATAGCCCAGTTGCAGGAAGTTTTGGATGTGTTCTCGCCCCTACCCGGTCGAACGATCTCATTCAGCACCATATCGAGGACGGAGCCGGGTGTGGTAGTTCGCAGCCGGCCATACAGATTACCAGAACACAAGAAAAAAGTGGTTCAGGATGAGTTAGAGGCAATGCTGGATATGGGGTGATAGAAGAATCCTACAGTGACTGGGCCAGCCCGATAGTTTTAGTCCCTAAAACGGACGGCTCAATCCGGTTCTGTGTGGATTATCGCAAGGTGAATGCTGTGTCGAAATTCGACGCATATCCTATGCCAAGGGTTGATGAGTTGCTCGATCGGCTGGGCACGGCTCGGTTTTACTCGACGCTGGATTTAACAAAGGGATATTGGCAGATCCTTAACGCCTTTATCTAAAGAGAAAACAGCCTTTACGACGCCGTTTGGATTACACCAATTTATCACCCTTCCTTTCGGGTTGTTTGGGGCCCGCCACGCTTCAGCGCTCATGGATAGAATTCTCGCATGCTGCATATGCCGCTGCCTACTTGGATGATATTGTCATCTATAGTAATGATTGGCAGCGGCATATGGAGCATGTGCGGGCTGTCCTGGGATCGCTGAGACTGGCCGGGCTGACAGCCAACCCGAAGAAGTGTGCGATTGGGCGCGTGGAGGTCAGGTATCTGGGTTTCCACTTGGGTCATGGGCAGGTGCGTCCTCAAATTGATAAAACAGCAGCAGTTGCAGCCTGCCCGAGACCCAAGACCAAAAAGGAGGTGAGGCAGTTCCTTGGGCTAGCGGGATACTATAGAAGGTTTGTGCCTAATTATTCGGAACTCACTAGCCCACTGACTGACCTCACTAAAAAGGAAGCGCCAGATCCGATCCAGTGGTCAGAGCTGTGCCAGCAGGCTTTTACCCAGGTGAAGGCTGCTCTATGTGGCGGGCCGCTCTTACAATCGCCTGATTTTTCTCTCCCGTTTATGTTGCAGACTGACGCGTCGGACAGGGGCTGGGGCAGTCCTGACACAGGAGGAGGGGAGGAGCGGCCGGTGCTGTACATCAGTCGCAAGCTCTCAAAGAGAGAGACGATGTACAGCACCATCGAAAGGAGTGTTTGGCAATCCGGTGGGCCGTTCTTACCCTCCGTTACTATCTCCTGGGAGGGAGTTCACCTCTGTTCGGACCACGCCCTCTGCAGTGGCTCCATCAAGATGAAGGATACCAACGCGCCGGATCACCCGCTGGTATCTAGCTTTACAGCCATTTAAGTTCAAGGTGGTCCACAGGCCGCAGATGGTTGTGGCTGACTTCCTTTCCAGAAATGGGGAGGCTGCAGGCGGATGGCTCCCGGCCTGAGTCGGGCGATGGGGTATGTGGCGAGGGGGCGTGGTTTAGCAAGGTCTGTGACGGAGAGAGAGTCAGAGGCCGAGCGCACGTAAGTGAATCAGAGGCAAACGATGAACACCTGTTTCTTGTTTCAGTAATTGGCGTGGAGAGACAGGTTATAAGCCACGCAGGAGATGAGGACCGGAGGGAGAGAATTGGACTGGGACTACACGCACGCGGCTGAGAGTGAACGAGAGATACTGCTATTGCTGAGAGCTGAACGGGCGACCCATATCGTGGAACTTGAGTGTACGAGCCACTACGGTGTGCCGGTGTGAAACGGGGCGACCCATATCGTGGATTTTGAGTGTATACGCCAGAGAGCGTCTGTGTGTGCGTGAGAAAATAAAAGTGTGTAAGTCCCAGTCAGGCCGACCCTGTGTTTTCTTCCTGCCCTCAACAAAGAACTACATTACAAATACCAAAACCCTCTGGCTGTTGCACTCGTGACTCTTATGCCCAACAGAAAGTACATATAGTCTTAAAGCAAAATCATTTCATAAGCTAACATTATCTTAAATTTACTATTGTTAATGATTAATTTCTACAAGCGTTGTTAGCAATAATGCACAAACAAATATTTATTCTCAACAATCCCCCTTTCGATCTCCTGAAACAGACCTCTTACAAAGTATCCTCTTCCTCATCCTCTTCATTGCTTTCCATCAGCAGTGGCATCATATATTTTGGGGAAGCCTCCTTGCCCTCCACTGCTGTTACGATGAGTCTGTTACAGAGAGATCTAATACATGGTACACAACCACAACCACAGGCAACCAATATTCCTATGAAGGTTGCTGCGGAGACGAGCAAAGACATCATAATTGCTTTCCATTTTCCAAATATATTCGTCATCCATTCTTCCAGTGAATTGTCTATACCTGAATGCTCATGCATAGTCTTAGATAGGGCCCTCAATCCTTCTAGGGCTCTGGTGACGGACCCATCTGGAGCTGTGTTATTGGGAATGAACGTACAGCATGAATCTCCAAACAATGCACACACACCCCTTTTTCAGCTAACAGCATATCTAAAGCCATCCTGTTTTGAACTGCCATCAGTGACGTTGGAGCTAACTCTCCCGCTAATCCCTCTACAGCATCTCTGGTCAAATTAGATAACCTTAACACATTGTAATGCACATAGTTTATTCTATCCACATTTTTATTAGGTGTCACTGGAAATAGAGCTGCAATGATTGGAATGTTTTCAAATCCTGCTGCTATCTGATCTGCTAATTTATATTCATTTGGGACTCCCCTCGGTATTCCAACTGCATCTATGTAGATGGTGCTGTCTTTAGTCAAGTCAAATGCTCCTAGATCCCTCTTACTTAACACATGTCTCTGTCTGCGTCTGTTAAGCTCTACTATACTTGACTTACCTTCCAGTCTCTTAGTCACTTCTCCAATCAGTACTAGTGGTGCACATCCCTTTGGCCTTCTTTGGTATCCTTACAAACAACCTTCTATCACCACAATAGTAATACAATCCTGCTCTAGCCCATGGTCCTATTACATTCCCTGGATCATGAACCACAATTTTACACCAAGTTGGGTCTATTTTCCCTAAATTGATCATTACATTTCTCCTGGTGAAGTTAAAACATGTATAGTTCCCCGGTTGAGGTGTAAATGGACCTGTCCGTGTCTCATTATTTATCAATGGAAAGACTGATGCTAGAGTGGTACAGTTTGAAGGGGTTGCCTCATTGGTCAATTGTAACATGCATTGGTAACCCCATCCATCTTCAGGATATAGTGGAGCAGGTTCTATAAACAGAGTCGGTCTAGCCCTAGCACATCCTACACAATTTTCCATATTCTGCTCTCTAGCTGTGTTAATTATCCATTCTAACCACAAATTTATTTCCCCATATCCTGTTGCTTTTTAATGTTCTGTCTGTGTTCTGTCTGTGTCCCTGTATCCTCCCCCTTTTGGTCCTGCAGTTCCTGCAGGGCCACTCTTGTGTCCTCCAATGTCCTCGATGGTGGTTCTGCCGGTGCACAACACGTCCAATGGTACCACGTGTCCCCTTTGCCTTCTAACCTTACACTGTGTGATGTTCTCTCCGTTACCTTATGAGGACCAGTCCACCTTGGTTGATTCCACTTCCTCTTGAAGACCTTCAGGAGGACCCACTCTGCGGCCTGACCAAGTCCAGCCTTAGGATCTGGTGCCTGTGATCTGTCAGCAATCTGTTTTGAGAAACTTAAGACAAGAGATGTTAATTTATCTGTGACAGCATCCATCAGTAAACAGATCCTGGACCTCACCCTCCAACCTCGTAGCTTCTAAATTAGGCCTGATTTTACCTTCCATTTCTACAGTCAGTTCACACACATGGGACTGCCCTTCAGTAATATAATCTGCCATGTTGATGCCTTCATGAGTAAAGGTCAAGTTCGGCCATGATAGGACTTTCAGGATCCTATCCTGTCTCAATGATGACATTGTGAATGCTGTTGAAGTCACATAAGCCATCACTGTGTGAGATGTCAAAATGGTTAATGCATGCCCCATGACTACATGTGCTGTTTTCTGCACAATTTTTGCCAAGCCTGCTGCATATCTTGTGCATGGATGCTCCTTTGCTCTGTTTTATCTAGCAATATACTCACATACATCAGAACTTTTCTTTTGCTATCAGCTTTCTGAAACAGCACTCCATTGACAGTTTGTTTTCCTCTGATACATCTAAATAGAATGGTTTGTCATAGTCAGGGGTGGCTAGGTCAGCTGCTAATGCTAAAGTGGACTTGAGGTCAATGAACAATTGTTCAGCCTCCGTTGTCCAATCCAGTACAGCTTTTAGCTGTCTGGCTCCTTTATGCTGCACCAGCTGTCTCAGTGGCGCAGTTTTATCTATATATGCAGGAATAAACTGCCTGCTGAATCCTGCCAACCCCAAAAATGACAACATATCTTTCACCGTGACAGGTTTTGGATGATGTAAAATGGCAGATCTATGCTGTGAAGAAATTCCTGCCCCTTCAGCTGACACTACTCTTCCGAGGAATGTGACCTGAGGTCTAAACACCTGCAGTTTGGATTTACTAACCTTGAAACCTGACTGGTAAAGCTGTAGTAAAACTCTTCTTGTCGCCTCAACGCATGCCTCAGGTGTCTCTGCTGCGATTAGTAGATCGTCCACATACTGAATTAAAACTGTTCCCTCAGGCATGTCACACTCCTGCAACATCTCCCTCAATGTGTGGTTTAAAATCCTAGGGGATAAAATGAACCCCTGTGGAACTCTGCTATACCTGAACCTCTGTCCCCTGAATGTGAAAGAAAATAAATCTCGTAGGTGTTCTCCCAGTGGTAAACAATAAAAAGCATTCGCCAAATCTATACATGTAAACCACTTCTGTTCTGGTCTAATAGTAGTTCGTGCAGTGTACGGGTTGGGCACAGGAAGAGTGGGTGTTTTTATAACTGCATTTATGCGCCTTAGATCATGTGCCATTCTATACTTTCCTGTATTTTGTTTTTCTACAGGTAGAATTGGCATGTTCCATTCAGAGCTAGAAGGTTCCAGTACACCTGCCTGAATCAGGCCTTGAATGGTGTCTGCAATACCCTCTTCAGCCTCTGGTTTATGAGGATACTGGGACTGCCAAATTGGTACATCACATGTCAATTCAAAATTCACTGGTTTCATAGATCTACACCACCCCACATCCGTGGGTCCTGAAGACCATAGGTCCTGTGGCAGATCCTCAATCATGGTGTCAGCCAGGTCATGATCAGTTTTTTCTCTACCATGCCATCTTGTGACCCATTTGTGTTGCAGTGTCACTGCATTTTTAGTGATCTTATTAATTCTGTGTCCCTTCTGTTTTGGAGAATACTGTACCCCAGGAATTTGAGTGTTTAGCCAATCAGTCGCATCTAGCATGCATTTTGTCATTGGGCCCAGATCTTTAGCCTGATGCTCTGGGTGAATGGCTAACGTGATGTGAGGCCAAGCCTCCTTATGCATCATGTACCATTCTTCCTGTTCAAGTGTCAATTGCACAATTCCTACTACTCCTTCTGGGCCTACTGTAGTATCCCTGTACATTCAATTTCCCATTCTTTACCCTCTAAGTCTCTGTTAAATTCTTCCTGATACCATTCATGTTGGTTTCTATCATAAAATAAAGTTACATGTGGAGGGTCGTGTGGAGGCATGTATGGAGCAATGTTCAAAACCCACGGCTTCCAGAGCGAGTACAGCTCAAGCAGACCCTGCTCTTCCCTAGCCTCAGAATACAATTCACCCCAATAGATGTCTGCCCCCTCTGGATCTTTGGCATCTGACAATAGCCATTGTCCACTTGTGTTTCCATGGGGAGTCAGTGAGCAGTTGACCATCTTTCCCCCTTTGAACTTGACTATCACTCCCTCAGAACTGCAAAGGATTGAAGCTCCTAGTTTGATCAATAAGTCTCTCCCCAGCAGGTTGGTTGGTGCTGCTTGAGATAACAGAAAACAGTGGTTAACAGTCTGTTGTTGCACTCGTACAGATAGAGGTTTAGAAAATGACAGTCTTTCACAAGCCCCAGAGAAACCCATCACCCTCGTGGTTTTGTCAGAAATCAATGTGTGGTCCATGTGGATGTTTAAGGTGGAAAATGTGGCTCCTGTGTCAACCACAAAGTTCAGACGGTCTTTGTTGACCTCCATACTGAGCAGAGGTTCCTCCTAGCCCTGCTCGGGTCTCTCTGTGGGCTGTGTCAAAATAGTCCAGCTCAGCTTCCTCCGCCTCCCATACTTGGTATTGGGTGCCTGTCTGGTTCGGAGCTAAAGCTGCATGCGGTGCTGTGTACTGAACTGTAGGTGGGGCATAGAAAGCCCTGCCTCTTGGTGCTCCTCTACCTCTTGCTGGGGTTCCCCTTCCTCTCTGGGCTGTCTGTGCCTGAGGACACTCTCTGGCAAAATGACCCATCTGGCCGCAGGAGAAACAGTGACCACTCTGCCTTCCCACTCTGCCACCTCGGTTGCCCATGCTCATCATGCCCCTCACACTATAACCCACACTTGGCTACTGCCAGATTTGACGAGCTCTAGGTTGAGCCATGACATGAGAATTAACCTCTGGCCATGCTGGTTGATCAATTATTGTGGTTGGATATTGAACCAACTGTTTTGGTTTCTCTTTTTTGTTTTCATTGATTTTTTGTCTGGCTTCAACAAACTGCAATTTAAAGAGCTGAGCTTTTAATTCTTCCAGCTCTGTTTGTTTAATCTTAGATTTTTCAAGAGCCCTGGTCATGTGATGTATCAAATGTCTCTCCCAGATTTGTGTTTCACTTCCTGGTATGTCAGGATTGTCTTTTAAGGCTGCTTTCACACTCTCAGTGGTCCCATCCAGTACTGCTACTCTAAACATTTCCTCATGTACCTTATCTGAGTGTGGGTGCACACCTGTATGGGCCTCCCATTCCTCCTTACACCTCATCAGAAAAGCTGCTGGGTTCTCTCCTACTTTAGGAGAAAATCGAACATTATGGAGAGCCTTCCTTATTGCGTTTCCCCATTTAGTAGATACTGAACTATATCTCACATCAGATCTGGAATTTATGGTTCCAGCAGCTGTCTCAACTTATATCAATTGTCCGGCCGTAATTACTTGTCCTAATAAGGCTCTCATATCCCCAAGGGCCAGTTTGTGACCTGGGTTAAAGTGAGCATTTTATTCAACCATTTGCCACCTCCCTCAGTGATGTGTGGTAATTTGTTTAAAATAGCACCCATATCTGTGAAGGACCATGCCTGATATTAATCCTGACCATTTCTAACCACTAGAGGGAAGTTGGTTACTGGTCCCTCTCTGGACTCCTGCTGTTGTCTATTCTTGCTCCTTGTATAATATTCTGACCTAAGTGGTCCCTGTACTTGCATTTTTCCTTCTATTATTATCTCCAGTTCCTGTGTATCATGATCTCCTTCTCTGTCCCTAACTGTTCTCTCCTCCTCTCTTTCCTGTATCATACTTTCCATATTCATTGGTTGTGGACGCTCCTAGATACCCCCTGTCTCGGTCCCCAAGGTCTGAGCCTATCTTCCAATTTTTTCTTAGCTGACCACGTACATCTGTTCAATAACTCATCAGATTCCTCATGAATCCACTCTCTCCCCATATTATCTGCCTTACTTCCTTGTTTATTGGCTTTGTCACTTCCCTCTCCCTGATAACTGTGTTCTGACATCACACTATTTCCTCCATCTGCTCCATCTAGTACTTCCTCACCTAGTTCTGGAGAATCCCTCTCTGTCTCCCTTTTTCTGACTTCTAAGTGTCCTCCTTTCACCTGCCATTGTCTTGCTCCTCCACCCTTAGTAACATCCAGCATTCCTCCATCCACATCATATACTGGAACCTGACAGTGAACTCCTCCCTCCTGATAGAGTGGTGGCGCTGTAGGTAAAACTGTATATATTGACTTACACTCTGTCTGTTTTCTACTTTCCTGTGCAGATTTTTTGTTCTGCTTTTGCGCCGTCTTCCTCTTTTCTAAATTATCTAGAGCTGCAGCTGCTAAGGTCAAATTATGCCACTTCGCAAAATTGTTCTGCAGTGTCTCTTCCTCATTCTTCCACTTTCTTTTTGTTAACACTCCTTTTTTCTCTTGCTGCCTGTGCGCATTCAATTTGCCATAACTGACTTTCTCTGTTTTTTTTAAAAGAACTGCCAAATCTATTTTACTACGATCCTCTAAATTATTTATCTTTTTGAACTCCTCATACAGAATGTTAATTTCTTTTATCTTTTATCCCTCCTTTTGATTCAATTCCACTTATCACTTGTGCTGAAATATCTTCCCACTGGGTTTTTAATGGACCATATTTCTCACACTCTATATCAAATTCCCCCTCCATTCTGACTCCCTTGTATAGTATTCTGTTGATTTTATTTTTTTAATTTATTTTTATAGTTCCGTATGTGACTGATGTGGGTGTTTTCCTCTATGTGGGCTCTCACAAGTTTCCTGATCGCCCTAGAACACCTTCTTTTAGTGGGCACTTTCCTATGTGGGTTCTCACCTCGTCCCCCCAGCGGATATACCACCAAGGTTACTCAGATCACCCGTAATTTTGTGCCTTCTTTTAACCAGTCACACACAGCACCCTCCCTGTCATATATTTCTTCCTTTGTATATAACAATTTATCCTTTTATTTGTATTATTACTTTATCACTTTATTATTTTTATTATATCTATATATATATATAATTAATTTAAATGTTTTATTTATTATATTATTTATTATATATCTGTTATATTATTTATTTATCTCTTTTTTTAAATCCTTCCTAACTTTTTTTCTAAACTTTCACCTTCCTCCTATAATCTTTTATTCGACTATACTCACACACACACTTTTTATCATATTTTATCTTTTTTCTCTTTTTTAGTTTGTACTATTGTACTTTTCTGAATGCGGTCTTTAGGGGTCGGACCGTGTGGTAGATTTCTCACCCCACTCCCCTGGGACCTTCCCCCAGGTTCCTTCCCCCAGGTTCCTTCCCCCAGGTTCCTTTATTCACTCGTCAGTGACATAGGCCCCCAGCCCTTGGGTCCTGGCCCAAATCTTTGTGTCCCAGACACGCGTCCCTGACGCAATTACTTTGTGTCCCAGACACTGTGTCCCTGACGCTATTTTTATTTGTTTTTTTATTTTATTTTATACCTTCTTCATATGACTTATTCACACATAAAAAATGTTTCAATCACTTCACCACTCTTGACATCATAATTTAGAAAATAGCCAATTGCAGACTTTGATATAGAAAACAGGTGTCTGCTTACCTTTCTTTTTGGTTCAGGCCGGCCTGATGTCAAGAGAAGATCAGAGATTGTCCACTCCTCCTCGAACTCCCCCTCACACGATCGGGGTCACCAATTGTTGGACTCGGCATCAATTCCTCGAGTCCACGTGTTCGTTGAATGAGGAGAGCAGGAACAAAATATAGTTTAACTGTTTTAATGATTAAGTAAGTCAGATGAAGAAGCATACAGAGCTCTGGGTCTCAACTGTCCCTGATTTACACAATCCTATGCAAGGCTTGTCCAGGCAGTATGTGACAAACTTGCCTTTCCCTGACCCAATATTTATACACAAAGAATACATAAGTTGTCTTTCTTTGGGAGTCAGATGATTTTCTGGTCAGCTGTGCTTCATTTGGAACATCACCCCTCCAATTTCCTGGACAAAAGACTGCTTCTTTGTTAACACATACAAAAGCACTCTAAGAGCACAGCAAAATGCATAGCAAAACAACTTCTTATATGGATCTGTTATAAATACCAAAACCCTCTGGCTGTTGCACTCATGACTCTTATGCCCAACAGAAAGTACATATAGTCTTAAAGCAAAATCATTTCATAAGCTAACATTATCTTAAATTTACTATTGTTAATGATTAATTTCTACAAGCGTTGTTAGCAATAATGCACAAACAAATATTTATTCTCAACAACACCCAGGTTCCTAACTGACGACGAAGACTTGACAGAGCAGCCATCGAGGGTTAGACAGTTAGGTTACTACTTGTGGAGCTTTTTTGTCCAATGATTAAAAATTCAGATTTTTTCTGAATTAAGTTGCAGGAAATTACTGATCATCCAATTGTTTATATCATCTATACATTTCGTTAATCTTGTGAATTGGTTAGTTTCTTCAGGGTGTGAAGAAATATAGAGCTGAGTATTATCAGCATAACAATGAAATCTATCACCATGCTTCCTAATAATATCTCCCAGTGGTAGCATGTACAGGGTGAAGAGCAATGGCCCTAGCACTGAGCCCTGCGGTACTCCATACTGAACTTGTGATCGGTGTGACATCTCTTCATTTACTGCTACAAACTGATAACGGTCAGATAGGTATGATTTAAACCATGCCAATGCAGGTCCACTAATGCCTACATAATTTTCGAGTCTATTCAAAAGAATGTTGTGGTCGATAGTGTCGAATGCAGCGCTAAGATCGAGTAACACTAACAAAGAGATACAACCACGATCGGATGATAAGAGTAAATCATTTGTAACTCTGATGAGAGGAGTCTCAGTACTATGATACGGTCTAAATCCTGACTGAAAATCCTCACAGATTGCATTTCTTTCTAAAAAGGAACATAATTGTGAAGACACTGCCTTTTCAAGTATTTTTAAAAGAAAGGGTAGATTTGAGATTGGCCTGTAATTGACTAATTCTGTAGGATCAAGTTTTTTTAATAAGTGGTTTAATAATAGCCAACTTAAAAGTTTTCATTACATATCCTAATGACAAAGATGAATTAATGATATTAAGAAGAGGATCCATGACCTCTGGTAGCATCTATTTTAATAGCCTAGGTATAGGGTCGCGCATACATGTTGTTGATTTAGATGAATTAAAGAGTTTAGCTAATTCTTCCTCTCCTATAGCAGTGAATGAGTGTAATTTTTCCTCAGTGACACTACGATGCTTTGTCTGATGTGATACTGTAGTAGACAGCTGCATGGTTATAATTTTCTTCCTAATATTGTCAATCTTGCACGTAAAGAAGTTCATAAAGTCATTACTGCTGTGCTGTTTACAAACATCAGAAGTTGAAGCTTTATTCTTGGTTAATTTAGCCACTGTATCGAATAAATACCTAGGTTTGTGTTTGTTTTCTTCTAAGACAGTCGAGAAATAAGCAGATCTAGCAGTTTTTACGGCCTTTATGTATGCGATCATATGTTCTTTCCACGAATTACGAAAGACCTCTCTAGTTTTGTTTTCTTCCAGCTGCGCTCCATTTTTCTGGCTGCTGTTTTAAGGGCCCGGGTGTGCTCGTTGTACCACGGCATTGGACTATTTTCTTTAATCTTCTTTAAGCGCAGGGGAGCGACTGTGTCTAAAGTACTGGAAAAGAGAGAGTCAATAGTTTCTGTTGCAACATCGAGTTCCTCTAAGCTATCTGGAATGCTGAGGAGATGATACTGATTAGGAAGATTATTTAAAAAGCAATCTTAAGTCGCAGCAGTGATAGTCCTGCCATATTTGAAACAGGTGGACGGCTTTGTAGCTTTAGCTAAAATAAGTATACATGATACTAGGTAATGATCTGAGATGTCGTCGCTCTGCTGCAGAATTTCAACGGTATCAACATTTATTCCATGTGACAATATTAGGTCTAAAGTATGATTATGGCGATGAGTAGGTCCTGACACGTGTTGCCTAACTCCAATTTTTAGTTGTTTAGAATGTCTTTAAATGCCAATCCCAATGTGTCTTTTTCGTTGTCTACATGGATATTAAAATCACCAACAATTAGTAATTTATCTACGGCCAGAAACAACTCTGATAGAAAATCAGCTAATTCTTTGATAAAGTCTGTATTGTGCCCTGGTGGCCTGTATACAGTAGCTAACACACGTTACACGGGATTTATCATTTGCACTTCATTAACGTTACATAAAGCACCAAAACTTCAAAGGAATTATATTTGAATATAATTCCATGCTCGTGTTTATAACAATAATCTTGTGGGGTGGACTCATTTAAATTAGTGTAGTTGTCAGGTTTTAGCCAGGTTTCTGTCAAACACAGCACATCTAGATTATTATCTGTAATGATATCATTAACAATGAGCGCTTTTGGGGTAAGGGATCGAATATTCAGCAACCCAAGCTTTATCATTTGATTATCGTCTCACTCCCAACTCGTCACATATTGCCACTTGGTCAGTACCCCTGGGCGTCACTTTTTAACGCACTTTTTCTTAAGCATCATTTTTCAACAATGGGCCAAAGGATATGTGGGTGTTGTTGCTTCAATGCAATTTGGTAGGGAAAGCTCAAGAGGTTTGTTCTGCATTGCTGGTGGAACATGCTCTTGATTATGACATTGTGAAGGTAGCTATACTACGAGCGTATGAGTTGGTTCCAGAAGCCTACCGTCAGAGATTTAGGGAGCATTCAAAATCAGCCAAACAAACTTTTGTAGAGTTCGCTAGAGAAAAAAAGGTTCTCTTTGATAAGTGGTGTACTGCTAGTAGGACTGATACTTTTGAGCTACTTCAGGAACTTATTCTTTTAGAGGATTTTAAAACTTGTGTAGCGGAAAATATTGTGGTGCATATGAATGAACAAAAGATAACAGCGCTTGCAGAAGCAGCTGTGATGGCGGACAAATTCGTTCTCACGCACAGAATCACTTTTCCTTCTGTGAGGCAGCCGAAAATTCCAACTTTGGTAGTAAATGACGTACGCAGGGAAACTAATAGAGTATTTCGTTCGTCAAAGTCTGAGATTTCTCGTAAGCCCGTTACAAAAGGTTCTGAAGATCGAAGAGCTTGCTTTTATAGCTTAGATTTCAGATTTCGATGATTTCAGAATGTAAAGCCTGGAAACAAAAATCTACTGGGGAAAAACCTAAAAATGTAGCTGTTGCACAAATGGTGGAAGGTTCAAATAGCTCGCATACGTGTTCAGAGATGGAGGTGTACGAACCATTTCTTTTAAAGGGATCTGTTCATTTGCCTGGTAGTGGCGAAGAAAAATCTGTCGTAATGCTCAGAGACACCGGTGCAGCCCAATCATTGATTCTTGCGAATGTGTTGCCATTCTCTGATCTTTCCTACTCCGGTACTGATGTTTTAATTTGCGGTATGGAGTTGGGTTGTGTTAATGTGCCGCTGCATGATGTTTACTTGTCTTCTGCTTTGGTAACAGGGCTAGTTAAACTAGGCATTCGTGAACAGTTACCAGTAGAAGGTGTGAGTCTGATAATTGGGAACGATATAGCAGGTGGCAAAGTGTTTCCCTTTCCGGTTGTGTCAACGAACCCTGTGCCTTCTGCTCAGTCAGTCTTAGCCGTTAAATTTCCTGCCATCTTCCCAGCATGTGTAGTAACTCGAGCACAGGCTAGGAAATATGAGGAGGTAATGGATCTATCTCAGTTGTTTCAAGACTTGTCTGATCCAGTACAATGTGAACTGTTAATTGAACCTGAAATTTTGAGTGACTTCCAGAGATGTCCTAACTCAAATGACCTTCCTCTTTGTGCAGGGAAACTACAGTTAGCTGCTGCTCAAAAAGCTGATCCATCTCTGAGAAGCTGCAGAGAAGTGGCTGTCGATTCAAGTACCATTCCAAAATCTGGTGTGTCTTATTTTTGGAAGGGTGCCGTTTTGATGCGTACATGGTGTAACAAAGCTGAAATTAAACGAAAACAAAAACAACAACAAATATAATCTCCACCCATTTCCGTTTCCCAAATGGTAAAAGGAAATGAGGTGATCGCATAAAAGGAAAAAGCAAGCGGAAGAGGAGGGACGAGTTTTGTTTAGAGTGGTGGTTGAGATTGTACTGGAGTGCGAGAGCGGTGAGAACCTTGTAGCCTCAATTCATGTGCGCTGACCAGCAGCCGAGAACTCCGCGTAAACTTGGAGAACTGTTTCGGTGGTGCTCTTCACGAAAACATAAGAGAAAGGGGAAGGTGAGCATTTCCACTTACCTGGGCGACGGCAGGTGGGCGTTATCCTTCAGTGGACTGAGCGCTAGGCCATTGCTGGAGGGGCGGAGGATACAACACACTCCCAAAGTCAAGAGGTCTCCGCGCTGGCGTTTTCAACCCGCTGGATTGACGATCGACTGTAGCAGTTGCGGAAAAAGGTCTCGCCATTGCTGAAAGTCGCGGCCGCGACGTACACACCAGTCGGTCTTTACCCGCATCCACCCACATAATTCACCTCAGCACTTTCCACACTTTCCCATAGTTGTTACTTTCAAAGTAATACGTGAGTAGTGGTTCTCTATTTTATTTTTTTGTTTTGTCATCTGCTTTAATTGATTTATTTGTTTGTTGTTTTTCGTTGACTTCAGTTTGTTTCGCCATTACTTTTCTTTGCCAATTTTTCTTATGGTTTTGTGAAATCAGGAATCTGAGACTTTTGAAATGGAAATGAATTTGACTTCAGTTTGGTACTATGTTTGATGTGTTTATCAGTGAGAATTGTGTACCTTTTTCCCCCTTTTTAATTTTCCTTTTTGTGACCTTATGAAATACATTTCTTCTAAACCCCACCATATGTTCTTTGTGATGTTTATCCTGAGCTTTATCTTTATTTTGAGATGATATATGTAACGTGTGGCACGTAAACTATCTGGGTTATTTGCATTACACAATACTGACAGGATTGCCTGTCTGGCGCCCGAACTAACTGACCTAAATCTAAATTAACTGATTAGTTGGATTTTTCTTTTTTGTGTGAATTTATTTTTCGGGCCGTCACCGTTACAATGGAAACCTTCTTTTTCAGATGAGGATGATTGGAATGCGGAGTATCAAATTGTTTTACCTTCAAGTTACCGAGCTCAAATTTTAAAACTTGCACATGAGCATCTTCTTTCAGGGCATCTTGGCATAACCAAGACGTATAAACGGATCGCCAAACATTTCTTTTGGCCAGGATTAAAATCTAGTGTCTCTCAGTTTTGCCGTTCATGTCATGCTTGTCAGGTAGCGGGAAAACCAAATCAGGTAGTTCCTTCGGCACCTTTGCAGTCGATTCCGGTTATTAGTGAACCTTTTGAGCGTCTGATAATTGACTGTGTGGGGCCATTGCCCAAGTCTAAGTCTGGACATCAATACGTGTTAACTATTATGTGTGCAGCTACTAGATATGTTGATGCCATTCCATTGCGATCTCTAAAGGCAAAGATAGTTGTGAAGGAACTAGTGAAGTTCTGTTCTATTTTTGGCTTGCCTAGGGTCATTCAGACAGATTGTGGAACCAATTTCACTTCTAAACTGTTCAAACAGGTAGAAAAAGAGTTGGGTGTTAGTCATCGTTTCTCATCTGCTTATCATCCTGAGTCCCAGGGAGCGCTTGAGTGTTTCCATCAGACTTTAAAAACAATGCTCCGGACTTATGGTGTGGAAACTTAAAAAGACTGGGTGGAGGGTCTGCCTCTCTTAATGTTTGCAGTAAGAGAGACCGTACAAGAGTCAACAGGGTTTAGTCCCGCAGAATTAGTATTTGGTCATACTGTTCGCGGCCCACTGAGACTACTTAAAGAGCAGTTGCTGTCTAAACAATCTTCGCCTACATCTGTTCTTGAGTATGTGAGTTATTTTCGGGAGAGACTTCATAAGGCCTGTGAAACAGCAAAAAGTCATCTTGCCTCTGTGCAGTCCAAAATGAAAGCACATTTTGATAAAACGTGCATATCACGTAGTTTTGAGATTGGTGAAAATGTTCTTGTCTTACTCCCTGTACCTGGTTCGGCTTTGCACGCAAAATTCTCTGCCCCTTACATTGTTGAAAAAAAATTGAGTGACACTGACTATGTAATTCGCACCCCTGATTGTAGGCGGCGAGTTCGAGTCTGCCAAATAAACATGATCAAGCCCTATATAAAAAGAGATGGAGAAAAATCTGCTGACTTGAGTAAAGTTGTACCTGTCATGTCTGCCGTTCTACCTTCTCTTTTTGGCCTGAAGATGATGGCTTTACTGGGTGTGACGCTAAGCTTTTGGGGGGACGTCTGCAGAACTCAGCCATACTGGCTGATATCTGGATGCTTATCTGGCTTATCTTCCAGAGCAACCACGTGGTGAAGTGGGTAAATTAATCAGAGAATACCCTACTTTGTTTTCTGATGTACCAAGTCAGACGAATGTAATTGTACATAACATTGATGTCGGTGAGAATCTGCCAATAAAACAATTTCCGTATAGGGTTAATCCTGCTAAGCGTGAGGTTATGAGGGCCGAAGTTGAGTATTTACTTCAAAATGGTTTTGCAAAGCCCAGCGAAAGTCCCTGGAGTTCATCTTGCTTGTTAGTCCCATAACCGGATTCTACTTTTCGTTTTTGTACAAATTATAGGAAGGTGAATAGTATCACTAAGCCGGATTCTTTTCCTTTGCCTCGTTTAGAAGACTGTGTTGATCGTGTTGGATCAGCTAAGTATGTGACTAAGCTTGATCTTTTAAAAGGCTACTGGCAAGTTCCTTTAACATCACGAGCTTCAGAGATTTCTGCCTTTGTAACTCCAGATAACTTCGTTCTTTGGGATGCAAAATGCACCAGCGACTTTCCAAAGGTTGATGCACCAAGTACTAGCAAATGTTCCAAATTGTGCAGCCTACCTGGATGACATCGTCCTCTATTCTGGTGGGTGGCAAGAACATCTAAAGTCCCTTGAATATGTCTTTCAACGCTTGAAAAAAGCTTCACTCACGTTGAACTTGACAAAATGTTAATTTGCAAAAGCAATTGTAACCTATCTTGGGAAGAAGGTTGGTCAAGGACAAGTGCGTCCAATTGAAGCAAAAATTTCTGCCATGATAGAATTCCCTACCCCTACAAATAAACGTCAGTTACGCCGATTCCTGGGAATGACCGGCTATTATAGAGGGTTCTGTAGAAATTTTGCAGGTATTGTGTCTCCCCTGACAGATCTTCTCAGTACCTCTAAGAGTTTTGTGTGGACTCCAAAGTGCGAAGATGCATTTCTAGCGGCTAAAGACATCCTTTGTAATGCCCCAGTTCTCTCTGCACCAAAGTTCAATCTACCTTTCAAGTTACAGGTTGATGCCAGTGCTATGGGGGCAGGAGCGGTGCTGATGCAGGAGGATGCGGGAGGTGTGGATCATCCTGTATCCTACTACTCAAAGAAATTTTCAAAGTGTCAGCTTCATTACAGTGCCATCGAGAAGGAGGCTTTGGCTTTAATGCTAGCTTTACAACACTTTGAGGTTTACGTGGGTGGTAGCAGCACTCCTGTAGTTGTATATACTGACCACAACCCACTTGTTTTTTTGTCCAGAATGTATAATAGCAATCAACGGTTAATGCGCTGGTCTTTAATAATCCAGGAATACAACCTAGATATTCAACATCAAAAAGGCTCTGAGAATGTGGTGGCGGATGCCTTATCTAGAGTGTATAGTCCTTTGGGTTAATGAGGTTGATTTACAAATCTGTGGATCTGTAAACTTAAGTGTGGGGGTGTTACGTAATTGTACGTATTTTTGTAAAGGTGTGTGTGCCTGTTGTCTTTCTTTTTTTTCTCTCTGCTTTCTTAGGATGAGTAGCGACACCTGTTGTTAATCAGTGCCCTGAGTGTCTCCCGTTGCTGATTTGCTCCTGCAACCATGTGCTCTGCTATTAAAAGACGTCCAGCTCTGCAGTGCAAGAGAGGCAGGAGGTTTTATCCTCCGTCTCTCTTGCGAAGAATCCCTGTCTCCTGTTGCAGACGTTAGCTGTGTTTCCTGCATTGTTAGTGGTAGTGATGGGCAGACTGAGGCTTCGTGAAGCACTGAAACAGTTGAGCTTCGAAACAACACCCGACACCCGTCTCCATTACGCCATATAGTGGTGACTTACATGTATTGATCTGAAATAACCTTGAAATGACATTTCTATGTTAAAAAAATAGTTTTTAACATCTGTCTGACAACTACTTGGTTTTGTAACCTGTAGCCTCCTTGTTGTTTTTTGTCATAAAAAATGAAGATTAATAAAATAAATACAGCCACAATGTGTCACAGTTGCTACATTACATGTTTATTAAAAAAAATATAAATTTCTCTGCTGTTTAAGGACTTAACCGACTTCTTTGTTTACATATAATTTATCCAACCTTTGAAAAAATCCTCTCACAAGAGACACATGTTGCTGGAATGCACAAATATTTTTTAGCAAGTACATACAAATGAGTGAAATTTATTGCTCTCTCTTTCCAATAAATTAATGGATCATGCGTTCTGGGCAAAAATGCACCCTTAAAGTAACTTTTCACTTCTACTGTTGCAAATCATACATCTCACTTTATTTGGTATTTCCAAATGGAAATGCTCCCACACCACAGATGTACGGCATCTGTATATATATATATATATATATACTGTATTCATAGGTGATATATAGATGGAGGCTCCACATAATAGATGCAGAGATATCTATATAATTATATATCTTATGCTGTGCTGTCTGTCACTATCTAACTTTCCCTATATGAATGTGTCACTAGCCTATATATATCCTAACTATCTGTCACTGTCTATACCTATCAGTAAATATATATAATTTAAATCTAGCCTAAATATAACTAACCAAAGCACACTATAAATCTCACTTATATCACTAAATGTTTCTCCCCTCACAAAACCCATGAGGTGAAGATGGATTAACTTTACTTTTAAACCGTGGGGAATGAGGTTCATACAGATGTGTGACTGTGTGGTTTGTTCCCGCTCCTTTCAATCAAAGCAGTTTCGACAGGCGCACCTGATGAAACACTTCGGTGCTTTATTTAGCGGTAGTCACGTGACATGGGTGTGTCGAATCACAGTTCGGAGCAGTAGGCTTGTTTGAGATGAGCAAAATCTGCGCAGAACCGATCACCGGTGATCAGCGCGAGATGCATGCCGGTTAGAAATGTGTCCGAGGGCGGTCCGCCTTCCTCTGATGTCATGCTGACGTATGTCAAAGAACTCTCGCGAGCGAAAGGCGGATGCAAAAGCATGATGGGAAAGACTCACTGACGACACAGCTTAATGCTCATTGGTTTAAACAAACGTGACATGTGATTCTTTTTTTTAAATGTTTTATTTAAAACTCTGATATCATGTTTTAATGTCTATAAATTATGTGTGAATATTCCCAAACTGTGCGACAGTGCGACCTCTCAGTGGGTTATGTGATTGTTGTCATATTTATAAAAATATATAAAAACATGTATCTAATTAAAGTAAAAATGATTATAAACACGTCTTTCGAATGGAAATAAATAACAAAAACTTTGAGTGTCTTGTTCATAATATTTATTTTCATATAAAAGCAACAGAACTTAAATTACATCCAGTTTATCAGCAACAGTGCATGAGTGTGAATCCCGCGATATCCGCCTTTGATCTCGCAGGTGTCGGATCCACTACGAGAAGACAGAACTGTCCGTCTTGTAGGGATGGCTGACGCGAAACTGACGTTTCGACGCTGTGTCGAGATCCCGAAGCGCAGATGTTTGAAACACTAGGCTTGTTTGAGATGAGCAAAATCTGCGCAGAACCGATCACCGGTGATCAGCGCCCCTGCTGAAAAATCCAGCTAAAACCAGCCTAACATGGTCAGGCTGGTTTTTAGCTGGTCTCCAACCTGGTCATAGCTGGTTTTCAGGCTGGTTTAAGAGGGGTTTTGAACACTTTTTAGCTGGTCTTAGCTGGTCAGTGTTGGTCTTAGCTGGTCAGTGTGGTCTTAGCTGGTCAGGCTGGTTTTAGCTGGTCTCCCAGCTGTTTTTCGCTGGTCTCCCAGCCTGGTCATAGCTTTTTTTTTAGCTGGTCTCCCAGCCTGGTCATAGCTGGTTTTAGCTGGTCTCCCAGCCTGGTCATAGCTGGTTTTAGCTGGTCTCCCAGCCTGGTCATAGCTGGTTTTAGCTGGTCTCCCAGCCTGGTCATAGCTGGTTTTAGCTGGTCTCCCAGCCTGGTCATAGCTGGTTTTAGCTGGTCTCCCAGCCTGGTCATAGCTGGTTTGGGAATTTTTAATTTATTTTAGCTGGTCTTAGCTGGTCAGTGTTGGTCTTAGCTGGTCAGTGTTGGTCTTAGCTGGTCAGTGTTGGTCTTAGCTGGTCGGTGTCTGTCTTAGCTGGTCATGTAAATAAGTATACTTTAAATAATCTCCAGGAGCACACGCAACCATTCAAACAAACTGTATTTATTTGATCTTGCACCCCCTTACACACACATACATATATGATTCATTCTTCTATATATAAATAATTGTAACAATAGATGTGAACAACATCAGAATTGTAGACATATTATACATTTTCACGTTTCCTTTCTTTTTTTATGATGTCCTGTATTTTTTGCGATATATAATACCCCACTTGCTTCTCCCTCTTCTCTCTCTCTCCTTTTTCAGGTTCCCTTCGTTTGAGCCAGTCACTGAAGCAGACTTGAAAGAGAAATCATTTAGATTATTAATTTGTCACTTTTAAAACTTAGAAAGGTAAATTATCGCGTCATGTCTTTGTTGTATATTTTCCCTTTTTAGTATTCTGCAGTAATTTAGAAACATGCCTCTGATAGTTGGTCCTTATTTATTGCTGATACAAAGCTAAATAGTTGACGTATAGTAATCTTTTCTTTATACCCCAATTAAATTAATTAAATACATCTGAAGGTTTAATTATTTTCTATATATTTTATTGACCAATAAGTAAGTATAAAAGGATGACTATGAATAAGGACATCATTGTAACACAACAGGGCAGGTTGCATAAACAGTTAAGACTAGTCTTACAAGTTAGCAACATTTTTTTCTTTAAGACTGTTCATAATTTTTTTTAATCAGTTACATAAAAACATAGACTGGCCTAATTTGATATGAAAAGTAAGACTGAATGCCACTTGCCTAACTGCTAGTGGCTCATACTAGATCTTAAGACACTGTCTTAACATAATGGCTTAGTTTATGCAACTGACCCCTGAACATTAACAGTTTTGCAAACAATAAAACTTTTAACTAATGTAAAACCATTTTACAGGATATGAAAGAATATATAGAAAAAATAGCTTACCTCTCAAAATTTGCAGCTTGGAGGGTGTCAGGGGAGGCTTTGCAGAATATTTATTTGTTGGACACTCCTTTCCTGACACACTTCTGCTTTTTAATGTATTTGTCCCCCACAGTGCCACAGCCATCTCCTTGATGTAGAGAGAATCCTTTGTAGCTGAATTAATTTTCTTCCACACCTCTTCTCTGATCCAAATGTTGTCTCCTATGTGGATCTTAAAATACAGAAAATAAATTAGCTTCAAATGTATGAAAACAAAACCATTCAAAGATCCTTCAGAATACCTAATTTTATGTTCCACAGACAAAACAAACGTATACATCATTACAATGTCATAGGGGTGAGTAAATGATCATGATGACAATTTAAATTTCTGGGTTCAATATTTGTTTAAGGGTATTTAAGGGTATCACAAATTAGCTTGAAATTCAAAAGAATGGACAATCTTTGTTGCTGATGGGTGTTGGGAGTTTTTGTGGGACCCCAGAATTACAACATTTCACACCATTATAAATTGTCCTGATATGGTATAAATACTATTATTCCAAAAGACCAGAGGAAGAATATATATATCAGTTGTTAGCTATAAGTATTGTGCTGTTCCTTTAAGTACTTTGGATACCACATAAGAAATTGTGGTCAATTGCAATTACAATAAAAAATGAGCTTATGTGGGATAGGCATAGTCAGTTTAAAACATCTAAATGTTCTAGATCTTCTCATTATCACCACCTATGTTTTCTTAAATAGAGATCTTGGATTTACTTAAATGGAGGAGTAAATGCTACAATAATTATCATGTTCACATACAACGCTTCTGCGCTTACGATTTCTCTCAACATGAGGACAGAAGAGCCAGGGCCGTAAACAGACATTTTGAGGGGCAGTGGCCCAAACCAAAAAAAGGGCACTATAAGGAGGTTGAGTATCATCAAACCTTTTACAATCATATTGTAAATACAAGTGTTTGGCTTTAGTGCTAATTCAATATATGTTGTTGTAATTATGCTTCGTTGATTCTGTCCTGTTTTCATCTCATTTTTTTTTTTAAATGTTGGACATTTATGTAGCAAATGATAATTACAAAAAAAATGTTTTTTTGAGACAAGGGTCTTGTTAATTTTTTTTTTCAAAGTAAATGAAGCAACAATTTTCATTAATGGAAGATTGAGTAAAAGTATTTGGGGTAAAAGGCACAACTATTTGTTAGGCTACTACTGTAAAGTATTATGGATCTCGTTTAATCCTTTCAGAATCTTTACTTTAAAAAATGTTTCTGTATTTTTAAAATGTTTTTATACTACCATATTTTAATATTTATTGAATAATACTGAATTATTTTATTTATCAAAATAAACAGAACATTTTGAACAAGTATTAACTTATACATGATTAAAAACTATAATACAACACATTTTGAACATTTATAGTATTACCTTTTTAATTGTGTATACTATTAATAAGGTCTTAATAAAATATCATAAATATGATGTATGTTATAGATATTAGTATTAACTCAGACAATTGATGATAATGGAAAATACATTTTACAGGAGTTAAAGAGTGACAAACTTAAGCTAAATATTCTATAATCCACCCGTAATATTCTTGTAATCTACAATCGATTCTCACCGATTAAAATATATAAACGATAGGAATTCTTAAATCCTAAGAATTGATTAATCATCCTGTTTTCAGTTGATGAATGAGGAGAACTGTGTAGAGCACCTCCCCATTAGAGCTGTAACGATTTGACCAAAAATAAAAATATCTATTAATTGAACATTGTACCTTAATTACAATTAATGAACAAATATTTTTTTCTGCTTTCCTTTTTTGCCCTCATAGTTCACTGATAAGTGAACCTGAAGAGACCTGGATAATGGATAGGGGGCGCTGGCCCAAAAAAGGTTGAGAACCACTGCTATAACGGTTGAGTTTCTAAACTACTTTAGTGATAAATCACAGCAGCTTTGACAATGAGTTTCTGTGCTCCTCACTGTGCACAATCTTCACGTCATGTGCAAGCTACTGAGTGTTCGTGTGTGTCACAATATATCAGGCATTAGTTCAACATAATACACATCTGATGGTCTAAAATCGTTTCCATGTTCAAACTGGCAGGCCTTAAAACACATACAAATGACAAATCTTTGTGAGGACGCAGGTGAAAGGGATCTGGCTTCAGTGCGCGCGCATTGTCAGAGACATGACACAACACAGCTCTCCGTGTCACAGAAAAAAGCTCATGAGCACTGAACAGAGAAGCTTTCCATATTTTTGTTCTTGAATAGTGCACAATCACTTTAATGTTCAAACTGGCAAGTGGAAAGCCTTTAGACTCCTTTAGACAAACTTCATGAGGACGCAAGTGAAAGTGATCTGGCTTCGGGGCCTGCGTGCGCTGTTTCTGTGTGTGTATCAGCGCATATCAGAACGGCGGTTAATATCTGTATAAAACATGCAGTTACTATAGTGATTCTGAGGATCTATAAAAAAAGATAACTACTCCTCCAAGATTTTAGCCAGGTATAGAAGATTAGAAATTGGGCGATAATTTTATAAAATAAGATAATTTTAACCTTCAATATTACAGTAATGTAGTACTACCTGTATAGTTTACAGCATTAGTTAAAAGATTTTTTTCCTTAAGGAAATTTGCCATATCCATAATAATTGAAATTGAATCAAATCGAAATCTGAATCAAAAGCTTGTGAATGGAAATAATAGAATCGTATTGTAAATTTGTGTCAATACTAAGCCCTAAAATTTTAATAAGGGACTAATATTGTGTGCATGTATTGAAGTGCAAAAAGGCTTGAAATAATGTACCTTTCCATCCTTTATTTCATAAAGGCTCAGAGGTGATTCAAAGGGGTTTTTATTCAGAGGTGGGTTGTTGCCCTCTGAACTATTGGGCAGCTCTGGTCTTCTGTCAGGTGTGCTCTCGACAGGTGTGGAGGTTCCATTTAGAAAAGATGAACCTGCAAACAATGATAGGGGAGAATGTATTATGGCCTTCAAATAAAAGGAAAAGTACTATTCTAGTTCAATATAATACACTCAAAATATAAATCAGCATTTCAACCTGTTTTTTCAACATGAGGTACTATTGAGTAAGCTGTATGCACTTATTTTTGTTAAATCATTTTAACAAAAAAAACCTTCAACATAACAGAAACTATTTTAAACTTTCTACATAACCGATGAGGGCTACACGGTGAGCTATTCTGTGCTGAATTTTTTTAAAAATCTGTAGAATTATGCAGAATGGTTTTAAATGTGTTAAAAGATCTAAGAATATTGGAATTGAAAACATTACAAATAAAATATTCACTTCTTAACTTCTATTTAAGGTTTACAATGCAAATACAAATATAACAACTTGTTTTTTTTTAAACAAAGCTAGATCTCTCTTATAGTACATCAACTACAAGATGGAGAACATTACTTTATTGAATTGTACACAAATCATCGTATGTATGGATGTGTGTGTGTGTGTATTGATGGATTGAAGGATGGATGGTATGTGTGTATGGTATATATGTATATATGTATGCATGGATGGTATGCGTGTGTGTGTGTTTGGATGGATGGATGGATGGTATGTGTGTATGTATTGGATGTATGGATGGATGGATGGAACAGTACTTGTTTCTGAGAAGGCTCTTTGAAGCACTTTGTTCATGTTCTGCTGTAGTGTAATGTTGAGGCTTCTGTATGTAGCCAGCTCTGCAACAAGATCCTCCTTCTCCTTTTCTAATTCAGCACACCTTTAATGTTGTATAGAACAAGAAACAGAAGAAATGTAAGTTTTTCTCATCAGATTCTCTATATTTTAAGATTCTGAAATGTATCAATAAACTGTCATTACTAAGAATCTCTTATTATATGCTATGTTTGTAAATAAATGGAAAACATTTAGTATTCATAGACTCTTACTTATGTTTGCATTCTTCCAGCTTTTCTTCAAAGTCTTGTTTTTGTTTCTTTATGTAGCGGTATCTTCTTTGCAAATCATCATGTATTTTTTGAGGTACAACCCCTCCATCTTCACTGTCAGAACACTCCTCTCTTTTTCTTTGGGTCTGTCTCAAAAGTGGGTCCTCTCTCTTTTTGCCTTTCTTTCTTCTAGAATTTTCAAAAGGTTTTCTTTTTCAGAAGCCTCGACTGTCTTTAGCATTTTCTGTAAATATAAAAATTGGATAATAATGTGTTTCAATGCTTTGATAACATAACTTTAAAGTTATACCAAAGTAGGATTTAGAATGAGTGTTTACAATTCTAATATAAAAAAATAATTATGCATGTATTAAAATGATTTAAAATATTACACATATTTAATATATACAATTGCTATTAAAAATGATCTTAGTTAAAAACAAACTGATGTGCATTTGAGCCAGATTAACTGAAGAGTTCGAAAGAACCGATTCTTTGTGAATCATTTCGACTTCGATTCAGAATCAGACGGTCTGCCATAGCGAGTTGTGTGGGTTCAAAACGAAAGATTCACTCGTTTGCGTACCAGAAGTTAATAAACCGTAAACACGAGGAAACGTTCGTCAATCCATCAGGTAAGTCATGTTCAGATGTTTAGAAAATCAGAGTAAGCTTTTAAAACATCGTGTTTATAAAACATACGTTTTTCTTCTTCAGTTCTCCTTTTTCTTTTGCAGTTGCCGTCTCGTCCTCTTCGTCATCCTGGTGGTGGTTATGGATTTTTGCCGTTCTTATCCTTTTGGATGGTTTGGCTAATTCCTCCTCCATCTCTTCACGGGTCTCTGGAGTTTGTAAATTGAACCACAATCAATGTAAGTAACGTTAAATGTTTAACTTTAGTTAGCGTTAGCTCAAACAGACATTTCAATTTACGTCAGTCGAATTAAGGCAAAAACGTTAACCTTACCTTTTATGACAAGTACCTGAGCTTGATAATATGTGTTTTCCCAGCGAACAAGATATAAAACATTGTGTTTATAATTTTTAGGGTCAAATTTTTTGATGTCTTCTATGGGAACGATATGTTTGTGCCCGTCCGAATACCGCACATAGGCAAACATGTCTGTCTCTGAGGTAAAAATGTCGTTGTTTTAACAAAAAAAAAACGTTGGCGACGAGCCGGTGCCTCACGAGAGGGTATCTGGATTTAGCGCGTGCACGGTTAAAAATCAGCCAATCACATTCAGAATTACATACACACACTGTACATCAAGGTGTCCAGTCCTACTCCTGGAGGGCCACTGTCCTGCAGAGTTTAGCTCCAACTCTAATTAAACACACCTGAACCAGTTAATCAATGTCTTACTAGGCATGCTGGAAACTTCCAGGCAGGTGTGTTGAGGCGAGTTGGAGTGAAACTCTGCAGGACAGTGGCCCTCCAGAACCGAGTTTGGACACCCCTACACACACACACACACACACATATATATATACACGTATGGTTGCAATACGTATGGTTGCAATTTATATATATATATATATATATATTACACGTTTGTTTGCAATTTTATATATATATATATATATATATATATATATATATATATATATATATATATATATATATATAAAACGTATATAAAACGTATTCACTTAAATTTCTCCATAGATGTCCAAACGAAAATATAAAAAATACCTGGAACCAGACAGTGTGTCCAGGATACCAGTTACAACCAGTCAAAGGCTTGAGAAGAAGGCTGCTTTAGAGGTAGCTATTCTATATGTTGCTATTTATTATCAACATAAAAATACATTATGAATGTAGACTTTGTCCAAATTGTCCATGTTTTTTTTTTCTAGGTAAGAAACCAGGCTGTTTTGCTCACAGACCAGACATGTTCAGATGAATCCTCATTGGAGGTAAATAATTTCTCTTCAGATTCTGTGGCATGCAATATAGAGTAACAACCCTAATAATTAATTAAAAAAAATGTAATAAACACATATTTTACTACTAAATGTTAATGGTTTCGTATTGTTTCAAAGGTAGGAGACCCTTCAAAGACAAACAGCGCCTGCTCATACTCGTTCCAGGCTCATACTGACATAAGTGATGCACTTGTCCAACTTGATGAGTTGCCTTCATACTCAGAGGTAGCTTATATATTTGATGTATAGTGTCCCCAAAATGTCTTTAGACATTTAAATCACTTACAATTTATGAATTGCATATGAATACTATCCCATTAGTTAACAAGCATGCTGCACCACATCATATTTTCCCAAATTTCCACAAGTGAAATTCCATCACCACGACAGCCATACATGTGGCAGCCACAGTTATTTAAAAATCTAATCTAATAGATTAATCCCTACCTAGTCTTGAATATTTTTTTGATGTAATGCTCATGTTGGTTAATTAGTCTAGAATTTTATCCAGAATATGAATGACCTATGTATGATTTCACAGGTGTCAGAACCTGTAAGGATAAACAGCTCCACTGTTGACCAGACCACAGTGGACGAAGGACAGCCCCATGCAGACACAGGAGAGGCCCCCTCTCACATGTCTACTTCAGACTTAGAGGTATTCTTTTCCCAACAGTGTGAGATCACAAACACACATGTGGAGGGTTTTCACCTATTTTAACAAAATAGTAGTCATCCTACATTTTGAGGAAATATTCTTCCAAAAATATTTAGGTTTTTGCTCTTACTAATACATTTTTTTTAGTACATGTTATTCACACTAATTTTGTACATGACATTGTTGCCCTTGCTTGGACTACGACTTAAGGGCCTGATCACACAGAACGCGTTTTTCAGGCATTTTTTGGTTGATGTTTTTTCATTTAGAAAAGAGCAGTGCACTGCGTTTAAAAAAATTCTAAACAACCCCTGAATCAGCTGTGCTGTCAGTCTAATCAAGGTTCACCACAACGGAAGACCCGCCTCTCCATTCATTCGATTGGACAATAGAAAAAAAACGTGATGACGTTGGGTGCTTTTCCGCTCAGATTTGATTTGTTTTCCAACATTTTTTCCTTCTAAAACGTGAGGCGCACGGTGCGCATAAGCAGCGTGCATGCTCTGCCAACGAAAATTATTCAAAAAAGGTGACCCTTGCTGCAGAAACGTGTTCTGTGTGATCGGGCCCTAAAACTGTTTACTACTACTACTTAATAACATTATTTTATGCACATTAAATTAAAGCTGCAGTATGGAAGGTTTAGTATGAAATACATTTTCCACCAAAAGTATTGTGGGCATCAAGCAAAAGATTTAAAACAGAAACCTGAAAACTTACAGGGCATATTGCAGGTTAATTTTTTCCCCAAATGAATATATAACCTTGTATGAAAATACCATATGAAAAGGTAATGCAGGATTTAAAATGTTTTAAAAGGACATAAGAGCACAAATTTAGTAGATAAAGTGGCCGTTTCATTGACCGCTTGTAAAAAACGTTTTTTTTTTCAACACCGCGTCATATTACGAGAGGTCATATTACGTCACGAGAGGGAGTCGTTCGCAGAGCTCTGCATTGGCTCAGTGCAGAATAGATTGGTATTCAGTTGATGTCTGTGTATTTTCGTTAGTTTTTCTATTTCAACTTATCATTGTCATAGTAAATTATCGTGTCCAGCATGTCAGGACATCGAGTCCACAGGTTTCCTAAAAAAAGTTAGAAAAACTGAATTAATGAATAAAGGATAACGTGACACAAATACAATAACACTAACGTTATATGTGATGTGACGGTGACAGATCCGTCAGAGATGCAGCTCGTAGAAAAGTGAACTGCACCGTAAGTTTGATTTTAAACATTTTTTTAAAACTAACTACCAAATCAGTCGTGATGAGGAACCGCTAACGTTATATCACGTATATGTTTCATGTAGACGGATATTAACGAGTGTGACTTATGCCTGATGTTCAAAGCTTATTAGTTTCTGTTATTGGTAATCAATACTCCTATATGACTAATACCAGCTTTGCTATTGATACATGATGATAATCTGTACAGTATTGTGATCTGAGCACAGTGTACACATATCGTTTAGTGTTATCTATAAGCTAACACTGGTCTCTCACTGAGACACCTGCTGTGTTCTTCACTGTTTCTCCTCACATAACAACTCAATTTGTCTCCTCTAATCGTTGTTCTGTCTAATCCTGGCCTGTCCCTAATTGTGTGTCATAATTGTATGGCTGTGGTCTGCCATATGAGTATTAATAAACATTTATAATGTCTTCTGTTTCCGAACTGTCATTGCGATCCATTGTTTTCCTGCCGTTGAAATTCACCGCACTCGTTACGTAACGTCCGGTTTTGGTAAGTAATCTTCTCACAAAAACAATCTTGTCCCTACATTATTTTTCTATACATTGACTCACTGGGGTCTCTAACCTGCAATATGCCCTTTAATGCAAATTTATCAGAATAGCAAACAGCATGTTCACAGAGCGAAAAATAAGCATGAATGAAAAAAGAAGTAAAAAAAAACATTTAAAGGGTTAGTTCACCCAAAAATGAAAATTAGCCCATGATTTACTCACCCTAAAGTCATCCTAGGTGTATATGACTTTGTTCTTTCAGAAGAATAAAAAAAAAATACGGAAGGCGACCTTTATTAACACCCCAGAGCCGCATGGATCAGTTTTATGATTGATATAGATGCACTTTATGGACACTTTTATGGACACTCCGTTCATCTTTAGAACACAAATGAAGATATTTGTGTTGAAATCCGAAGGCTCAGTGAGGCCTACATAGCCAGTAATGACATTTCCTCTCTCAAGATCCATGAATGTACTAAAAACATATTTAAATCAGTCCATGTGAGTACAGTGGTTCAATATTAATATTATAAAGCCACAAGAATATTTTTGGTGTGCCAAAACCCCCCCTGAAATAACGACTTATATAGTGATAACTGAAGCTTCAGAGTGTATTGAATCAGTGAGTCGAATCATGATTCAGATTGTGTGTCAAACCGCGAAACTGTTGAAATCACGTGACTCGATATGCTCCGAACCACTTAATCGACTCGCTGATTCGATACTCTCCGAAGCTTCATGAAGCAGTGTTTTGAAATCGGTTATCACTATAGAAGTCGTTATTTCGGGGGGTTTTTGGCGCACACAAAAATATTCTTATGGCTTTATAATATTGAACCACTGCACTCACATGGACTGATTTAAATATGTTTTTAGTACATTAATGGATCTTTAGAGTGTAAATTGCTCTGCTCCCTATGGAGGCCTCACTGAACCTTCGGATTCCAACAAAAATATCTTAATTTGTGTCTGAAGATGAACGGAGGTCTTACGGGTGTGGGACGGCATGAGGGTGAGGAATTAATGACAGTTTGGGTGAACTAACCCTTCAAGTCTGCTGCTGTCATTAATGCTAATCAAACAACAATAGCTCTTAACTGAATAACTTTCTGTAAAAGATAAAATAATAAAAACATATTCTGATTAATGATATATTAATAATTAGTAATAAAATCATTGGAGGAAAAGATGCATTATGATACATCGAAAAAAAATTTGTTTTATTGAATTGTTACCTAATTGTAATCAAATAGTGTTGCAAGTGAAGATTAACGCCTCAGTAGTAAAGGAAGGAGACAGTTTTAAAAAAGGTATATGCTTGGTCAATAATTCATTTAATTAATAATTGTACTTAATTTTCAACTAAAAATCTTCCATTGTGCAGCTTTAACAATAATTCAATATTAAAACAGTTCTTTGTTCTGTGCCAAAGTAAAATATATTTTCAAAATTCTCTAGGGTGATGCTGTATCAGATTTGTTTGATTGGGATGAATTGGATGAGAACACTTCTAGCACATCTTCTAAAGATACAGATGGAGCAGTTGTGAAAGCGAGGCTGAAACTCCGAGAGATGATCCACTTCACAAAATAGGCACAGACACAGGGATGGACACAGTTCTCAAATCAACTGGCTCCATAACAAAGGCAGAAGCTCTGCTGCTGATAATGAGTCATGCTGCTGTACATAATATTACTGGCTGTCAACTAGACGACTTGCTGAAACTCATTAATTTCCTTTTTGGTAATGATGTATTCCCAAGGTCCAAGCACATGTTCAATAAGGTATTCAAGAACAACTCTGAGATAGTTGAGTTTCATCTTTACTGTCAAGGCTGCAAATCTCTCATTGGAACACAAAAACTAGTTACTGACCAGAACATTACACAATGTCCATCCTGTAATGAAGCAGTTGAGATCTCTTCTTTAAATAATGGCAGCTTCTTTATCAATGTGCCAATTGCACCACAGATTCAGAACCTCCTGGAAAATCAAGAAATTCAGGAGCACCTCAGCTATCGATTTGACAGGCCACACAGGGTTGAGAATGTTATCTCGGATATCTATGATGGAATCATGTATGAAAAACTGTCACAACCTGGTGGTATTCTTTCAAATCCTAACAATGTTTCATACAATTTTAATTCAGATGGGTCCCCTCTATACAAATCTTCAAAGTTCTCTATATGGCCTATTCAGCTACACTTGAATGAACTGCCCCCCAAAATGAGATTTAAGCATGTCATCCTTGCTGGTCTATGGTTTGGCACCCATGAGCCATCTATGCAAGTCTACCTTAAACCGTTTACAGAACAAGCAAAGTCGCTCAGTTCTAAAGGTGTGTTGTGGAGAAAAAATGGTGTTCAAGTGAATAGCAAAGTTGTTGGCATCTGCTGCTGTGTAGACTCCAAAGCAAGACCTGCAATGCAGAACACGACTCAGTTTAATGGATATTATGGTTGTGGCTTCTGTCTTCATCCTGGTGTTTTGGTTGAAAGACAGGTTAAGTACACGGTGCTAGACTCAGAACAGGAAGATAGAGATTCAAAGTCTATGCTAAAAGATATGGAAGTGGCTTTAGTTGAAGGTAGGCCTGTCAGAGGTGTTAAAGGTCCTTCACAACTTGTGAACATGCCATACTTTGACATTGCATGGGGCTTCATCCTGATTACATGCATGCTGTCCTTCTTGGTGTAACCAGACAGATCACAGAGCTTTTACTTCACAGTAGTGACCAACCCTACTACATTGGTAAACCAGACACTTTACGTGTAATAGACAATCGCATCAAAAACATCCAGCCTCCACATCTCATTACTCGCTTGCCTAGGCCAATTGAGGAGTTCAGATACTGGAAGGCATCAGAATGGAGAGCTTGGTTGCTTTTTTATTGTCTACCGTGTCTTGATGGTGTGCTTGATTCTCTGTACTTGAAGCATCTCAGTCTCCTGGTGTCAGCTGTTTTCCTCCTTCTAAAGGAGTCCATCACCTATGAAGAAGTCAACAAAGCAGACCTCATGATTCTTGAATTTGTGGTAAAATTTCAGTTACTTTATGGAGAGACAGCCATGACTTTCAATGTACATCTTCTCACTCACCTTGCAAAGTCTGTGAAACTGTGGGGTCCACTGTGGGCACACTCTGCTTTTGTTTTTGAAAGCTCAAACGGCAGCCTATTGAAGTTGGTCCATGGAACCAAAAGTGTTGCGAACCAGATTGTTAACAAGTTTCTGTTGCATAAGTCCATTGCATGTTTCGCAACAAAACATTCAATCAGTGATCGTGTTTTAAACTTCTGCAGAGAATGCAGTGAGTATCCAAGAGTGCAGAAATGTCTGAGTTGGCAGGAAACCACAGTCTTAGATAGTGGCACATCTAAACAACTAACAGACGAGGAGATACATGCCTTCATATCTGCAGAGAGACAAGTGCCAGAAACTGTACTGGTGCACAATAGGATGGCACATAAAGGTCTGATTTACACTAGCAGGAGCTACAGCCGTGCTAAGAGAAGAAGGGAGTGTTACATTAGATTAACAAATGGATGTCAGGGTGAAATACAGAACATTATATCATTTTCAGCAGAAGAGGAACAGAGATTGCGCTGTTCTTCAAGAGATTTGATTCACAGACCCACTTCCCACTTGCACAAACCTATGGTTTTGTCCCACATATTAAACTCATTAGAGACAGTCAGTCCCCTCTGCATTTGGTTTCAGTAAGCAGCATCAAACATAAATGTTTCAATATAGCATCTTCGGACAAGATCTTTATTTGTGACTTTCCAAACTCGTATGAGCGAGATTAAAACTGTAGAAAGGGTTGGTTGGTTTTGTGTGCGTGTGTGTGTGTGTGTGTGTGTGTGAGTGGGGAGCAGTGAGGAGAGAACAGACTGACAGTTGGGCAGAAACACATCAGTACTACACCAAAACATCTGCACCGTGACACACCTACATTTACACCCCCTCTTCCTCATTGTCACCCACTCACCCAAACCTCCCACAACCGTACGCACACCCACCCACCATCCCACAAACCCACTCATGTCACCACACCTTGTTCACCCAGCTCATACCCATACAGCCTCCATACCCCTCCAACCCACTCCCTCCACACCTTTATACCCATCTGTAAAACACACTCCCTCCTACACCCACCAACAATGTGAAACCAACACATAACCCTCATTAACATCCTTTTTTTAGTATTTGAGTGGGTGTAGGGGGAGTTTGTGAGTGTATGGGTGGGGTGTAGGGGTCAAGGGGGTGTTAGTGAAGGTATGTTAGTGAGTGTATGGGTAGACATGGTGGTGTTAGTGAGTATTTGAGTGGGTGTAGGGGGAGCTTGTGAGTCTATGGGTGGGTGTAGGGGGAGTTTGTGAGTGTAGGGGTCAAGGGGGTGTTAGTGAAGGTATGTTAGTGAGTGTACAGGTAGACATAATGGATGTTAATGAGGGTTATGTGTTGGTTTCACATTGTTGGTGGGTGTAGGAGGGAGTGTGTTTTACAGATGGGTATAAAGGTGTGGAGGGAGTGGGTTGGAGGGGTATGGAGGCTGTATGGGTATGAGCTGGGTGAACAAGGTGTGGTGACATGAGTGGGTTTGTGGGATGGTGGGTGGGTGTGCGTACGGTTGTGGGAGGTTTGGGTGAGTGGGTGACAATGAGGAAGAGGGGGTGTAAATGTAGGTGTGTCACGGTGCAGATGTTTTGGTGTAGTACTGATGTGTTTCTGCCCAACTGTCAGTCTGTTCTCTCCTCACTGCTCCCCACTCGCCCACACACACACACACACACATACAAACATACACTTTCAGATCCTTGCTACTATCGTTAACTATGTCCTTTCATATTGAAGGTGAAATGTATTAAATATAGAGCAATCTCTGTTCCTCTTTAAGTGGGAAACCTAACTTTGAACAATGTAGATGGCTAACTTGTGATTACTTTTGATTGGAAATGATGCATACTGACTTATCTTAACTGTAAAATTGCCAGATCAGAGATGTTAATGAAAGATAAATGTAATTTTACTTTATAAAAAGTAACTTGACACAATTAATTTTGTAGCTGTGATGCTTGTGTTTATAGTTTTATTTGAATGTGTCCTTGAAAATAACTAAAGTACAGGCTATGTAAACCTAGAACAAAGTGTTAAAGAAAACAAAAATTTGTATGCTGTACATACTAAATGTCCTTAAAAGGTCCTCAGTGTCTTAATCATTCTAGTTTTAGGTTTGTGTAATTGTTCTGAATGGGACCTTTAACTGTCACCCCCCTTTTTGAGAATACACATGAAAATGCACTATCCAAACTTAAAGGGCTGTAATTCAAGAATGCTTTGGAATATAGACCAAAGTTTGGTCTCGTTTTAAAGACGACATTCTGCAGATTATTGCTGAAGTGAAAGCAATTTAAAATATGAAAGTATGAAATAGTTATGGAAGTTTAAATTTACTGTAAATGAAAAATACTGTACTAAATATTTTTTATTTCATATAAAATATATATTTTACAAAAAAGAATTTACTCTAAAATTACTATAAAATCAAAGCCATATGTCTAACCAATTTGTGTTCCAAATTTGAAGTTGATATCACAAAAATTGAAGTCCCCATGAGATTTTGTTTAGGTGCTGTACCAAAAATAGCCACGGATGTCATTCAAATTCCATTTATTGTTGTTTTGATGCATTTTCCTGTAAATTTCTGTCCAAATATTACTTCCATCACAAAACAGTCACCAAATATGGACCCTTGAGATTCAGACCTTTCCGACAATATGCGTTTTGTCAAGATTGGAAAAGATTTTGAATATAAAGTAGTTAAAATAATTGTTGTAATATGAAACATGACAGCGCCCACTAGGGGAGAAGCCCACTAGAATAATTTAGAGTAACATTTCCATGGCAACACAATGTCCGATTTCAAAACGGTTTTCACAGGATGAATTTTGAGTTTGTAAGCTTTCAAATGATACCTAATTTGTGATAATTACTTAAATATATGATATGAAAAAAAGGCGATCAAAAAAAGAGCACCAGGCGTCCCATCTGTGGGACGGTGACAGTAAAGGAAAATAAACTTTTCTGTCAGATTATGTGTAGCGTGTCTTTTGAATCTAAGATATTTTACAATTTCTCTAGTCTTGTGATTATATATGACATAAAATGTGTCAGTTATTGTGTAAAGACTGTAATTTTATGTACAAGTCACTACCGAAACTTAAAAAAAAGATGACTATTTGGTCAGAAAGATATGGTGAATGTATTTGTTCAAACAATATTTTAATCTAAATCCGGGCATGCTACAGATTTATAATTTAGTTTAATACTGTTTAGATATATTATTGTATTAACAACTACAATAATTTAAGTTGTACCATCTAGCCAGCCTAATGATGCTAAACTACCCCGGCATTTAACCTTATGTGTACATGAAGCATGGAATCTGATTGATTTCTAATTAGGTAAGATGTTCACCAGCTTTGCTAAGCTGGGAGACCAGCTAAAACCAGGCAGCTGAACACCAGCTAAGACAGGCTGGGAGACCAGCTTGACCAGCTGAACACCAGCTAAGACAGGCTGGGAGACCAGCTGAACACCAGCTAAACCAGGCTGGGAGACCAGCTTGACCAGCTGAACACCAGCTAAGACAGGCTGGGAGACCAGCTTGACCAGCTGAACACCAGCTAAGACAGGCTGGGAGACCAGCTGAACACCAGCTAAACCAGGCTGGGAGACCAGCTTGACCAGCTGAACACCAGCTAAGACAGGCTGGGAGACCAGCTTGACCAGCTGAACACCAGCTAAGACAGGCTGGGAGACCAGCTGAACACCAGCTAAACCAGGCTGGGAGACCAGCTTGACCAGCTTAGCCAAGCTTGGAGACCAGCTAAAACCAGCTGAACACCAGCTAAGCCAGGCTGGGAAACCTGCAAAAGCCAGTTAAGTCAGGCTGGCTGACCAGCTAATACCAGCTAAACCAGGCTGGGAGACCAGTTTGACCAGCTAATACCAGCTAAACCAGGCTGGGAGACCAGCTAAAACCAGCTATTTCCAGCTTAATCCAGTTAAAACCAGCCAACCATTTTAGGCTGGTTTTAGCTGGATTTTTCAGCAGGGGCGAGATGCATGCCGGTTAGAAATGTGTCCGAGGGCGGTCCGCCTTCCTCTGATGTCATGCTGACGTATGTCAAAGAACTCGCGAGCGAAAGGCGGATGTGTCGGATTCTGCAGTCGAGCAGTTGCTCTCCACCGACTGCGCTGAGCAAAAGCATGATGGGAAACGACTTACTGACGACACAGCTTAATGCTCATTGGTTTAAACAAACGTGACATGTGATTCTTTTTTTAAATGTTTGATTTTAAAACTCTGATATCTTGTTTTAATGTCTATAAATTATGTGTGAATATTCCCAAACTGTGCGACAGTGCGACCTCTCAGTGGGTTATGTGATTGTTGTCATATTTATAAAAATATATAAAAACATGTATGTAATTAAAGTAAAAATGATTATAAACACGTCTTTCGAATGGAAATAAATAACAAAAACTTTGAGTGTCTTGTTCATAATATTTATTTTCATATAAAAGCAACAAAACTTAAATTACATCCAGTTTATCAGCAACGCAGTGCATGAGTGTGAATCCGCAATATCCGCCTTTGATCTCGCAGGTGTCGGATCCACTACGAGAAGACAATAGGCTTGTTTGAGATGAGCAAAATCTGCGCAGAACCGATCACCGGTGATCAGCGCGAGATGCATGCCGGTTAGAAATGTGTCCGAGGGCTGTCCGCCTTCCTCTGATGTCATGCTGCCGTATGTCAAAAACTCTCGCGAGCGAAAGGCGGATGTGTCGGATTCTGCAGTCGAGCGCAGTTGCTCTCCACCGACTGCGCTGAGCAAAAGCATGATGGGAAACGACTTACTGACGACACAGCTTAATGCTCATTGGTTTAAACAAACGTGACATGTGATTCTTTTTTAAATGTTTGATTTTAAAACTCTGATATCATGTTTTAATGTCTATAAATTATGTGTGAATATTCCCAAACTGTGCGACAGTGCGACCTCTCTGTGTGTTATGTGATTGTTGTCATATTTATAAAAATATATAAAAACATGTATGTAATTAAAGTAAAAATGATTATAAACACGTCTTTCGAATGGAAATAAATAACAAAAACTTTGAGTGTCTTGTTCATAATATTTATTTTCATATAAAAGCAACAGAACTTAAATTACATCCAGTTTATCAGCAACGCAGTGCATGAGTGTGAATCCCGATATCCGCCTTTGATCTCGCAGGTGTCTGATCCACTACGAGAAGACAGAACTGTCCGTCTTGCCTGCACTTTTTTCACTCCTCCCTTCACTGCAGCCGCCTAGTCTCGCCATCATTTCAGGCGAGGCTAGGCGCATCTCAAACAAGCCTAGAACTGTCCGTCTTGCCTGCACTTTTTCACTCCTCCCTTCACTGCAGCCGCCTAGTCTCGCCATCATTTCAGGCGAGGAGGCGCATCTCAAACAAGCCTACTGCTCCGAACTGTAATTCGACACACCCATGTCACGTGACTACCGCTAAATGAAGCGCCGAAGTGTTTCATCAGGTGCGCCTGTCGAAACTGCTTCGATTGAAAGGGGCGGGAACAAACCACACAGTCACACATCTGTATGAACCTCATTCCCCTCGGTTTAAAAGTAAAGTTAATCCATCCTCACCTCATGGGTTTTGTGAGAGGAGATAGCCTACATTTTGTTTTAAATTAGATTTAAATTAGATATATTTACTGATAGGTATAGACAGTGACAGATAGTTAGGATAGATATAGGCTATAGTGACACATTCATATGGGCAAAGTTAGATAGTGACAGACAGCACAGCATAAGATAGATAAGATAATATATATATTCATAGGTGATATATAGATGGAGGCTCCACATAAGAGATGCCGTAGGCCTACATCTGTGGTGTGGGAGCATTTCCATTTGGAAATACCAAATTAAGTGAGATGTATGATTTGCAACAGTAGAAGTGAAAAGATACCTCAAGAGTGCATTTTTGCCCAGAACGCATGATCCATTAATTTATTGGAAAGAGAGAGCAATAAATTTCACTCATTTGTAGGCCTATGTACTTGCTGAAAAATATTAGTGCATGCAAGCAACATGTGTCTCTTGTGAGAGGATTTTTTCAAAGGCTGGAGAAATTATATGTAAAAAAAAGAATTCGGTTAAGCCCTTTTTTAATAAACATGTAATGTAGCAACTGTGACACATTGTGGCTGTATTTATTTTATTAATCTTAATTTTTCATGACAAAAAACAACAAGGAGGCTACAGGTTACAAAACCAAGTAGTTGTCAGACAGATGTTAAAAACTATTTTTTTAACATAAAAGTGTCATTTCAAGGTTATTTCAGATCAATACATGCAAGTGACCACTAGATGGCGTAATCGAGACGGGTGTCGGGTGTTGTTTCGAAGCTCCAGCACATTTGCTTCAACTGTTTCAGTGCTTCACGAATATGGCGGGTGGAATGTGCCACAGATAACCTACCGAAGTAGACTATGGCGAGTTAAAGTGACATTTCTCGTACTTCCCTGACGAAGTAGAAGGAGCAGTCTACCCTTCCGTCGCCGTCAGTCCGTGTCTATTTTTGAATGGGATTGATGGAGACGGTAGATGACAGACCGGCGGCGAAGTCACGGCGGCGTCATGATAGGAACGACTACCTGCGGCAACGCGTGGCGGCGGCGTATGTGAGAAATGTATCAAATGTATGCGTCTGAACTAGGCACGTCGCCTTACAAGGTGTCTGATACATACGTCGTTTCCCACGTCGCCTTATAAGACATCTGATACATACGTCGTTTCAAATCGTCGCCTTATAAGACATCTGATACATACGCCGTCGCCTTACAATAGGCCTGATACAGAAATTAATTATCTTACCTTTGCAACTCTCCCTAAAATGAAATAACTTTTATATAAAAAATAATACATGGCATAGGCTACCCATCTAAATAATTCCTTAAATCTAAATTTGATATGGGAAAACTTTCTTGTGGAATATTGAAAGCACTGAGCATATCTTTTTTTATTATTACTCAAAATTGTTTTGGTCTCAATTGTACAGTAAACTGTCATGTATTATTACATGTGTAAATCTCCTTGAATACAAACAAATTACGTTTGGTGTACTTTAAAGATTGCTTCACACTACTTAATTAATAACCTATTTGAACTTAATTGCTGAATACTTTATTTATAAATGCAGATGTTTGAAAATCCCTCCTTTCCTCATTTTACTTATGAACTTAAAGCTTTAGCTGCTTCACTTTGTACCATTTCAAGTGAAAAAGCTACTATAGGCTACAATAGCCAGTTTCTTCATTGAGCTAAGTGCAATATAGCTCCTAGTCCTTACAAGAACTTACTTCAACATAAATGTTGTTCCTTCAATTATTATATTATAATTGTTTATTTTAGCCTATTTATTTGTTTTATTTATTTTCATTTCATTTATTTAATTCCTTGCCCTTGATTGCTGTTACTTATTGTTTTTTGCAAACTATGTCTGCTTTTGAGTATTGTAAATTGTTAATATTGTTTTTCAAAGCCTAATTCATATGTAAATGTGTCTATTTTTCAATAAAAACGCCTGATACATACATCGTTTCCATGTATGTCGCCTTCAAATGCATTTAAAAGTTTGCGTTATAGTATAGGTATTTGTGCTATTTATTTTACAGTAATTAGTTAACTTTCCCAAAAAGTGGCAATAGTGTATATCACTTAGGCCTATACGTTTATTTCATGTGCATATACTACACTGTTGCATTAGTGTTGAAGTGATACCAATTAAACATGGTTTGAACATTAAAGACATTCGTTTTTACTTAGATGCTATAAAGCCTTATAAGAGCTAATGCACAACTATTTCTTCCTTCCTTTTTCTCATGATCTCACCTTAATTTTCTTTAATTTAATGATGTGGAGAACAAGTCATTCTGAGCAAACTTGCTTAGTTTCATGTATGGTTCACCCATTTAAGCAAATCAGAGGTTACAAAACTACGGTGACGCATTGCTGCAACATTCATATTTTTTTCCACTCAATTATGTCATAATAACAAGATTATGTTGTTTTAACAACATATGTTCTCCTATAAAATATGCCTTTATCTACATTAGAGAATCTATATATCCTATGTGCTTTGTCACACTTCTATGTTTGAAAAGCAAGCAAGTAAAATAGGCTCTTCCTCTGCCTGTGTCCATGGCAGTACCCATATGAAATTGTTGGAATTGATGAAGCCTGCAGTTCATAACCGATGCCTTCATCTAAATATAAATTTCTCAAACTGATTAGCCTCAGTGGCGTAACTTTAAGTAATCAGACCCCGGACCAGCCACAAATATCATAACTATCTATAGGCCTACTGTAATTCAGACATATATTCAAGAAATGTATTAAAAACAGTAAGATGCTATAGTTTCAGCCTTTCTCAGTTGGGTCAATCCATTCCAACGTTCCTGGTTTGCTTATTATTTATTAAATATACAGACAATTAGTTGATGAAACATTGATCAAAATTAAAATATAATTTATACAAATGAAATTCACTTTAAAGAAAGACTTTCTACAAAACAGAAATCAATGAAGTGGTCAAAACCATGTCTGTACAATTAATTTATTTAAAAGTTTTCATAATTAACAGATGAAAAAAAAAAAAACATTATGGAGTAAACATAACTAAAAATTAATAAGGCTATATGTTTTCTTTAACCCTCTGGCTAATGAAGGGCTGGAGCATTCTGAACACTGATCTAGGATAGATCATTATCAGTGGTTCTGATGGGTTTTTTCCGCACAGTGGAAACAACTCATACTACTCTGTCATTTTTAGGCATATTCAGATAAGTGCGAGACACAATTCTAAATGGTCTACTTTTATTTGTGTACACTCACAATAACAACAAAACTTTGTGCTTTTGTAAAATAAATAAAAACAGTTCAGCTGTCTCTGAGAATATTTCTGAAACTGAAACGAATACTTATCACACGAAGAAAAAGTCTTATCACACAAAAGAAAAGCTTTATTTAATGTCTAAAGGAAAATTTAGCTCACGTGGTTCTAATCTTAAACCAGCTCCCTGCTGAGTCACTTCATCTCCCGCTTGCGATGTGGGTATATATTTCCACCACAAATCCTTTAAATGTAACGATATTCAATGTAAAACTAGAATGAAAAATACTCTTATTTGTATGACCAATATGTGTCTACCTTTCCTAGCCTATTAGGCTGTGGATTAGTGTGCATGCACCCAACTCCAAGCATCGTCTTTATTTTAAAAAAAAAAAGTTTATTAAACGCAAAGTTTTTATTTTTAAAAGAATTTCTAAATTCAGTTCATATTTCCCCCCCCAAAAAAAATCCAAGCCAAAATAACAAAGTGGTAAAGAAAACCACCATGAGTTACCACCATGCAAATTTAAGCATTTTGCCATAATGTCAAATCAAATGAAAGAATAAAGGTGATTCTGATTACACACATTTATTAAAACCCAGAATAACAAGAACAAATCAAGAACAAGAAAACGGAAACAACACAAATATAAATAATAAATAACGAACTTATAGTTTAAGTAAAAATATATATATATATATTTATGTAAAAGATAGGCCTAAATAAAAAATAAAACATTTTTTTTTTATTTTAAAGCATATTTCCCCCTCGCTTGCAACCTGAACGTGCGGATGAGTCATTAGTTGGGTTATTAAAATAATTAAATGATATACCCACATCGCAAGCGGGAGATGAAGTGACTCAGCAGGGAGCTGGTTTAAGATTAGAACCACGCGAGCTAAATTTTTCTTTAGACATTAAATAAAGCTTTTCTTTTAAGTAGAAAGAAAATAATTATGTAAAGAGATATAGTAAAATAAAAATAGCTTTTTAGCTATGCATTTCCCCCTCATGTGCAACCGGAACGTGCGGACGAGTCATTAGTTGGGTTATTAAAATAACGAAATTATAGTTTTTAAGTATATGAAAATATTTATGTAAAGAGATATAGTAAAATAAAAATGGCTTTTTATTTTAAAGCTATGCATTTACCCCTCACGTGCAACCAGAAAGTGCAGATGAGTCATTAGTTGGATTATTAAAATAACGAAGTTATAGTTTTTAAGTAGAAAAAAAAAATATGTAAAGAGATATAGTGAAATGAAAATTGCTTTTTATTTTAAAGCTATACGCATTTTTACCGTGCAACCAGAACGTGCGGATGAGTCATTATTGGATTATTAAAATAACAAATTTAGCTATAGTTTTTAAGTAGAATATAATATTTATGTAAAGAGGTATAGTAACATAAATCCTTCAACATTTCAACTTAAGTCTCGCCCAGTGCATACTCAGGTGCGACTCAATGTGACAAAGGCACATAGGCTATACATTCTCTAAAGTTTAAATGATTCAGGCATATTTTGTACACGTCACTATACAACATACAGGCGATGTCCTTATTAGGAGAAAATATGTCGTTTTAACAAGAAAAATATTATCGTTTTAACGACATATACCCTACATCTCGTTATACGAGAAAGGATGTCGACATCTCGTTATTACGACATTGAGCGAGGAAAAAAATGATATGTAGAAAGTTGTTCACTAAAACATTACGATAACTCGGTTATATAACTCACAATAAAGGCTATTGTTCACTTAGATCTATCTTTATTACCCCCCAAAATAAAAATAAATAAAATATACAGTACGATAAACAAACTAATCGTTACAGCCCTAGATAAAACGTTTGAATATGCACCTGTATTGTTTTGCATTTTGTGATTAAAATTTTTTTCAGTCATAGGCCTACATTTCATCATTGTACATAAAAAAGGCTATTCAAATAGCCTACTTTCTTGTCGCCTTCTCCTAAAAACAATATCACTTATTGTCTGATATTGTGAACTATTCACCCATTGGTCAACAGTGTAAAGTACAATTCTTGCCATCATCAAAAGTAAAAGCTCAGAATGCACATTACTGAAAATTATGTTCATAGTTTGTAATTACTGAATTGGGTTCATCTTTAAAGTTGTTGTTTTGTGAAAATAAAATAAAATTGAAATTCTGATGGTGTATAATTTGCACATAGCCCTTAATCTCCAGGAGAAAGTGAGTGATTGTGTGTGTGTGTGTGTGTGTGTGTGTTTGTTGTTGTTGTTTTAAACATTATATATTATCCGTCAATTTACAACTTTGTATACAGTGCACAATATGTATAAGGATATATTCAATGTCATCAGAACAAATAGGAAAGTAAAAGTTAACAATGGTTAATAAAAAATAAAGTAAGGATAAGTAAAGCTAGAAAAAAAACAAGGGTAATATATCACTTATAGTGATGGCAACATAGCCTATTTCTCAAGGACATTGGTGTCCCTGTGGTGCGACAAAAGTGTCAGGCGTCTGTTGTGGCGACGACGTTGGTGTCACGCGTCTGTTGTGGCGACGTACTTCTCTATGGCGTTCCGCCGGGCTCATTAAAGTGACTTTGCTACATGCACTCGTCTCAACAAACGTCTCACTCAACGTCTTAACTTTTTTTTTTATTCTGCTATTTATTCCATTCAATTTAAGACGCAGACGAGGCGTAGACGTGACGTAGACGTCACGCAGACGTCACGTAAATCACGTGTGGCAGTGAAGCGTCCACTCAGACGTTACGCGTCATTCACGTGTAGCAGTGAAGTTATAAAAACAAAATTCTGCTAACACGTATTATAACACGCACTCAACACGGCTCAGTGCAGTGTGTCAGCAACTGCGCTATTTACTTTCACTTCACTCACTCCTCTCAATGAACGTGACGTCTGCGTCTGTGATTATATTTGTGTGTGTGAATTCTTGTTTAACCCACATTGTGAGGACCAAATGCCCCACAAAGATAATATGTGGGAAACTTTTGATAGCATATAGTAGCCTATTTTAGTTTAAATTTATTGTTGGGGTTGTTATTGTGTTTTTATCATTTATAATTGTAATGTAGGCCTGTTGATTCAGGTCATCCAATAACAGAAATTAGTGATTTACACCAATACTGTGATGCGGGTGATTAACCCTGCTTGTGGAGTAAATGAAGGCTGTGGTAAATTAAGATAATATAAATGTCATACATGTAGGCTAGTGGGTTGATTCATGATACGTTTGGGCATGAGAGGTATGGGTTTGCACAATCATTTCAAAATTATATAACACCACGGTTTGATTTAGTTTGCCATTTGGGTTATATTTTTAAGATCTCGCGAATCCTGATAAATGCAATTTCAACTATTTCTGAAGTGCTTCTATTATAAAAAAGCCCACCACTTTCTCACATAACGCAGTTAAACAACCCCTGCATAGAATGAATAATCGATTTTTAAGCCATTGATAATGATAAACCACTTCAGCACCGCCGCCACGGACAGCACCTGCTACTGTCGCACTTAAGAAGGAATACCTTAAGCAACCTCCTAAGGTATAGTTCGGGAAACACGCCTAAAAATGGTATAACTTTAAGTTAAATTATACCTTAAGAGTCTTCGTATCGCGCTAAGAGACAACGTTATCGGAAATGCAACCCTGAGCTGGCTCATGTTATATTTACACGTTGAATTGCCCTGCGTTTATGAATTGCAATTTTTATTGTGTTAGTTCTGTTACATCCTGTTGTGAAAATGCTGGTGACCACTGCTCTTATGTGCTTTATAAATAAAATATGATGGATTGACTGATATCGTAGATTTTACATCGTCGCTTTGCTATTGTGGCAGAAATGACATGTAACAACAGCTGACCAAAACCTAACAAAAATACACTAACAAAAGAATCATTAAAAAAACACAACGTTTGCAGGTCCTGTTAGGAGTGGATACTGAACAACATGTCATTAGTGAAATGCGAATGATTATTAGCCTATTATTTGTATTATTATTATTAGGCTACTTTTATTATTTAATTAATATTAGCAACAATTCGTTTGCACCGTAATTATTTCATACTTTAGGTCAGGGGTACTCAAGTTCAGAGGCCAAGGGGGCACATTTAAACCACACTAGCCATTATTTTTAATGGAAGGAAATTAACATTAAAAGAGTAAAATGTTAGAATGTTTTAACCATTTCGTTATTTTGGCTTGGAATTTCGTTTGTTAGAAATAGAAATATAATTTAGAAATGCTTTTGAAATTAAAAACTTTGCGTTTAATATACAAAATAAATTGCACCAGACAGAGGGTTAAAGAAAACATATAGGCTCATATAGGCTTATTTAGTTTCACATATTCTGATGGATATTTTCCTTAATGACAGCGGATATAACGCACACAACTCTGTCATTTTTATCCATACAGATAAGAGGACATATTTATAAACAATAAACTGTTACTTTTATTTGTGTACACTCACTATAACAAAGGCTGTGGAATACACTGAACTTTTTGTGCTCCACTCCAAATGCGGTCTTCATTAAAAAAAAAAAAAAAGTGTTTATTAAATGCAACGTTTTTAATTTCTAAATTTTCTAAATTTTGTTAATATAGCCTACTTAACAAACGAAATTCAAAGTCAAAATAACGAAATGGTAAAAATAAAAAATCAAACAAAATTCAAATGCAAGCAAATTCAAACATTTCGCTCTTTTAATTTGAATCAATGCTTTGTCACCTTCCATCCAAAATAATGGCTATTGCATGGCTTGGATACACATAAACCCATCGACATACCTAGCAGGGAATTTTTTTTTTTATGTCGCATAACATCTGTTAATGGAAACGCCGTCATTTCGCAATAGTTTTATTATATATATATATATATATATATATATTTTATTTTTTTTTAATTTTTTTTTTTATTATTATTTCTTCATCGACATTTAGTAAATACCACAAAGGTTTTGCGCAAATCTGTAATGGAGAGAGCAGTCCAGACAAATTCAAGCGGATTCAGGCGGTCTTGCAAACGCGTTTGATCCAATTAAAAGAAAAAATTCTTAAATATCCACATAAACGACAAATTGTTCACTATAGCAATAGTAGACCCCGTTAATATAAATGTGCCTTGCCCATCCCATTTGCACAGGGCCTGTTTGTTTTAGGAGCTAGCCTATATAAATCATTAAAGTGTGATGTTTAAATTATGCAAGTGAAAGTGAGCACTGGCTGCGTATCGCAAACTTTTAATGATGCGCTTAACTTTAAGAAATAATTACTACCGGCGGGCCACCTGTTGAGTGGTCTACCTCTGCTGTAGGGCATCACCGAGCTGTGATGATCATAAAGATTACAGATATTATTTGCCCATAAAAACCAAAACATTAGGTCTAATAATAATAATAATAATAGCCTATATTAATTTTATATAGCCTAGTGCCTAAATTATTATCGGTCTAATAGCCTATGCATCTGACCACTGCAATAATCAGTTTGAAAATTAAGAACAGCTTTTTCAAACGCCATTTAAAAACAAGAGAATATATCTGAGAGAATATAGGCCTATAGTCTTTAATGCAGTGTCAGAAGTCAGCTTACTTTCTGCAGTGAATATAGACTGGTGTTTGAGACTTTTCATGTTAATAAAATGAAGAAAATTATTAAACAGTTAAGTAAATAGCATAAAAAGTAAATAGCCTATAGTGGACACAACCTAACATAATGACTCTGTTTGTGAAAATTGACTTGTGGTTCAGAGTGCTTATTTTTTAACCCCACATTATTGAAACCACCTTCAAGCAGAAGCAGACCTCAAGTTTAGGCATATGAACCAATGATGTGGCGACGCAGACGTCACGTTCGGCAGACGCAGACGTCACGTTCGGCAGACGCAGACGTCACGTTCGGCAGACGCAGACGTCACGTTCTGCAGACGCAGACGTCACGTTCGCGAGACGCAGACGTCACGTTCATTGAGACGAGTGCATGTAGCAAAGTCACTTTAATGAGCCCGGCGGAACGCCATACTTCTCAACTATGGCGTTCCGCTATGGCGTTCCGCTATGGGGTGTGATTTATATATTTACTTTGCTAACTAAGCAATCAATCGTGTCGATCGTCGCGTACCTTGCCGTGACCAATGACGTGTGATAAGAAGCGTTACACTTTCGTCGCCCACATACTCGCCTGAGAAGATACGTGACGTCAGCGCGTGTAGTCTGAAGTTTTGCCAGTTAACGAAAAAAACCTTCAATGTTCTAAATTGATGTAATTTCAGTAAGCTCTGTGCGTTAACAATTCGTTCAGTGAGGAGGACTGATGATGGAGATGTGTTTTTGCCAGTTAATCCCTTTAAATTCCACAAAAAATGTACAACATGTAGGCTAATATAGTAGGACTCTTATACTGGATTGTGAAAGGAGTTAGCCTATATTACTTAATTCAGCCAGTTAGAAAAAAAGGTAAATAAATGTATTAAACTGTGCATTTGAACGATTTTAGTTCATCAATATGTTAAACTATACAGTTAGTAAACATTTAAATGAAATGCCCATTTATAAAGGTGTGTTTAAAATCAGCCAGAAGCTAACCCAGTTAAACACGTCCTTGGGAGAAAATACAAAATATGCAATTATCCACATTAGATTATTTATATAGGGGAGAGCAGGGCACAACCTAATGATTTTTTTAATATTTCAGTTTGCGTGAATCAACTTGGGGTTCAGAGTGTTTTTTCCTCCCTACATTAATTTCAAACGTCTAATACAATTATGTGGTTTTGAAAGAATGGAAGTGAAATGTGACAACATGCCCCATAGGAGGGGTAGTATGTCCACATAACAGCTTAAAATGTTATCATATAAAAAAGAAAAACTAAAATATTTTGTTAATAAAATACAATTATTAAATTTTTGAAATAATAATTTTTTAATCATTAAAAATATACACATTTTTGAGTTTGACATTAAACACATCACTTAATACAGCACAGCATCGTTAAAAATATAACAATAAGGAATAATTTCTGAACATTGACTCCCAGTCTTTATTCACCCTTTTTTCATGGTCTTCTCAAAAGAATTAAAAAATATATAGAATATAATATCATATTTCTAATAGGGCTCATTGCAATGCAGTGTTAACAACCACGCACCCCACCTGCTCCACTTCTGTCTTCTGCTGTTTAGATCATCATTAAAGAACAATCTCAACTGTTAAATAACAGATAGGCCTAGAAGATTATAATAATATCAGATTTGTCTTATTTTAAATAAAGACAAAAAACAGATGGAAAATAAACGTAAGAAAGACATTTACTTTTGCTACACTCTAAAAGAGATTTTTAACACATGTAGTGAGTATGCTCAGGGACAACACATGTTGTGTCAAATTTGACACACCAAATGTGTCATTTAACACAGAAATTGTTTCAGGTATTTACATATTCAGATGTAACTTTAAACATAAAGTGAAACTAAGTTATTAAGCAGTTAATCAGTAGTCCAGAAGGCATGTGCACACAAAATACAATGTTTCAAACTATGACTTTATCAACTCAGTTCACAATTTAACACCTCACCAATAATTCTGCTTATGAGATAAGGTCATGAAGAGAGAAGTTAACAGAGTTTGCACTTTGAATTAAATTAAAATGTAGCAACTGATAAAACAATGTATATTAATAACTTTTATTTCCATAGGCCTGTTTGTTTGAGAACATAAACACTGCATACACTGCACAATGATGGTGTGTGTCAGCGCTTTATAACATAATGTGTTGAAAACAACACAACGAGATGTGTTTAAAATTTACACAAGTTTTGTAGATTTTAACACATGTAGTGTGTGTGCTCAGGACAACACATGTTGTGTAGATTTTAACTCATGTAGTGTGTGTGCTCAGGGACAACACATGTTGTGTAGATTTTAACACATGTAGTGTGTGTGCTCATGGACAACATGTGTTGTGTAGATTTTAACTCATGTAGTGTGTGTGCTCATGGACAACATGTGTTGTGTAGATTTTAACACATGTAGTGTGTGTGCTCAGGGACAACATGTGTTGTGTAGATTTTAACTCATGTAGTGTGTGTGCTCAGGGACAACATGTGTTGTGTAGATTTTAACACATGTAGTGTGTGTGCTCATGGACAACATGTGTTGTGTAGATTTTAACACATGTAGTGTGTGTGCTCATGGACAACATGTGTTGTGTAGATTTTAACACATGTAGTGTGTGTGCTCATGGACAACATGTGTTGTGTAGATTTTAACTCATGTAGTGTGTGTGCTCATGGACAACATGTGTTGTGTAGATTTTAACACATGTAGTGTGTGTGCTCAGGGACAACATGTGTTGTGTAGATTTTAACTCATGTAGTGTGTGTGCTCAGGGACAACATGTGTTGTGTAGATTTTAACACATGTAGTGTGTGTGCTCATGGACAACATGTGTTGTGTAGATTTTAACACATGTAGTGTGTGTGCTCATGGACAACATGTGTTGTGTAGATTTTAACACATGTAGTGTGTGTGCTCATGGACAACATGTGTTGTGTAGATTTTAACACATGTAGTGTGTGTGCTCATGGACAACATGTGTTGTGTAGATTTTAACTCATGTAGTGTGTGTGCTCATGGACAACATGTGTTGTGTAGATTTTAACACATGTAGTGTGTGTGCTCAGGGACAACATGTGTTGTGTAGATTTTAACACATGTAGTGTGTGTGCTCAGGGACAACATGTGTTGTGTCAGTTTTAACACACAACCTGTGTCGTGTAATGAAGGTTTGAGTGCAAGTATCTGCATATGAAATTGCCTCCATTGCTCCTCTTCCTCCTTAAAATATTACATGTCATTCCAACCTATAAACATAATTTTAAAATTGTTAAGTTGTCTCAATGTAGGACAAAATATAACAAAATATACTGTCATTACTGATGTACTGTACCACAAACATGTGTCTTGACCCCATGTACGTCTGAACCATATATTATTCCACTTAGTAAACAGTAAAGTTGATAGGTGGGGTTTTAATGCTCAAAGTTTTTTTCTTCTTCTTCAATTTATGTAATCTGGAAGGACCCTTTGAGATACAGTATGTCTTCTACCAAGGACTTGTGGACATGATGGGCAGCAAAGAAAAACAAAACACACATTTCTAGAAAACGATGTAAAATGTTACTAGAGTGGTGATTTCTTTATTATAGGCAGGCTGTCAGTCAATTTATGAACAAGGTGTGGGATTTTTAAATATTTTTGCCTGGGTCTGAGCAGACATAAAGGCAGTACGTTTTTGTTTATTTAAAAACTGCAATGATCTGTGAACGACCAGTTTGTTGGAAAGGTAAACTACCCATAATACCAATATGTAGCCACTAAATGCCTGTATATCTCTATATAAAAATAAGCAGGGGGTCTTGGCTGCATTCTGGTTTGCATTTCTAAAGTTCTCTCCTATTGCACGCTGTTTTAGCATTTAATCCTTAAAACTACCTTTTGAAAAAAAAACTAGTACTTAATCATTATATACTAAAACTCATTCATTAGATACTAGTGCTTATCTTATAATTCACTACCTAAGAAAAATGATACCTAGTGCTTATTTTTGTTACTATTAACATTTTAGATCAAATATATCTCAAGCTTAAAGCTGTGGTAACTTTGCGCTCTAGCGGTTAATAAACAGAACTGCATGCATCTTGCGGAAGAACATTGTACCCGGAGCTACTTCTCTCTGTTTATGACTACACAGAGACTGTGCTCCTCCGCAACGGTACCTACCAGACCGACTGAAATAGTCCCAATATAAACACTTATTATAAGTGTGCCATAATGATTCAGGGTAAGATAGAAACACGGTTTTGAACATGGATTCATGTTGTACATTCTCGTTATATATATTTTTTGTAAATATAGAACACAAAGTCACAGACAGCAGCTTAAATATATACTTGTATTTTCCAGACGTTTATCCACACGTACGTTATCAAGGCGTTTATCCACACGTACGTTATCAAGGCGTTTATCCACACGTACGTTATCCAGACGTTTATCCACACGCACGTTATCCAGACGCATAATAAAAAATATACTTTCTTACATACGTCGCCGCCATCGCCGCCGCGCACTTTGAACGCAGCTCCAACACGTGACCGTGACGTCTGACGTCTCAAATCTTACGTCTGACGCCTGAATACTATGGGATTTTGGCCAGACGGCTGGCGAGCGTATACACGTTAGTTCTCCTCTCTGTTTGCTTAGCAATTATGGCGTTCCGCCGGGCTCATTAAAGTGACTTTGCTACATGCACTCGTCTCAACAAACGTCTCACTCAACGTCTTAACTTTTTTTTTTATTCTGCTATTTATTCCATTCAATTTAAGACGCAGACGAGGCGTAGACGTGACGTAGACGTCACGCAGACGTCACGTAAATCACGTGTGGCAGTGAAGCGTCCACTCAGACGTTACGCGTCATTCACGTGTAGCAGTGAAGTTATAAAAACAAAATTCTGCTAACACGTATTATAACACGCACTCAACACGGCTCAGTGCAGTGTGTCAGCAACTGCGCTATTTACTTTCACTTCACTCACTCCTCTCAATGAACGTGACGTCTGCGTCTGTGATTATATTTGTGTGTGTGAATTCTTGTTTAACCCACATTGTGAGGACCAAATGCCCCCACAAAGATAATATGTGGGAAACTTTTGATAGCATATAGTAGCCTATTTTAGTTTAAATTTATTGTTGGGGTTGTTATTGTGTTTTTATCATTTATAATTGTAATGTAGGCCTGTTGATTCAGGTCATCCAATAACAGAAATTAGTGATTTACACCAATACTGTGATGCGGGTGATTAACCCTGCTTGTGGAGTAAATGAAGGCTGTGGTAAATTAAGATAATATAAATGTCATACATGTAGGCTAGTGGGTTGATTCATGATACGTTTGGGCATGAGAGGTATGGGTTTGCACAATCATTTCAAAATTATATAACACCACGGTTTGATTTAGTTTGCCATTTGGGTTATATTTTTAAGATCTCGCGAATCCTGATAAATGCAATTTCAACTATTTCTGAAGTGCTTCTATTATAAAAAAAGCCCACCACTTTCTCACATAACGCAGTTAAACAACCCCTGCATAGAATGAATAATCGATTTTTAAGCCATTGATAATGATAAACCACTTCAGCACCGCCGCCACGGACAGCACCTGCTACTGTCGCACTTAAGAAGGAATACCTTAAGCAACCTCCTAAGGTATAGTTCGGGAAACACGCCTAAAAATGGTATAACTTTAAGTTAAATTATACCTTAAGAGTCTTCGTATCGCGCTAAGAGACAACGTTATCGGGAAATGCAACCCTGAGCTGGCTCATGTTATATTTACACGTTGAATTGCCCTGCGTTTATGAATTGCAATTTTTATTGTGTTAGTTCTGTTACATCCTGTTGTGAAAATGCTGGTGACCACTGCTCTTATGTGCTTTATAAATAAAATATGATGGATTGACTGATATCGTAGATTTTACATCGTCGCTTTGCTATTGTGGCAGAAATGACATGTAACAACAGCTGACCAAAACCTAACAAAAATACACTAACAAAAGAATCATTAAAAAAACACAACGTTTGCAGGTCCTGTTAGGAGTGGATACTGAACAACATGTCATTAGTGAAATGCGAATGATTATTAGCCTATTATTTGTATTATTATTATTAGGCTACTTTTATTATTTAATTAATATTAGCAACAATTCGTTTGCACCGTAATTATTTCATACTTTAGGTCAGGGGTACTCAAGTTCAGAGGCCAAGGGGGGCACATTTAAACCACACTAGCCATTATTTTTAATGGAAGGAAATTAACATTAAAAGAGTAAAATGTTAGAATGTTTTAACCATTTCGTTATTTTGGCTTGGAATTTCGTTTGTTAGAAATAGAAATATAATTTAGAAATGCTTTTGAAATTAAAAACTTTGCGTTTAATATACAAAATAAATTGCACCAGACAGAGGGTTAAAGAAAACATATAGGCTCATATAGGCTTATTTAGTTTCACATATTCTGATGGATATTTTCCTTAATGACAGCGGATATAACGCACACAACTCTGTCATTTTTATCCATACAGATAAGAGGACATATTTATAAACAATAAACTGTTACTTTTATTTGTGTACACTCACTATAACAAAGGCTGTGGAATACACTGAACTTTTTGTGCTCCACTCCAAATGCGGTCTTCATTAAAAAAAAAAAAAGTGTTTATTAAATGCAACGTTTTTAATTTCTAAATTTTCTAAATTTTGTTAATATAGCCTACTTAACAAACGAAATTCAAAGTCAAAATAACGAAATGGTAAAATAAAAATCAAACAAAATTCAAATGCAAGCAAATTCAAACATTTCGCTCTTTTAATTTGAATCAATGCTTTGTCACCTTCCATCCAAAATAATGGCTATTGCATGGCTTGGGTACACATAAACCCATCGACATACCTAGCAGGAATTTTTTTTTATGTCGCATAACATCTGTTAATGGAAACGCCGTCATTTCGCAATAGTTTTATTATATATATATATATATATATATATATTTTTTATTTTTTTTTAATTTTTTTTTTTATTATTATTATTTCTTCATCGACATTTAGTAAATACCACAAGGTTTTGCGCAAATCTGTAATGGAGAGAGCAGTCCAGACAAATTCAAGCGGATTCAGGCGGTCTTGCAAACGCGTTTGATCCAATTAAAAGAAAAAATTCTTAAATATCCACATAAACGACAAATTGTTCACTATAGCAATAGTAGACCCCGTTAATATAAATGTGCCTTGCCCATCCCATTTGCACAGGGCCTGTTTGTTTTAGGAGCTAGCCTATATAAATCATTAAAGTGTGATGTTTAAATTATGCAAGTGAAAGTGAGCACTGGCTGCGTATCGCAAACTTTTTAATGATGCGCTTAACTTTAAGAAATAATTACTACCGGCGGCCACCTGTTGAGTGGTCTACCTCTGCTGTAGGGCATCACCGAGCTGTGATGATCATAAAGATTACAGATATTATTTGCCCATAAAAACCAAAACATTAGGTCTAATAATAATAATAATAATAGCCTATATTAATTTTATATAGCCTAGTGCCTAAATTATTATCGGTCTAATAGCCTATGCATCTGACCACTGCAATAATCAGTTTGAAAATTAAGAACAGCTTTTTCAAACGCCATTTAAAAACAAGAGAATATATCTGAGAGAATATAGGCCTATAGTCTTTAATGCAGTGTCAGAAGTCAGCTTACTTTCTGCAGTGAATATAGACTGGTGTTTGAGACTTTTCATGTTAATAAAATGAAGAAAATTATTAAACAGTTAAGTAAATAGCATAAAAAAGTAAATAGCCTATAGTGGGACACAACCTAACATAATGACTCTGTTTGTGAAAATTGACTTGTGGTTCAGAGTGCTTATTTTTTAACCCCACATTATTGAAACCACCTTCAAGCAGAAGCAGACCTCAAGTTTAGGCATATGAACCAATGATGTGGCAGACGCAGACGTCACGTTCGGCAGACGCAGACGTCACGTTCGGCAGACGCAGACGTCACGTTCGGCGGCAGACGAGACGTCACGTTCTGCAGACGCAGACGTCACGTCCGCGAGACGCAGACGTCACGTTCATTGAGACGAGTGCATGTAGCAAAGTCACTTTAATGAGCCCGGCGGAACGCCATATCTGTTTGCTTAGCAATCATCTCATTTTATAGATATCACACCTCATATTCCGCCGGGCTCATTAAAGTGACTTTGCTACATGCACTCGTCTCAATGAACGTGACGTCTGCGTCTCGCGAACGTGACGTCTGCGTCTGCAGAACGTGACGTCTGCGTCTGCCGAACGTGACGTCTGCGTCTGCCGAACGTGACGTCTGCGTCTGCCACATCATTGGTTCATATGCCTAAACTTGAGGTCTGCTTCTGCTTGAAGGTGGTTTCAATAATGTGGGTTAAAAATAAGCACTCTGAACCACAAGTCAATTTTCACAAACAGAGTCATTATGTTAGGTTGTGTCCCACTATAGGCTATTTACTTTTTTATGCTATTTACTTAACTGTTTAATAATTTTCTTCATTTTATTAACATGAAAAGTCTCAAACACCAGTCTATATTCACTGCAGAAAGTAAGCTGACTTCTGACACTGCATTAAAGACTACAGGCCTATATTCTCTCAGATACATCGAGAGACTAATTTAGGCTTAAACACATATAAGTAATAATAGCCTACATCTTTATAAATTATACAATTATATAAATGTATTTTCTTAATATTTACCTTGTGGTCCATATGTTGTGAAATGAGGAGAAAAGTAGGCAAGTTGTTTTTAAATGGCGTTTGAAAAAGCTGTTCTTAATTTTCAAACTGATTATTGCAGTGGTCAGATGCATAGGCTATTAGACCGATAATAATTTAGGCACTAGCTAGGCTATATAAAATTAATATAGGCTATTATTATTATTATTGTTAGACCTAATGTTTTGGTTTTTATGGGCAAATAATATCTGTAATCTTTATGATCATCACAGCTCGGTGATGCCCTAAAGCAGAGGTAGGCCACTCAACAGGTGGCCCGCCGGTAGTAATTATTTCTTAAAGCTAAGCGCATCATTAAAAGTGTGCGCGATACGCAGCCAGTGCTCACTTTCACTTGCATAATTTAAACATCACACTTTAATGATTTATATAGGCTAGCTCCTAGTAAAACAAACAGGCCCTGTGCAAATGGGATGGGCGAGGCACAGTTATATTAACGGGGTCTACTATTGCTATAGTGAACAATTTGTCGTTTATGTGGATATTTAAGATTTTTTTTTTAATTGGATCAAACGCGTTTGCAAGACCGCCTGAATCCACTTGAATTTGTCTGGACTGCTCTTCCATTACAGATTTGCGCAAAACCTTTGCGGTATTTACTAAATGTCGATGAAAGAAATAATAATAATAATAAGTTAAAAAAATATATATATATATAAATATATATATATATATATATATATATATATATATATATATATATATATATATATATATATATATATATATATATATATATATATATATATATATATATATATATATATATATATATATATATATAATAAAACTATTGCGAAATGAGCGTTTCCATTAACAGATGTTATGCGACATAAAAAAAAATGTTTCCTGCTAGGTATGTCCATGGGTTTATGTGTATCCAAGCCATGCAATAGCCATTATTTTGGATGGAAAAAAAGAATTGATTCAAATTAAAAGAGCGAAATGTTTGAATTTGCTTGCATTTGAATTTTGTTTGATTTTTTTTTTTTACCATTTCGTTATTTTGACTTTGAATTTCGTTTGTTATATATTAACTAAATTTAGAAAATTTAGAAATTAAAAACGTTGCGTTTAATAAACAATTTTTTTTTAAATGAAGACCGCATTTGGAGTGCAGCACAAAAAGTTCAGTGTATTCCACAGCCTTTGTTATAGTGAGTGTACACAAATAAAAGTAACAGTTTATTGTTTATAAATATGTCCTCTTATCTGTATGGATAAAAATGACAGAGTTGTGTGCGTTATATCCGCTGTCATTAAGGAAAATATCCATCAGAATATGTGAAACTAAATAAGCCTATATGAGCCTATATGTTTTCTTTAACCCTCTGTCTGGTGCAATTTATTTTGTATATTAAACGCAAAGTTTTTAATTTCAAAAGCATTTCTAAATTATATTTATATTTCTAACAAACGAAATTCCAAGCCAAAATAACGAAATGGTTAAAACATTCTAACATTTTACTCTTTTAATGTTAATTTCCTTCCATTAAAAATAATGGCTAGTGTGGTGTGTGGTTTAAATGTGCCCCTTGGCCTCTGAACTTGAGTACCCTGCCCTAAAGTATGAAATAATTACGTGCAAACGAATTGTTGCTAATATTAATTAAATAATAAAAGTAGCCTAATAATAATAATACAAATAATAGGCTAATAATCATTCTCATTTCACTAATGACATTTTGTTCAGTATCCACTCCTAACAGGATGCCAAATAGTGATCCCTTTTTAATGATTATTTTGTTAGTGTATTTTTGTTAGGTTTTGGTCAGCTGTTGTTATATGTCATTTCTGCCACAATAGCAAAGCGACGATGTAAAATCTACGATATCAGTCAATCCATCATGTTTTATTTATAAAGCACATAAGAGCAGTGGTCACCAGCATTTTCACAACAGGATGTAACAGAACTAACACAATAAAAATTGCAATTCATAAACGCAGGGCAATTCAACGCGTAAATATAACATGAGCCAGCTCAGGGTTGCATTTCCGATAACGTTGTCTCTTAGCGCGATCTGAAGACTCTAAAGGTATAACTTAACTAAAGTTATACCATTTTTAGGCGTGTTTCCGAACTATACCTTAGGAGGTTGCTAAAGGTATTCCTTCTTAAGTGCGACAGTAGCAGGTGCTGTCCGTGGCGGCGGTGCTGAAGTGGTTTATCATTATCAATGGCTTAAAAATCGATTAGTCACTCTATGCAGGGGCTGTTTAACTGCGTTATGTGAGAAAATGGTGGGCTTTTTTATAATAGAAGCACTTCAGAAATAGTTGAAATTGCATTTATCAGGATTCGTGAGATCTTACAAATATAACCCAAATGGCAAACTAAATCAAACCGTGGTGTTATATAATTTTGAAATGATTGTGCAAACCCATACCTCTCATGCCCAAACGTATCATGAATCAACCCACTAGCCTACATGTATATGCCATTTATATTATCTTAATTTACCACAGCCTTCATTTACTCCACAAGCAGGGTTAATCGCCCGCATCACAGTATTGGTGTAAATCACTAATTTCTGTTATTGGATGACCTGAATCAACAGGCCTACATTACAATTATAAATGACAAAAACACAATAACAACCCCAACAATACATTTAAACTAAAATAGGCTACTATAGGCTATCAAAAAGTTTCCCCACATATTATCTTTGTGGGGGCATTTGGTCCTCACAATGTGGGTTAAACAAGAATTCACACACACAAATATAATCACAGACGCAGACGTCACGTTCATTGAGAGGAGTGAGTGAAGTGAAAGTAAATAGCGCAGTTGCTGACACACTGCACTGAGCCGTGTTGAGTGCGTGTTATAATGCGTGTTAGCAGAATTTGTTTTTTATAACTTCACTGCTACACGTGAATGACGCGTAACGCCTGAGTGGACGCTTCACTGCCACACGTGATTTACGTGACGCCTGCGTGACGCCTACGCCACGCCTACGCCTCGTTTGCGTCTTAAATTGAATGGAATAAATAGCAGAATAAAAAAAAAAGTTAAGACGTTGAGTGAGACGTTTGTTGAGACGAGTGCATGTAGCAAAGTCACTTTAATGAGCCCGACGGGACGCCATATAATTTTGGCCCGGAGTGCGCGCCATATGTGTCAGCAACTGCGCTATTTACTTTCACTTCACTCACTCCTCTCAGTGAACGTGACATTTGCGTCTGTCTTAGTCCGTGACGTCTGCGTCTGTGATTATATTTGTGTGTGTGAATTCTTGTTTAACCCACATTGTGAGGACAAATGCCCCACAAAGATAATATGAAACTTTTATGATAGCCTATAGTAGCCTATTTTAGTTTAAATGTATTGTTGGGGTTGTTATTGTGTTTTATCATTTATAATTGTAATGTAGGCCTGTTGATTCAGGTCATCCAATAACAGAAATTAGTGATTTACACCAATACTGTGATGCGGGCGATTAACCCTGCTTGTGGAGTAAATGAAGGCTGTGGTAAATTAAGATAATATAAATGGCATATACATTTAGTGGGTTGATTCATGATACGTTTGGGCATGAGAGGTAGAGTTTGCACAATCATTTCAAAATTATATAACACCACGGTTTGATTTAGTTTGCCATTTGGGTTATATTTGTAAGATCTCACGAATCCTGATAAATGCAATTTCAACTATTTCTGAAGTGCTTCTATTATAAAAAAGCCCACCACTTTCTCACATAACGCAGTTAAACAACCCCTGCATAGAATGAATAATCGATTTTTAAGCCATTGATAATGATAAACCACTTCAGCACCTCCGCCACGGACAGCACCTGCTACTGTCGCACTTAAGAAGGAATACCTTTAGCAACCTCCTAAGGTATAGTTCGGGAAACACGCCTAAAAATGGTATAACTTTAGTTAAGTTATACCTTAAGAGTCTTCGTATCGCGCTAAGAGACAACGTTATCGGGAAATGCAACCCTGAGCTGGCTCATGTTATATTTACACGTTGAATTGCCCTGCGTTTATGAATTGCAATTTTATTGTGTTAGTTCTGTTACATCCTGTTGTGAAAATGCTGGTGACCACTGCTCTTATGTGCTTTATAAATAAAATATGATGGATTGACTGATATCGTAGATTTGACATCGTCGCTTTGCTATTGTGGCAGAAATGACATGTAACAACAGCTGACCAAAACCAAAATAAACAAAAATACACTAACAAAATAATCATTAAAAAAACACAACGTTTGCAGGTCCTGTTAGGAGTGGATACTGAACAACATGTCATTAGTGAAATGAGAATGATTATTAGCCTATTATTTGTATTATTATTATTATTAGGCTATTTATTATTTAATTAATATTAGCAACAATTCGTTTGCACCGTAATTATTTCATACTTTAGGGCAGGGGTACTCAAGTTCAGAGGCCAAGGGGGCACATTTAAACCACACAGCCACCACACTAGCCATTATTTTTAATGGAAGGAAATTAACATTAAAAGAGTAAAATGTTAGAATGTTTTAACCATTTCGTTATTTTGGCTTGGAATTTCGTTTGTTAGAAATATAAATATAATTTAGAAATGCTTTTGAAATTAAAAACTTTGCGTTTAATATACAAAATAAATTGCACCAGACAGAGGGTTAAAGAAAACATATAGGCTCATATAGGCTTATTTAGTTTCACATATTCTGATGGATATTTTCCTTAATGACAGCGGATATAACGCACACAACTCTGTCATTTTTATCCATACAGATAAGAGGACATATTTATAAACAATAAACTGTTACTTTTATTTGTGTACACTCACTATAACAAAGGCTGTGGAATACACTGAACTTTTGTGCTGCACTCCAAATGCGGTCTTCATTTAAAAAAAAAAAGTGTTTATTAAACGCAACGTTTTTAATTTCTAAATTTTCTAAATTTAGTTAATATACTTAACAAACGAAATTCAAAGTCAAAATAACGAAATGGTAAAAATAAAAAATCAAACAAAATTCAAATGCAAGCAAATTCAAACATTTCGCTCTTTTAATTTGAATCAATGCTTTGTCACCTTCCATCCAAAATAATGGCTATTGCATGGCTTGGATACACATAAACCCATGGACATACAGGCAATTTTTTTTTTTTTATGTCGCATAACATCTGTTAATGGAAACGCCGTCATTTCATAATAGTTTTATTATATATATATATATATATATATATATATATATATATATATATATATATATATATATATATATATATATATATATTTATTATTATTATTTCTTCATCGACATTTAGTAAATACCTCAAAGGTTTTGCAAATCTGTAATGGAGAGAGCAGTCCAGACAAATTCAAGTGGATTCAGGCGGTCTTGCAAACGCGTTTGATCCAATTAAAAGAAAAAAATTCTTAAATATCCACATAAACGACAAATTGTTCACTATAGCAATAGTAGACCCCGTTAATATAACTATGCCTCGCCCATCCCATTTGCACAGGGCCTGTTTGTTTTACTAGGAGCTAGCCTATATAAATCATTAAAGTGTGATGTTTAAATTATGCAAGTGAAAGGAGCACTGGCTGCGTATCGCGCACACTTTTTAATGATGCGCTTAGCTTTAAGAAATAATTACTACCGGCGGGCCACCTGTTGAGTGGTCTACCTCTGCTTTAGGGCATCACCGAGCTGTGATGATCATAAAGATTACAGATATTATTTGCCCATAAAAACCAAAACATTAGGTCTAATAATAATAATAATAATAGCCTATATTAATTTTATATAGCCTAGCTAGTGCCTAAATTATTATCGGTCTAATAGCCTATCTGACCACTGCAATAATCAGTTTGAAAATTAAGAACAGCTTTTTCAAACGCCATTTAAAAACAACTTGCCTACTTTTCTCCTCATTTCACAACATATGGACCACAAGGTAAATATTAAGAAAATACATGTATATAATTGTATAATTTATAAAGATGTAGGCTATTATATGTGTTTAAGCCTAAATTAGTCTCTCGATGTACCTGAGAGAATATAGGCCTATAGTAATGCGGTGTCAGAAGTCAGCTTACTTTCTGCAGTGAATATAGACTGGTGTTTGAGACTTTTCATGTTAATAAAATGAAGAAAATTATTAAACAGTTAAGTAAATAGCATAAAAAAGTAAATAGCCTATAGTGGGACACAACCTAACATAATGACTCTGTTTGTGAAAATTGACTTGTGGTTCAGACTGCTTATGTTTTACCCCACATTATTGAAACCACCTTCAAGCAGAAGCAGACCTCAAGTTTAGGCATATGAACCAATGATGTGGCAGACGAGACGCCACGCTCGGCAGACGCAGACGCCACGCTCGGCAGACGCAGACGTCACGCTTCGCAGACGCAGACGTAACGCTTCATTGAGACGAGTGCATGTAGCAAAGTCACTTTAATGAGCCCGGCGGAACGCCATACTTTAATGAGCCCGACGGGACGCCATACCACACGTGATTTACGTGGCGTCTGCGTGGACGTCTACGTCCACGCCTACGCCTCGTCCTGCGTCTTAAATTGAATGGAATAAATAGCAGAATAAAAAAAAAGTTAAGACGTTGAGTGAGACGTTTGTTGAGAGTGCATGTAGCAAAGTCACTTTAATGAGCCCGACGGGACGCCATAGTACACGACTGTCTACTTCGGTAGGTTATCCGTGGCACATTCCACCCGCCATACGTCGGGCTCATTAAAGTGACTTTGCTACATGCACTCGTCTCAATGAACGTGACGTCTGCGTCTGCCGAACGTGACGTCTGCGTCTGCAGAACGTGACGTCTGCGTCTGCCGAACGTGACGTCTGCGTCTGCCACATCACTGGTTCATATGCCTAAACTTGAGGTCTGCTTCTGCTTGAAGGTGGTTTCAATAATGTGGGGTAAAAACATAAGCAGTCTGAACCCCAAGTCAATTTTCACAAACAGAGTCATTATGTTAGGTTGTGTCCCACTATAGGCTATTTACTTTTATGCTATTTACTTAACTGTTTAATAATTTTCTTCATTTTATTAACATGAAAAGTCTCAAACACCAGTCTATATTCACTGCAGAAAGTAAGCTGACTTCTGACACTGCATTAAAGACTATAGGCCTATATTCTCTCAGATACATCGAGAGACTAATTTAGGCTTAAACACATATAAGTAATAATAGCCTACATCTTTATAAATTATACAATTATATACATGTATTTTCTTAATATTTACCTTGTGGTCCATATGTTGTGAAATGAGGAGAGAAGTAGGCAAGTTGTTTTTTAAATGGCGTTTGAAAAAAGCTGTTCTTAATTTTCAAACTGATTATTGCAGTGGTCAGATGCATAGGCTATTAGACCGATAATAATTTAGGCACTAGGCTATATAAAATTAATATAGGCTATTATTATTATTATTATTAGACCTAATGTTTTGGTTTTATGGGCAAATAATATCTGTAATCTTTATGATCATCACAGCTCGGTGATGCCCTAAAGCAGAGGTAGGCCACTCAACAGGTGGCCCGCCGGTAATTATTTCTTAAAGCTAAGCGCATCATTAAAAAGTTTGCGCGATACGCAGCCAGTGCTCACTTTCACTTGCATAATTTAAACATCACACTTTAATGATTTATATAGGCTAGCTCCTAGTAAAACAAACAGGCCCTGTGCAAATGGGATGGGCGAGGCACAGTTATATTAACGGGGTCTACTATTGCTATAGTGAACAATTTGTCGTTTATGTGGATATTTAAGATTTTTTTTTTAATTGGATCAAACGCGTTTGCAAGACCGCCTGAATCCACTTGAATGAATTTGTCTGGACTGCTCTCTCCATTACAGATTTGCGCAAAACCTTTGCAGTATTTACTAAATGTCGATGAAAGAAATAATAATAATAAGTTTAAAAAAAAAAAAATATATATATATATATATATATATATATATATATATATATATATATATATATATATATATATATATATATATATATATATAATAAAACTATTATGAATTGACATGTTTCCATTAACAGATGTTATGCGACATAAAAAAAAAAATTCCTGCTAGGTATGTCGATGGGTTTATGTGTATCCAAGCCATGCAATAGCCATTATTTTGGATGGAAGGTGAAGCATTGATTCAAATTAAAAGAGCGAAATGTTTGAATTTGCTTGCATTTGAATTTTGTTTGATTTTTTATTTTTACCATTTCGTTATTTTGACTTTGAATTTCGTTTGTTAAGTAGGCTATATTAACAAAATTTAGAAAATTTAGAAATTAAAAACGTTGCATTTAATAAACACTTTTTTTTTTTTTAATGAAGACCGCATTTGGAGTGGAGCACAAAAGTTCAGTGTATTCCACAGCCTTTGTTATAGTGAGTGTACACAAATAAAAGTAACAGTTTATTGTTTATAAATATGTCCTCTTATCTGTATGGATAAAAATGACAGAGTTGTGTGCGTTATATCCGCTGTCATTAAGGAAAATATCCATCAGAATATGTGAAACTAAATAAGCCTATATGAGCCTATATGTTTTCTTTAACCCTCTGTCTGGTGCAATTTATTTTGTATATTAAATGCAAAGTTTTTAATTTCAAAAGCATTTCTAAATTATATTTATATTTCTAACAAACGAAATTCCAAGCCAAAATAACGAAATGGTTAAAACATTCTAACATTTTACTCTTTTAATGTTAATTTCCTTCCATTAAAAATAATGGCTAGTGTGGTGGCTGTGTGGTTTAAATGTGCCCCCTTGGCCTCTGAACTTGAGTACCCCTGCCCTAAAGTATGAAATAATTACGGTGCAAACGAATTGTTGCTAATATTAATTAAATAATAAAAGTAGCCTAATAATAATAATACAAATAATAGGCTAATAATCATTCTCATTTCACTAATGACATGTTGTTCAGTATCCACTCCTAACAGGACCTGCAAACGTTGTGTTTTTTTAATGATTCTTTTGTTAGTGTATTTTTGTTAGGTTTTGGTCAGCTGTTGTTATATGTCATTTCTGCCACAATAGCAAAGCGACGATGTAAAATCTACAATACCAGTCAATCCATCATGTTTTATTTATAAAGCACATAAGAGCAGTGGTCACCAGCATTTTCACAACAGGATGTAACAGAACTAACACAATAAAAATTGCAATTCATAAACGCAGGGCAATTCAACGTGTAAATATAACATGAGCCAGCTCAGGTTGCATTTCCGATAACGTTGTCTCTTAGCGCGATACGAAGACTCTTAAGGTATAACTTAACTAAAGTTATACCATTTTAGGCGTGTTTCCCGAACTATACCTTAGGAGGTTGCTTAAGGTATTCCTTCTTAAGTGCTACAGTAGCAGGTGCTGTCCGTGGCGGCGGTGCTGAAGTGGTTTATCATTATCAATGGCTTAAAAATCGATTATTCACTCAATGCAGGGGCTGTTTAACTGCGTTATGTGAGAAAATGGTGGGCTTTTTTATAATAGAAGCACTTCAGAAATAGTTGAAATTGCATTTATCAGGATTCGTGAGATCTTACAAATATAGCCTAACCCAAATGGCAAACTAAATCAAACCGTGGTGTTATATAATTTTGAAATGATTGTGCAAACCCATACCTCTCATGCCCAAACGTATCATGAATCAACCCACTAGCCTACATGTATATGCCATTTATATTATCTTAATTTACCACAGCCTTCATTTACTCCACAAGCAGGGTTAATCGCCCGCATCACAGTATTGGTGTAAATCACTAATTTCTGTTATTGGATGACCTGAATCAACAGGCCTACATTACAATTATAAATGATAAAACACAATAACAACCCCAACAATACATTTAAACTAAAATAGGCTACTTAGAGAAGATAATAGAGAAGAGAAGCGTCTGGCTGCAGACTATGGGCGAGTGGAGCTCCACTCGCGAACAGGAAATACGTCACCTCCAGTTTTACGCCCTGTTGTTCCTCAATGTCGACTTTTGTGATTGGCCAATGCCGGCAGAATGCAGTCAATGGAAATGCTTCACCATCGGGGCGCGAATTCGTCACAGAGCTTCATACATACCGCTGTGATTTTGACCGAAAATCTGAATAGAAACCATTACTCTAGATGCCATTACAGAAACTTTGAAATTCCTGTGAGAATTTATTTTATGATACTGTCATTCCTTCACAACTTTATAAAAGCATAAATGTAATTTGAAAAAGTTGAACAACAAAAACTTTTTTTCTGTCAGAAACAAAAACAGAAACCCTTCTTTGACACCAAATCCTGTCAGAATATACTGTAATTCCTTCACAACTTTATAAAAATCATGAATGCAATTTGAAATAAGGTGAACAATTAATTCAGAAAATATTTTTAATAAATAATAATAAAACAGCATTCTTGAGCTTGAAGAAGTGAACAGGGGAGGAGGGTGGTGAGAGAGAGAGAGAGAGAGAGAGAGAGAGAGCTGGGGTCAAATAATTGAAAATCATTGGCCAAAGGTTACCATCTTGCATCATGTGCCTTGGAGATATGTTCTGATTGGCTGATTGGATTGCTGCCAATTTCAATACCACTTCCCCCCTTCTTACTCATCCACTCAGCAACAAAGTAAGCCTATTTCCTGAGGTGAGCAACTTTTTATTTTTCCACAAACTGTTTACAAATTATAACTAACTTCACAACTAAAAAAGAAATCTGATAAAATGAAAGTGATAAGGACTAGATGACAGTGGCAATATAGGTTGCATTCATGATTTTTATAAAGCTGTGAAGGAATTACAGTATATTCTGACAGGATCTGGTGTCAAAGAAGGGTTTCTGACAGAAAAAATATTTTCTGAAGTAATTGTTCACCTTATTTCAAATTGCATTCATGATTTTTATAAAGCTGTGAAGGAATTACAGTATATTCTGACAGGATTTGGTGTCAAAGAAGGGTTTCTGACAGAAAAAATATTTTCTGAAGTAATTGTTCACCTTATTTCAAATTGCATTCATGATTTTTATAAAGCTGTGAAGGAATTACAGTATATTCTGACAGGATTTGGTGTCAAAGAAGGGTTTCTGACAGAAAAAATATTTTCTGAAGTAATTGTTCACCTTATTTCAAATTGCATTCATGATTTTTATAAAGCTGTGAAGGAATTACAGTATATTCTGACAGGATCTGGTGTCAAAGAAGGGTTTCTGACAGAAAAAAATATTTTCTGAAGTAATTGTTCACCTTAATTCAAATTGCATTCATGATTTTTATAAAGCTGTGAAGGAATTACAGTATATTCTGACAGGATCTGGTGTCAAAGAAGGGTTTCTGACAGAAAAAATATTTTCTGAAGTAATTATTCACCTTAATTCAAATTGCATTCATGATTTTTATAAAGCTGTGAAGGAATTACAGTATATTCTGACAGGATTTGGTGTCAAAGAAGGGTTTCTGACAGAAAAAATATTTTCTGAAGTAATTGTTCACCTTATTTCAAATTGCATTCATGATTTTTATAAAGCTGTGAAGGAATTACAGTATATTCTGACAGGATTTGGTGTCAAAGAAGGGTTTCTGACAGAAAAAATATTTTCTGAAGTAATTGTTCACCTTATTTCAAATTGCATTCATGATTTTTATAAAGCTGTGAAGGAATTACAGTATATTCTGACAGGATCTGGTGTCAAAGAAGGGTTTCTGACAGAAAAAAATATTTTCTGAAGTAATTGTTCACCTTAATTCAAATTGCATTCATGATTTTTATAAAGCTGTGAAGGAATTACAGTATATTCTGACAGGATTTGGTGTCAAAGAAGGGTTTCTGGCAGAAAAAATATTTTCTGAAGTAATTGTTCACCTTATTTCAAATTGCATTCATGATTTTTATAAAGCTGTGAAGGAATTACAGTATATTCTGACAGGATTTGGTGTCAAAGAAGGGTTTCTGACAGAAAAAATATTTTCTGAAGTAATTGTTCACCTTATTTCAAATTGCATTCATGATTTTTATAAAGCTGTGAAGGAATTACAGTATATTCTGACAGGATTTGGTTTCCTGATATTAAAAATATATGTTGCTCTGTTGGTAATACTACAACACTTATTTTGGATGAAAATCTTTTGCCTGTTTTTTTTTTTATTACGAAAAATATTCAGTAACTTCACTGTTACATGTTTTTCCACACTAAATGTCCTGGAAATTTGAATCTGTGAATATGTTAAAAGGTTATTTTCATATTTAATTTCTCACTTCTTAACTTCTTACTTCCAGGGCTAGGATTAGCATGAAGGATGCAGCACTATTTGCATTTTAAAGGTATGTTGCCACCCTAAAACTCAAAGTCTTTTACATGTGCACATTGACATGTAAGTATCTAGTTTTCCTATTTTATTGTTATATTACTCTTTTGTTTGACTTTTTTTGTTTCAGGCCAAATTTTGTACAGGTGCAGATTACCATGCCGTGCTGCAGGGCATTACCACTGCCTCTACTGTTCACAGACTGTTATAAGAAGAGTGGATATGGAAAAGCATTTGGTCTTGTGCTACAATCAACTGACCTCACTGTCTATGGAGCCTGGCCTGTCTTGTGCCACCCCATCAGTGGAGCATGGCCTGTCTCGTGCCACCCCATCAGCGGAGCAATGCCTGTCTCGTGCCACCCCATCAGCGGAGCAATTCCTGTCTCGTGCCACCCCATCAGCGGAGCAATGCCTGTCTCGTGCCACCCCATCAGCGGAGCATGGCCTGTCTCGTGCCACCCCATCAGCGGAGCATGGCCTGTCTCGTGCCACCCCATCAGCGGAGCAATGCCTGTCTCGTGCCACCCCATCAGCGGAGCATGGCCTGTCTCGTGCCACCCCATCAGCGGAGCCTTACCTGCCTGTACAAGACCACTTGTATGCACGGCAACTGGTGCAAGGTGCAGCAGAGGTTTATGGGAAGTCTGCCAGGTGTCCCCATTGCAACCTTAATCTCCTCAAGAAGAATTATAACACACACCTCTTGAGGAGACATGCAGATTTGTCTCGCGATATCACTCAGGCCTGTCATCTGCAGAGTGTTGCTGTTGATGAGACAAATGGCATATTTGCTGTGCAAAAAACTGGACATGGGTTTTCTTTGCCAGTCCATGTCCAGAGAAAAACATGGGGAAAAATACACCAAGTTAGATGTGAGCTAGAGGAATGTATGCAGTATCAGTTGTTGGCTCAGCGGAGTGGATTAAGCTACAGTTTGTGCTCTCACATTCGCTCTGTAGACTACTGTAGAGAGACAGCTGCAGAGACATTTCTTGGAGAAGACATCCTGAGGGATATTATGGCATTCAAATTTTTTGGAGAGGCAAAGGCAGCTATGTGTGAAGAGGCAAAAGGCTGCTTGTGCAGTGCATGCTCCTCTTTGTGTGCCTGTGGACTTTTGTGGGTCTCCATCACAAATATGCTTGTCAATACATGAGCCCGACATTCATAGTTTTAGCTGACTTGGGAGGATAATGGTCAGCTATAACACTCAAAGGGACACCTGGCATTGTCCCTGCACAAAGCCACGGACATCTTGTCCACACATACACATCTCAAAGTGGCATCTTTTCCAAACCCAAAGAGACCTCTTCAAGTCAGAGGTGCCTACAGCACCAAGCTCAGAGGGTTGCAGTCTCCTAGACACCACTGATATGAAGAGAAGTGTGCAGTACATTTTCAAAGAGAAAAAAAATTCCAGAAGCACTGCCAAAAGAAGTTTTAACACAGAGAATGAAGATGGAATATCCAAAGCAGTTATTTCCTCTTGAGACGACGTGCCAGTTATGCATTGGACATCCTGCACTTGAAGAGGCTGTACTAGTTACCAAAAACACTAGGATTGTCAGCATGATGGGCTTGATAGACAGTAAGTCAGAGGAGTATGACTAATGTAATGAGCTATCGAGATCAGTGATGGCTAGTATTGTGATAGGTTGACATTTTGTGTTTTACAGATATTTCAACATACCATAGGATATGTCCACAGTGCAACATCGTGTATAGGTACCAGGAGTGGAAAGATGGTCTCCACAACTTTGATAACCACATTTTTCCTACCCTTGAACTCTGTGCATTTCTCAGAGAAAATGTTACCATATTAATCTTTTCTCCTTCAAGATAACTTGACTATGGGCTCTATGTACATGGGACATTACATATTGTTTTTATGTTGTTGTTATTTTGAAGTTTCCATCCTTAAGCAACAAGAACACAATGTGTCACTGTCTAATCTCAGACTTATTTGTGTTTGCTTCACACTTTAGAATCATGTGTCAGTGTCAAGAGTTGTGGATTCATTGGAGGGGTTAAGAGGAGAGACGTTTCCATCCAGGAATGTCATATTTCATGCCTATTGCCACTTTGAGGCTTTGACTGACACAGAGTACACTTACTCCTGTATCAATTGTGGATTTTACCCACCTGTCGTAGTCATGGATTTACACAGGAAAGGGGTTTTCAAGCTGGCAGGTAAGTGAAATTGCGATGTGTTTGTGTGTTTACAGTTCAGAGGTTCTGTTTTTCCCTTATGGTGTGATTCATTACAGTCAGTGACCTCAAAGCACCACCTGATGACTTCAACGGTGAACATGACATTGAGAGTTTTTGGAATTCTGTTCATCTGGCTATGATAAGTCAAGGTTTTTTCCAAAGTGAGTTATGGTGAACACTATAGTACATCAGATTCTACACTGTAAACACAATTTGGATTACAAATAATGGATCACATTTTTCAGGCAGTGCAAACAATCCTTTCACTGTCAGTCCAAACTACGAACACTGGGCACCCTGGATAGGGAGTGAAACACGTCAAAGTGGCACTGTTCTTAACACAGAGTTCAAAAAAGTGAGAACAAGCCCCTCTTCATCTGAAGCACAGCTGAGCAGTGTTACTGAGGACCATCTGATTGATGAGCTGGCAAAACAAAAGGTGATGTTGCCTGGTGATGAAGCTCTCTGGATTTGAGGGGTAAGAAAGTGTCCAGTAAATGGTCTGTTTACTGTTTGTCATAAATTTTATCAGGTTGGAATTGTGCGAAAATTGTGCAGAGCCTGCAACATCGACACCAAGGGCTCCCGCCTTGATCTCATAACAAGACTGAAGGAGAACATGAAGAGCAGACAAACATATGACAAGGTCTTCCAGAGCATATGGGGTGCATCTGGTAAGTTACAATGTTGCTCTGTAAACCATGGTATTAAGGTGTTGTAAGTTACACACTTTACAATCTATTGAATCTTTATTCTCAGGTGGATGGTCTGTAGTACTTTGCCCACATGGCATTGCATACAGCATCAAATTTAATCTACGTGCTGAAAGTCCCAGGACTTTGCAGATCTTCTGCTCTCCTGGAAGCACTTCCCAAATGTCTGCGTTTATGATTTTGCAAGAGGTTTGGCGACACACCAATTTGCGGGTTCCTCATTCACTGCCTTTCCAGCCTTATGAGGGCAGACTGTCCGAACCCACAGAAGAGAATGTGAAGGCAGCCAGGGATGGAAAATTGCAGGTGTCACTGCCATGGCTGCATGAAAGGGTGCATTGTGGGGAGGAAGATGCTCATCCGGTCACTGGATCATCTGAGCACTATGTTTTATATGATCGTTTCCATGAGAAAAACGCCACAGATCCAAAGGACATACTGCGCAGGATCCAACTTGTCCCTGAGCTGAAAGGGTGGTTAAATAGCCAAGTTGCTGAGCAGTTCTTTGCCAAAATGCGCAAAAGTAATTACTTCTTCAACAACATGGCTCCATCAACTCATGTTTTTCTTATGAGAAGTGTTATCCATCGTCATAACACCTCCACAAATAGAGCACTTCTGGAGAGGCAGTTAAACTCTGGACGCCGACTGGAACTTCTGAGCACCATCACCTTGTCTGCTTTGGGACAAGCTGTCATAGGTGAATGATGCAGTACTTTTCTGTGTTGAATTTACATAACATTAGTACACAGACATAGTTTTGTTCTGGTTTTGCTGTGCTCATGTCATCTTTGTGTCCTTAGCCCAGCAATCAGATGCATCAAAACAACAAAGCACAACTGTGGTGGCACAGGCACCTTCAGCAACAAGTAAACTGCTTTAACATTAATAATATAAAGTCAGTCATGTAATTAGGCTTGATCCATGTGACGTAATTGTTCATGTTTTGTCAAAAATGTAAAATATCAACTGTACTGCATATTCTAGTAATGTACTTGGTTCATAACATCAGGTGCTCTTTTGCTCAACCTTAAGGACCTCAACTTCCTCCAGCTGATACAAGATCGACTGAAAGCACAGCTTCACAACCACCCACTGAAGATGCACCAACACGCAGTGAGCATTATGAATACAAGTTGAAAAAAATAACGCCTACTAACTGGGAACAGTTTATTGTTGAGGTGAATGCTACTGTTTGATTAAATGCAGTGAGATTAATGAATACTAGCATTAATAAGACTAAGGGCCAGATTTACAAACATTTTGCATCAGCGCAAACCCTCTTTTGGCGTTAAAAAAAATACTGTCCGGGTGTACCAAAGACACGCACATCCGGTGTCTGTGTCCTTTAAATTGTAGATCATGCGTAGGACTGCACTTTCATGGAATTGCGCACTCACGCTAATTTTCCCTGTTTAGTAAATATGACCCTAAGTCTATAACTTTTCTTTTAGATGTTGGCCCTTCGCACCATTGTGGGCAGCATTGTGCAACCATTACTGCCATCTGCAACCTCAGGCCCTGCAAAACATTGTGGGCAGCTGGAGGAGATCATCCCCTCAAGGAACAGCTGGTACATGAATGCATAGCTTATTTGACAGAATTCCATTTCTGCCATTGAAGTAATTGAAGGATTTTGTTGATGTTGCCTGTGTTGCAAGTTTTTAAATGCTTCTTTTTAAATTAACATTTCTCTTTGGCTCTTTCTTGCTTGTAGGTCAGCTATGTTCTGGATGAGGATAGGCCTGACAATGAAATGATTATTAAGAATGGTCCTACATGTTTGACCAGGGAGAACCTGGTATCTTTAGGTCTAAACAGGGAAATGGACTCAATGGTGGGTGAAAGATTTTTGTTGGAAAGTGAAAGTAATCCATCCATATCTTATATAGTACAAAAAATAATTAAAACGCACAGGTGGGAAATGCCTGTCTGAGGCTTGTGAAGGAGATAGTCAAGCTACACGTATGTATACATGAATATTTTAGTGGGACCTAAATGCATTCTGTGTAATACAAACAAGTAAGAAAAGTCAGCTTTCTTTCTCTAGGGGAAAAATGTCTTTATTATGGACCTCCACATCCCCCCAACATGGCTCTCACCTTTGAGTTGTGACCCTCTAGATAGTCTTCCTGTAAGTTCCTACCCATTTGTACAGCAGTAATTTAACAGTTTTGAATTGACAACCTAACATGGTTTCTTTAAGGTCAACTCTACAGAGAAAGATGCTCTAATATTCCCGCTGTGGACAAAAGGGCATTTTTTTGCTATGTGTAAGTGATGCATGCATTCTAAAGTTTGTCAAGCTGTTGATGTGGAAAAGAAGCCTATGAAGATTAATCTTTTCAACACTTATTGGAATATGCGCATGATAGGTTAATTCATTTCCAAGACTATTTTCATAGGTAATGATGCCACTCAAAAGAGGGATACTGTTCCTCGATTCGCAGTATTCACAGCAGGAACAAGGCTTTGGCCACAAGCCCTACCGAGACATTTTGAGGTTACAACAGGATGCTCTATTTCGGCAGTCATGTTCCTCTGACTTGTCCACATTAATGCAACTATTTTCGGCAGTCATGTTCCCCTGACTTGCCCACGTTAATGCATCTACTCTCGGCAGTCACGTTCCCCTGACTTGTCAAGGCTGCTTGGACAAACTCTGCATAGTTATAGTACCTCACGTTCAGAAGATGTAAGCATTGTTTGCATTTAATGTTCAACCATTGTCTTTATTTTTATCAGGGCTGTTGCACAAAATCTCATGCCTGGGCCATGAGAAGAACGGTCAGGCCTGGATGTTGAAGTAATAATAATTTACAACGAATTTATACAAGAACAACATGTATAAGGTTGATGGTCATTGTAAATTATTCCTAATGAGTGTTCTTTCTTCAAACAGGGGCTACCCCTACAACATTTTGGGATTGACTGTGGAGTATTCATGGTTATGGTGAGTTGCCAAGCTCATTTGTAGGATGATGAGGGATGTCCACACAATATTCCTTGTGTCCATTACACACAGTAATGCTGTTACTGAGTACATCAGTTGTATTAATCTTGGTGAATTTATGCTCGTACAAAAACATGGCAACATAACAGCCTTTCTGCATTTACAGTATACCTGGTACATAGTTATGGAGGCAGCATTTGATTTCACCACTGTAAGTGCAGTTTTAGTGTTGACATAAAAATGTTCAATGTTAAACTATTGTATATGTTAATTGTGGTGAATTACATTACAACTGTTTGTACCTTCAGTCTGACATGCCATATCTGAGGAGGTGGTGGTGCAAGGTTTTGCTGGAGAACTTTGAGATTGAGGGGTATGGTTTGTGAAAATGAAAAGTAATACATTAATAGATACTACTTTCAAACTGGGAAAGCATGAACATATTTGGTCAATATCAATTACAGACATGGTCGAAGATTTGCACATTTTACACAGGAAGGCAGGAAGATGGGGGATGGAAGTCTGCCACCTGTATTTCGTGTGCCTAGGAAAAGGAGACGCAGCACTTTGGTAATATTTTGGTGAAAAGTGGTGAAAGTAGCTGTAGTATATGCAGCTGTTTCATAAACACAGTTTTTTTTATGTTTGACTTTTTTAAAGGCATCTATACTACCAGCAAAAATGACAAGAGTTTCACAGGATGGCGCAGTGGCCACTGACATTTTGCAGGCATGTTCATAATCACTTTAAATGTTGATGGAAATGTTTGTAATGACTTTATATATTAAATCATGTTTCATATATACAGTTTCCAGATAACATTTTGCGGAGGATCCTTGTCTTCGTCATTCTAAAAGACGGCTGCTCTGCAATCCTCAGGCTGGCTCTGACATGCCAGAGATTTAACAGCATTGTCAGCCAGGAGCATTTTCAGCAGGAGGCACACTTCTGCTGGCTTGATAGTGAGTTATATAAGTGTGGTAGCCCCAGCTTGTTTTTGTGGATATAACAATTAGGCTAGGTTGATCTCACTCTTATTTTTCCTAACATGAAACTTCTACCAGTTTCAGATTTGTTAATTTATTGTCTAAATTGTGACTTAATGTGCTGTCATAATTGTTTTGTGATACTGAACAGGTGTAGTGAATTGGAAAAGACTTTCAGAGAGCCACTGTCAAAGTTACAGGAAGCCGTACACCATCTCTAGATGCAGCCGTCTACAGTGCAGCCAGCTTTACAAAGACTGTGGGGCTGGCTACCAGGGAAATGGACAACGGGAGTGCTTTTGGGGTTTACTCTTCAGATGACCACCCTGGCTACTGTAGCTGGGATTGCTTTATAGATGATGGAGGTCTTGAACCATGAAGTGTGTGAATGCACGCAATGTGTCTTTACTGTAACCATTGTGGTCACTTGCAGTTAATGTGTGTTGTCAATATAGTTAAAGATGTTTTTTTGTTTTAATTTTTACTCAAAATTAAAACTAATAAATTGTTTGTAAATGTTGTTGTTTTGCTTTAAATACAAAATCTTGGTTAAGTTCTAAATTATTTGTGTTCACATTTTAATATAAACTATTGTATTTAACATAATGTTTCTAAGATTTCTTTCATAACTTTCTAAGATGTATGGAATGTTACATTGGTATATTTGAACTCTATGGTAAAAACAAAACAAAAGGCAGAGGCCCTCAAAATACGGATTTTTAACCTGCTGCTAATTTTTCATGTCATAAACCATAAAAGCTTAGTATATCACTTTGAAATGATTAGTTCAAGTTATTTTTAATAAATGTAATATTTAACTTTAATAAATAATTCACTTTTTCAGTTTATTTCTTAGTATGCTGCTTTGATACGATTTTTTTTATTTTATAAAATAACAAAAACAATTACAAGGATGGCTTTAAATGCTTAGATTTTCCTCAAACCTTAGGGTTTTCTTATTCTTTATGTAATAATGAGATTTAAGAAGTGAATTTAATTCAATTTCAAAGTGGGTGTAGGATGGAGAAAGATTTCCATATAAAAAAATATATATATATATATATATATGTATATTTGGGGTTTGTTGCGATTATTTCAACTACTTCCTTATGCGTGACGGTTGGGTTGGATGACGTATATACGCTGGGGCGCTCTACTAGTGGAGGTGACGTATTTCCACTCTTGAGTGGAGCTCCACTCGTCCTCTGAGTCTGCAGCCAGCCCCTATAGGATCTGAGCCTGCTACTCCGCCCACTTCCGGGATGAGACTGTGGCGTGGCGCTGTTGTCCTCAGACTAGGGATGGCTGACGCGAAACTGACGTTTTTTCGAGGCTCTGACTAAATACTTGAAAAAATTTGGCATTTGGGAATAATGTTTTATAATACTGTAAAAATCACGTGACACTGTTGCGTTGTGTCAATGGCCACTGTTATATATAAATATATATATATATATATTTTCCATGTCTTCCAATGACAGTGTAATAAATCTTATCTATATTAACATTGTTTTGTTAAAAAGACTGTTCATTCAAAAGTAAGTTATAGAAAGCAGTTCAAAATAGAAATGTGTCCATCACATCTGTTAGCTTAGGAGGCATATGTTTCAATAAAATGTTACACATACACTCACTTTCAAAAAGTCATAGTACAAACTAATGCATTGTGTTCAGTAACATATCTAAAGGTTATCACACAATTTGCATGTTAATACAAAATACAAGTACATTTTGTGTGGTTAAATTGTAATTTGGAATGAAATTAATTTATATGCACCCAGAGAAAAACACACTCAATGAAACTTAAGTAACCCTCTGCCACTCCTGGAAGACAAAACCAACTGTTACAACCCCTGATGGTGTTGAATCAAGAGGTAAAGGGTTGTAACATTAAACTCGGGAGAAGACACATATACAAACGTCTTAACCAGGTAACGTGTACAAGGCAAAGACACAAGTCTGAAATGAATAGCAAGCAAATGGTTTATTTACAATATGCAAATGAATAAGGGTATGAAAATAGCATGAGAAATACACATGTGGCATCTTGACTCCAATGTTATGCCTCGGTGCAGCAAACACATTGGAGACCAGGTCAGTGACGTCACAGGAAACACAGGGTCAGGTTAGTGCTGTGACCCTACGAAAATGAAAGTAAAAAGTAGGAAAGCACTTGGAGAATGAAAAGAACAAATATTAAATGATTAGTACTCCCAAAAATAAAGTTTCTCTCATTAATTACAGATACAGTTGTAGAGACATACAGACTGATCTCATGAAATGGCGTTTAAGTCGTATGCCATTTTGGCGTGCTATCAAGACACATAATTGCTTTTTAGCGTGTTTATCAACGCCGTTTCATTCTACCACCTACACTGCCCCTACCCATCACACTCACACACACACAAACACACACACACACACAGACATAATGGTTAGTTTCAGCGTAGACATTCACGCAAAATCACACGGCGTTGACATACACACGGAGATGATGATTCGTTCCGGCGTACACATGCACGCAAAATCACACGGCATAGTCACGCAAAGTCATGATGCCATGTTGAGACATGAGTGACATAAGTTGTAGATTGCAGCGCTTCCAGGTTCTACATCAGAATGCTTAATCTCAATTTGGCCGATTCTCTTCACGAGAGCAACACACCGCATGTGTGTGATACTGAGGCAGGCAAATAATGAGCCAGCATTCTGATGTAGAACCCGGAAGCACTGCTCCATCTCTACAACGTAAACAGAGTAGGAGACTAAAGGCTGATTTATACTTCTGCTTTAGACCTGCGCCGTAGACTCAACGGCGTGGGCTACGCGTCTATTTTAATTTATACTTCTGCGTCCATATACGTGCAAGTTCTTGGGGATCAGAAACCTCTCAGATTTCATCAAATATATCGTTAACACTTTACAATTAGGTTGCATTAGTTAGCATTAGTTATTGTATTAACTAACATGATCTAACCATGAGCAGTTCATTTGTTACTGTATTTGTTCATCTTTGTTAACATTAGTTAATAGAAAACCAGCTATTCATGGTTTGTTAGTTCACAGTGCATTAACAATGGTCTTACGGGTGTGGAATGACATTAGGGTGAGTAATTAATTACACAATTTTCATTTTTGGGTGAACTAACCCTTTAACATAATGCCTTTTGTTTGAGTTTGTGGTACACAAACTTCCTCATTTCTAATGCATGGCGTTGTGTCAGCTGGCTTGGATTGATGCCTCTCATCAGGGCAAGAGCATTCTGGACAGATAAAGTAAAAAATATATTAAACCTAAATAAAAGAAGTCAAATTATGTATTCAAAATAAAATGTTGCATCAAGAAACAAGTTGTGGCTATGAAGCTGTGTAATGCCTTACCAGTAGTACAAAAGCCCCACAACTGTTGGCATCGTTTTGTGGTGCAGAGCAGAGACCACCATTTTTCCAGAATCCTCCCAATTCATTGGTATTACTGTACCTCACAGCCATATACCTCCTAAGTAAATAAGTGGAATACTTTCAATTATTTACAAGGTTAAAATTAATGTTTCCATCAACTTAAGATTAAATCTAAGGGTGCTTTCACACTGGCAGTTTAGCTCAAAACAGAGCACAGGTAGCATGAAAAATTGATAATGTGAAATGTCATAAGACCCTGGAGCAGTACACCAGGGTACTGAACCAGAGTCTACCTGTAGGAGGTCGTTTAAGCTCGGCTAATTCTGTAACACCGGAACTATGATTCATGTGAATGTGAAAGCAACTCAGGTTTGCACTTGTTCAGGAAGTAAAGTAACGTGTTTGCTTGTGGGCATGTGTTTTAGCCTATGACGACACATGAACAATTATCAGTTATCACTCAGACCTTAACAAACTTGAGAAACGTCTTAAAGCCCCTAAAGATCAATACGATAGCAGATAAACAAGCAGAATTTAATTCTGTTGGAGTAAAGAGTAAAAAATATGTACAGTATGACGCTACAATGTACTATGATTTAAAAAAAACGTGTACAATAACATTATGCAATTTGTAGAAATTCTACAACTTTACCTCCACATTTCAACATAAAAGACATTGTTTCCTAAAAGAGAGTCCAATACTGATACTTCCATATTTGGAACATCAGCTACCAGAAGGATCCAGTGATTATCACTCACATTGATTGGAAGGAAAATCCACTTCATTTGGGAGAACGCCACCTTAAATAAAATAGATCAAGAAAAAAATGTGAGCAGCACGACGTATGGATGTGAAGCTGATGTAGAGCATAAAAAGTATTCTCGACGTTTCATAACATTAAGGTTGAACCACTGCAGTCACATGCTGTTTTAACAATGTCTTTTGTACCTTTATGGACCTTGAAAGTGGTAATTTAAAATTGCAGTACATTGACGAGTCAAATACCTCTCAGATTAAATGAAAAATATCTTACTTTGTGTTCTGAAGTTAAACACAGTTGATGAGATTTTTCATTTTTAGGTGCACCCTTTCTTATTTTAAAATGACAAATATTCATTCATACATTTTTATTCATAATGGTTACCATAGATTTCTAAGTTTTCTAAGTTCTATAATACAAAAAAAAGGTGGGATTGACTAATGAAAATATTTACTTTCAGATCTTATTAAATATGAATGTATCTTAATGTAAAATTATGTGCTATTTTACAAAGAGAAGCTGTTTTGGTGGAATCATTCATTATATATTTATATACATACCTCAAACTCGTTGTTGTGCTCCTCAAACCATTCCTGGAGCATTTGTCGTTTGTGTCAGGAGCATTATCCTGCTGGAAGAGCCACAGCCACCAGGGAATACCGTTTCCATGAAAGGCTGTACATGCTCTGCAACAATGCTTAGGTAGGTGGGACGTGTCAAAGTAACATCCACATGGATAGCAGGACCCAAGGTTTCCCAGCAGAACATTGCCCAAAGCATCACACTGCCTCCACCCACGGTTGGTGCTTTCAGCGGGGTCAGGGGTCAGCATGGGCACCCTGACTGGCCAGCGGCTATGCCGCCCCATACGCAACAAACTGCGATGCACTGTGTATTCTGACACCTTTCTATCAGAACCAGCATTAACTTCTTGAGCAGTTTGAGCTACAGTAGCTCGTCTGTTTGATCGGACCACACGGGCAAGCCTTCGCTCCCCACGTGCATCAATGAGCCTTTATGACCGGTTACATATGGATATTTTTCTTACAAAAACGCATAGCTTCGTTTCAGAAAGACTTTATTAACCCCCAGAGCCATGTGGAGTATGTTTATGGAGGATGAAAGCAATTTCTTGAGCTTCACAGTCAAACTTCTTGGTCCTATTCGCTGCCATTATAAAGCTTGGATGCATCAGGATATTTATAAATACAAATCCGACTGTGTTCATCAGAAAGAGGAAAGTCATATATACCTAGGATGGTTTGATAATTGATTAAAATTATAATTTTCATTTTAATGTGAACAAATTCTTTAAGTTTTTCCAAACCTGTATGAGATTTTTCTTTTGTTGAGCTAAACAGAAGATATTTGAAGAATGTTGCTTTTTACTGACGGTAGCCATTGACTATAGTGAGAAGTCACTATGGAAGTTAATGACTACCATCAGTAGTAACTAACATTTTTTAGATATCTTCTTTTGTGTTCATCAGAAGAAAGAAACTCATTCAGGTTGAGTAAAGACAATTTTTGAATAACTAGTCATAATTACCTTTTCAAACATCCAGGCATCAAATCGGTCACGTTCCCAAAGCAGAGGCATGTACGTAGAAATATTGAAACAGAGGTGTCCAGTGTTGGCTTCTGTGTTGTTTTCGAGAGTCAACGTGTCCAAATATGCATTTATCACCTGTGACAAACAGTTAGGAAACTTAGTTTTGAAGATTTTAATCAACTTTTTCTTCTCTTTTAACCTATCATACCTAATTCTACCTTATCATTTAACCAGTGAGGATGTTTCAGAGATTTAAAATCCCTGCTCTCTAAACACCTGTCCACAGACAGACAACCCAACTCCACTGTCTACCTCAGCAATGTCATGCTCTTTCAGCTCTGCCAGAAGTGTCTCAGCCTCTATCAAATAGTACCATATTTTAGTTTTACATTGCAATAACACCTTAAATTATTTCCATCACTGTAGTTGCAGTATAATCAATGAATAACTTTAACATACTACTCACCTGGCAAATCTATTGTAGCACAATCTGTCAGCAAGTTCCCTTTCAAAGAATCAGACTGGTCTCCTCTGTCACCTTCAACATAAAGTTGCATTGAATGATATTTGTTAACATGGATGCAGAGATAAATCCTTCCCTTAGTCACCTTACCATTGTTTCGTTTCTCAATTATCCTTTTTTTGGCTTTCACCTTTCCTTTTCTTTTCGGTGTTGGAAGTACACGCAGTTTCAGCTTAATGTCATCTAGGTTACTTAGAAGTGGTAGTAAGTTTTCTTTTGGGACAGAGCATTTGATTTTTCCTGCAAGTTCATGAATGACAGCAGTTACATTATGTAACAACTCATGATCCATGCATAAGTAAGATAGATCCTGGAGAATTTTCAATTTCTCGCGAAGGGCACACTGTGCAGTGGAAACTCCATTTGCCTCCATGTCTGTTTTCAAGCAATGAATGTCACAACAGTCTATGGCAGCAGTATGTACAGTGTTGTCCTTATATGTCAACACGCTGCCCACGAGGCTATCGGTGCAGACAGTAGTGTCCACTTCTTTCACCTCCAAATGTTTCTGAATTGACACAATATCTGAGTCAAGAGTGGCATAAGGACTGCTGATATAATCTGGGCACAATGAGTACCATGAGCTGTCAGTATGTTTGAAAACAGCAAAAAAATGCTTGCAGGGTAAAAAAGTGGAATTAAAAGATCTGCATTCACATGACGGAAAACGGTCTTTGTCTCCCAGATCCACAGAGTACCATTCAGATGACTGCTCACTCTGGACTTTATAAAGCCCCTTACTGTGCTCTTGAACCTGTTGGGAGGTACAATACCAAGCTGCCTCTAGGTTTCTCAGGCAATGTTGCACAAAGGATCTTGGACGGTCCCAGAGGAACTCAGGAACATCAGCACTGTATACTCGGTGTTGACTGCTGTACATATAATTCAGTTTAGCATATGAGAGGAGCTGCTCTGGGATGAATTCAGTAACGATCATTTCAACCAAAGAAGACACTGTTTTAGAACCCGAAATCTTCAGGTAAAAGCTTTTCAGGAGTTGTTCATTGCTTCGATGCCATTGTTTGTGGTTACAGAAACATTAAATCCATGAGGGGAGAAACCTCTGCACCACCTCTGTGGAAAAAACAAAACTATTTTAACTTTAACACAAGCAACAAAAAAAGGCCTTTCTGACCTCACTTTACACTTCATAAAAATACCTTTCTGACATCCCTTTACATGTCGTAAAATACACTACATAAAAATGCCTCTCTGACCTTTCTTCACACCAAATCAAAAATACCTTTAAAATACCTTTACTGTCAATGTACATAAAAGTACAGTAATTTTTAATTCCCACTGTGACACAATAGACAGACATCTAAAGTAAATTATCAAGGTGACATTGTTGTAACCCCTACCTCTTTAATATTGAGCCACCTTTTCTCAACATAGTTTCGAACAGCTGTGTTACTCTTATACAAGACACTGTCCCTGAGCTTACTTATCGCTGCCTTACACGTTCCTTTATCATGAGCAGATGCTACACTACGAAGGAGACCAAGAAGTTCACTGCGGTCCTGATCAGAGAGTTGGTTCTTGCCTGCAACAGGCACATTAAAATGTTACAACTATTACTGTTCAATATACATGTGATGTAATTTTTATCTTTGTCCAGTTATATAAACTAAAATGACTTTTTTATACATATGATACATATGATTACTTCTCTACTATAAACATTTCTTAGTAGGAAAAAGCAGCATGGAAAACAAAATTACTTAATCTGAAATTGTCCTCAAAAATGAGCAACATGAATATAACACATAAATATAACATTAACACTACTGTATTAAAAGAAATACAGTATGAGAATACTGTTATCAACATTCCAAAATTAGGGTTACATTTGCTGGTGCCTCAGTTAACTGAGCAATGACATACTGATTTGATTGTAGAGAAAAATTTTTTTTATATATAGGGCTAGAGAAAGAGAGGGGTATTCTTACTTTCCCGTGTCCAGCGAATCCAGGCTTGCTCTCGATGGAAAGAACACAGGTATTTTTGAGCATGTGGGAAGACCAACTGAAGTGCCTGGTATTCTTGTTCACAATAATCAGTCATGAAATATTTTGGATTCCAGGCATCATTCCATTTTTTAACTAAAGACAAGGCCTCAGAGATCGCCATGGTGGATTAATTTTCACAGATGAACTCTGCAACAGGTTTGTAGCCAACATTTGTCCTGACAACAACTAAAAAAAGTGGCAAGGCATATTTTGTTGTTCGGTATGTGGCATCCAGGAGAACCATGTCTCCATACAGTTTAAGAAGTCTCTGCTGTTCTTGGGACTGATGTACGAATAAAAATGTGTTCTGCATGGTGGACTCCTTTTCTTCACTTTTCACACAATCAACATCTTGCGTTTCTTCATTGTCCATGATTTGGGCCTCTGAGCATTATCTAAAATAAAAATGTGCAGTAGGGTCGTCATCTTTCCATTTCTTGAGCTTTTCTTCCAAATTAAGCTGATCAAGACCAGAGTACCTTCCTGCTACTAAAGACAAATGCACGTGGTTTTGAATGGTATGGCTAGATGGAAAGTAGCACTGATCATGTGACTTTGGAGGACACAATCCAAAGCTGAGAGTTCAGTGTTCACAAACTGGCGAAGCACTTTTTTAAGGAAAGGCACAGTAGTAATTCCTAATGACACATACTCTTGAATTTTTTTCTTCACAAGAGGGTGGATATTTCTTGTGTATCCACTTTCAGCCGAAATCTTGTGATGCTGGTGCCCTGTCTCAAGTGGTAAGTTGATGTGAATTATTTCAGATGACTCTGCTTCATTTTTCTGTAGAGCTGCCTTCAGAGTGTCCATAACGTTTTGTTTCCTCACTTTAGAAGCTCCTTTTTCAATGCTGAATTTGTCAAATCTGGGAATCATATGTTTTTTAAGAATAGAATTAATTGAAAAACAAAAAAAATCCCAATGGTATATTGTATTTTATAAGAGGAAATTATGTTTATTGTGATAAGTATTTTTGTGTTTTAAAATATTTCAAGAGTAATGCAATTTGGCAATTCAAATATTAACTTTTTTTTTCAACCTTATTGTACAGATGCATTGTAGCTTACCTTCTAATGTACCTAATAAAAAGCTTGGCTATGCAGCCAACTTTTTTGGTCGTTTGAATATACATTCTCTTTCTTTTGCCAGAATATATATGCTATATATCATCCTCTGAAAAGAGCTGAAATATATGCAAAAGTATTAACAGAAAAGTATGCTTTTGTAAAATGTGCATTAGTTTACCTATATGAAACAAAAGAAATCCCCTAAATCTTACCTCCTGAGTTTTGCAATTCTTTCGCGGATTGCCATGCTGACAGCAATAAATTACTCTGTTTGTGACAGAAAGTGGTACAACCTCTGACAAATCTTCCACCTGCCAAACCAGACGATGTGGCCCCTTTTGTTTCTTTCTTTTATCATCAGACCTACAATTAAAAGAAAATAAATTGTAATAATGATCTTCAGTTCTCTAAAAACAATCAAAACATCATTTTTATTCTTACCAAAGAATGAAAGATGTCAGTGTTTCTCTCTTGTGGCATTCTAGTAGAGTGCTGAGGTCAGATTTGTTGTTGACGAAGCCAGACACATTGGTTTTTGAAATGTTCAGCACTTTAAAACAATCAGGGAGCCATTCTGTGCCAAAAGATTTAGTAAGTCTGTAAGGAAGGACTAGGGAGAACATTATGCATTAGGATAGACTTTTGAAGTTAAAATGACATATAGGCTCACCTAGAGTATTTCTGGTCTGGTCTGCCTCTGCCATTATGGACAGATAATAAAAGACCTAAAAAAAATAAAAAGCATAAAAGTGAAAACAGATTCTTACCATTTAATATATTGTATGTGCACACCACACATATGACCTGCGACACCAGTCACACCACACATGTAAACCTGAGACACCACACATATGACCTGAGACGCCAGTCACACCACACATGTGACCTGAGACACCACACACACCACACATCTAACCTGAGAAACCAGTCACACCGCACATGTGACCTGAGACACCACACATCTAACCTGAGACACCAGTCACACCACACATATGACCTGAGACACCCCACACATGACCTGAGACACCAGTCACACCACACATGTGACCTGAGACACCACACATCTAACCTGAGACACCAGTCACACCACACATATGACCTGAGACACCACACATATGACCTGAGACACCAGTCACACCACACATGTGACCCGAGACACCAGTCACACCACACATATGACCTGAGACACCAGTCACACCACACATGTGACCTGAGACACCACACATCTAACCTGAGACACCAGTCACACCGCACATATGACCTGAGACACCACACATGTGACCTGAGACACCAGTCACACCACACATGTGACCTGAGACACCAGTCACACCACACATGTGACCTGAGACACCAGTCACACCACACATGTGACCTGAGACACCAGTCACACCACACATATGACCTGAGACACCACACATATGACCTGAGACACCAGTCACACCACACATATGACCTGAGACACCACACATATGACCTGAGACACCATTCACACCACACATGTGCCTTGAGACACCACACATCTAACCTGAGACACCAATCACACCACACATATGACCTGAGACACCAGACATATGACCTGAGACACCAGTCACACCACACATATGACCTGAGACACCAGTCACACCACACATATGACCTGAGACACCACACATCTAACATGAGAAACCAGTCACACCACACATCTAACCTGAGACACCACACATCTAACCTGAGACACCAGTCACACCACACATATGACCTGAGACACGACACATATGACCTGAGACACCACACATATGACCTGAGACACCAGACATATGACCTGAGACACCAGTCACACCACACATATGACCTGAGACACCAGTCACACCACACATATGACCTGAGACACCACACATCTAACATGAGAAACCAGTCACACCACACATCTAACCTGAGACACCACACATATGACCTGAGACACCAGTCACACCACACATATGACCCGAGACACCACACATCTAACCTGAGACACCAGTCACACCACACATATGACCTGAGACACCACACATATGACCTGAGACACCAGTCACACCACACATATAACCCGAGACACCACACATCTAACCTGAGACACCAGTCACACCACACATATGACCTGAGACACCACACATATGACCTGAGACACAAGTCACACCACACATATGACCTGAGACACCACACATCTAACCTGAGACACCAGTCACACCACACATATGACCTGAGACACCACACATATGACCTGAGACACCACACATATGACCTGAGACACCACACATATGACCTGAGACACCACACATATGACCTGAGACACCACACATATGACCTGAGACACCAGTCACACCACACATATGACCTGAGACACCACACATATGACCTGAGACGCCAGTCACACCACACATATGACCTGCGACGCCAGTCACACCACACATATGACCTGAGACGCCAGTCACACAAAACATTACGTTCACTCGACAAAACTTTTTTTATTTTACCAATAATCATTTGATGACCTGAGACACCAGTCACACCACACATATGACCTGAGACACCACACATATGACCTGAGACGCCAGTCACACCACACATATGACCTGCGACACCAGTCACACCACACATGTGACCTGAGACACCAGTCACACCACACATATGACCTGAGACACCAGTCACACCACACATATGACCTGAGACACCACACATATGACCTGAGACGCCAGTCACACCACACATATGACCTGAGACACCACACATATGACCTGAGACACCATTCACACCACACATGTGCCTTGAGACACCACACATCTAACCTGAGACACCAATCACACCACACATATGACCTGAGACACCAGACATATGACCTGAGACACCAGTCACACCACACATATGACCTGAGACACCAGTCACACCACACATATGACCTGAGACACCACACATCTAACATGAGAAACCAGTCACACCACACATCTAACCTGAGACACCACACATCTAACCTGAGACACCAGTCACACCACACATATGACCTGAGACACGACACATATGACCTGAGACACCACACATATGACCTGAGACACCAGACATATGACCTGAGACACCAGTCACACCACACATATGACCTGAGACACCAGTCACACCACACATATGACCTGAGACACCACACATCTAACCTGAGAAACCAGTCACACCACACATCTAACCTGAGACACCACACATATGACCTGAGACACCAGTCACACCACACATATGACCCGAGACACCACACATCTAACCTGAGACACCAGTCACACCACACATATGACCTGAGACACCACACATATGACCTGAGACACCAGTCACACCACACATATAACCCGAGACACCACACATCTAACCTGAGACACCAGTCACACCACACATATGACCTGAGACACCACACATATGACCTGAGACACAAGTCACACCACACATATGACCTGAGACACCACACATCTAACCTGAGACACCAGTCACACCACACATATGACCTGAGACACCACACATATGACCTGAGACACCACACATATGACCTGAGACACCACACATATGACCTGAGACACCAGTCACACCACACATATGACCTGAGACACCACACATATGACCTGAGACGCCAGTCACACCACACATATGACCTGCGACGCCAGTCACACCACACATATGACCTGAGACGCCAGTCACACAAAACATTACGTTCACTCGACAAAACTTTTTTTATTTTACCAATAATCATTTGATGACCTGAGACACCAGTCACACCACACATATGACCTGAGACACCACACATATGACCTGAGACGCCAGTCGTCGCACCACACATATGACCTGCGACGCCAGTCACACCACACATATGACCTGAGACGCCAGTCACACAAAACATTACGTTCACTCGACAAAACTTTTTTTTTTTACCAATAATCATTTGATGACCTGAGACACCAAGTAAAACGAGAATATTAAACAAACCTTCACGTAACCTGATCGCCGTCGCTTCTCTGTGACTGTTTCAGGGTCTACCCGGAGTATGTAAACGGCGCATGCTCCTTGACCTTGCAAACAAACCACGCCCTCGTGTTGTCGTCAGACTCTCAGACTCGAAACCCCAAGTATTTAGTCAGAGCTTTTTTTTCGACGCTGTGTCGAGATCCCGAAGCGCAGATGTTTCGAAACTGCTCCGAACTGTGATTCGACACACCCATGTCAAGTGACTACCGATAAAAAGCGCCGAAGTGTTTCATCAGGTGCGCCTGTCGAAACTGCTTTGATTGAAAGGGGCGGGAACAAACCACACAGTCACACATCTGTATGAACCTCATTCCCCACGGTTTAAAAGTAAAGTTAATCCATCTTCACCTCATGGGTTTTGTGAGAGGAGAAACATTTAGTGATATAAGTGAGATTTATAGTGTGCTTTGGTTAGTTATATTTATTCTAGATTTATATTAGATATATTTACTGATAGGTATAGACAGTGACAGATAGTTAGGATAGATATAGGCTAGTGACACACTTTCATATAGGGAAAGTTAGATAGTGAAAGACAGCACAGCATAAGATATATAATTATATAGATATCTCCGCATCTCTTATGTGGAGCCTCCATCTATATATCACCTATGAATATATATATACAGATGCCGTACATCTGTGGTGTGGGAGCATTTCCATTTGGAAATACCAAATAAAGTGAGATGTATGATTTGCAACAGTAGAAGTGAAAAGATACTTCAAGGGTGCATTTTTGCCCAGAACGCATGATCCATTAATTTATTGGAAAGAGAGAGCAATACATTTCACTCATTTGTATGTACTTGCTAAACAATATTTGTGCATGCCAGCAACATGTGTCTCTTGTGAGAGGATTTTTTCAAAGGCTGGAGAAATTATATGTAAAAAAAGAAGTCGGTTAAGTCCTTAAACAGCAGAGAAATGTATATGTTTTTTTAATAAACATGTAATGTAGCAACTGTGACACATTGTGGCTGTATTTATTTTATTAATCTTCATTTTTCATGACAAAAAAACAACAAGGAGGCTACAGGTTACAAAACCAAGTAGTTGTCAAAACTATTTTTTAACATAGAAGTGTCATTTCAAGGTTATTTCAGATCAATACATGTAAGTCACCACTAGATGGCGTAGTGGAGACGGGTGTCGGTTGTTGTTTCGAAGCTCCGGCACATTTGCTTAAACTGTTTCAGTGCTTCACGAAGCCTCGGTCTGCCCAACACTACCTCAGACTGTTGTGAGTGACGTATATGGGTTCTGCAGTTGGTTAATTTTGGAGATTACCACTGGGGAACAACCATAGACTGTAAAAGGGAACAACACCACTTCCATTGCCAAAATGCGCGCGCAACTATTTGATCACGTGGGCTGTAAAATGGTCTATAGAAGAATTGCCCAATCAAATATCTCCTTGTGGCGTCACGCGTGTATTTCCTCCCTCATTGGCTAAGGAATTGTGTGGGCAGTATACAGCACAGTTTGAATTCGTTCGTGATAGAAGACTCCCAAAGTACGACATTAAGTGCTGGTAAATATTATGTTATTTTGTGTATTTTGATTGCCTGGATTTTGTTGACTTTGTCTAAAATAGAGAGAAAATATCTGATGTCACGTGGTTGCTGTTCATTTATTCGTTTTAAGTTGTGGGTTTGTAGTGTTGCATGTGAACTGAAGAATATGTTTTCCGATGGTTAACGTTAATGTTGGATTAACCTTAGCGCCTTGCATTTACGTATTGGTTATTTACGGATACCCACTAATATCATGGATTAAGCATTTTGTATGCGTTTGAGAATACTATGATATGCATTATTTGCCACGCGACCAACAGTTTCATTTGATGTGTTGCAGTCTAGTGCTGTTGATCTACTAGTGTGTGGCCATGCGGCACGACAAATCGACACACAAGCGAAAGCCATCGACCCCCAGACGCAGATCTCCACCTGCACCACCGTTAACAGCTAGAACCCGCCGCACCAGCGGACCCTCCGGTGAGCTCTCCGGCTTCCCTCTCTTAGCAATGTGCATAATGCACGCACACTAAACATGTTTTCATGCAGTTTATGGCGTGGTGGGTTGGTTAAATGCAACTGTCATTCAAGGGTTCTGATCATGTTTTTATTATTCAATTTTTTCACCAGCCATGTAAAAATGAATACAAAAATAAATTAAATAACGGGAAATAATTTTTGACTATGTTAAATACACTGCATTATTTAGCACGGTGGGTTACGCAATACTCGTCCCCTTCTTCCAAGGAACCGAGGTTACGTTAGTAACTATTTTCTTCTCTTCCTTTCACTGTTTTTATTTACTCTTCTAAAAGTTTCGATTTTGCTCCATAAGGCTGCGTCCAAAATTGCGTACTCGATACTTATTTATGAGATGAATGTGTGATGTATGAATGTCTCAATCAGCTAGTTCAGTAGTCAGGCCACTGATCAGGGAGCGATGCTCACTATTGCTGCGTCCCAATTCGCCTACTTATACTACGACCAAAAAGTAACGTTATACTCTTTTTGTGAAGAAAAAGTACACACTTTTGAGTGTGTAACAAGAGTTTTTTTTTAAATAATAATAATAATAAAAAAATATTGTTGAAAATAGTCAAATTTACATACAATATTGGCATTAAACAATCAATATTAAACAATTTGCAATTTTCAAAGGGCATAGTGTGTAACAAGAGTATGCAAGCTTTGGGGCATACTACTTCGTCATCTTTTTAATAGACTCTGTCGCTTGTCACGTGCCTCCCGTCTCCGTTTAAACTGCCCTGTCAATCATCTCGTCACAGTTTAAGTCCTCCACATTCGGTTTCATTTCCTACCGTATCGGAGTGAAATGTAGTAGCACGTTGATTTGCCATGTGTGGGTCGTTAATGCAGAAACTCCTCATGTGTGTGCAATTGAATATTATTATGTATTTACAAGTTAATGGCCAAATGTATCATTACAAAAGTTCACCATGCTGCTGCAGGTGAACTATAAAGTGGATAACATTGAATAAATATATTTTTGTCAGGTTAAATACTGATAATTGATCACTCAAACCACTTTATCTAAACCTCTCTACTCAACCATCGGACTCACACATATGTGTAGTTTTTTAACAATTAAAAAAAAAAATCCATTATAGATGACGAAGTAGTTTGTAGTTCTAATCGAATCCTCGTGCAATAGACCTTTCTCACAAGAAAACAGAAATACGTAATCGTTATGGAAGCGGAGTTCCTGTCAAAATGGTTCAGAGAGTCTACACAACTTCGTTAAATAACTTCGTTATTTTCCAAATATTACATTTGATGGAAATGAATGATTGGGACTATTTACATAAGTCTCAGATTACGTATCTATGAAGAATCAGCGCTGCATGACACGTCTTCCTTGAACAAGATGATATCCAGACTTTGGCTATTGTTCAAAATAGTTTAAACATCACGCAGTGCACAATTCTATTTTTTTTTTTTAAACATACAAAATATAATTTCATTAAATTATAGATATATTTTTATTTTAAAAGACAATCTATAATAATGTTTACACTTTTTTTATCACTGAATATTAATAAATGCTAAATATTAATAGACATGAAACAAAATATAATAAAAATTTGCTTAATTTGATCATGTTAGAGTATACACACACACACACATGTTTGTTTTTGTGAAATGTGGGGACATTCCATAGGCGTAATGCATTTTATACTGTACAAACCGTATTTTCTATCCCCCTACACTGCCCCTGCCCCTAAACCTACCCATCACAGGAGACTGCGCAGTTTACTTTCTGTGAAAAAAACCTCATCCTGTGTGATTTATAAGCATTTTGAAAAGTGAGGACATGGGGGACGTCCTCATATTTCACCCTCTTTTTGTAATACCTATGTCATACCCATGTCATTATACACATTTGTGTCCTGATATTTCACAAAAACATGCCCACACACACACACACACATACCTCATCATTAAATCAAATAGCATTCATTTTGAAAATAAAAAAATATAAACGAGGCTCAAACATCCATGCGTGTTTATTTTAGTAACGTTAGTTCTGTCAGTGAAACAATACTACAGCATGTAAAAAAATTAAATAGATATCAGTAAAAAATGGTAGTATAAATAATATAAGTAAAATATTAGTAAAAAAAAATGCTGGTTTTATATTTCCCCACAGAGGTGCATCATATGCCGCTTTTGCGCTGAAAGGGATGAAGGATCACAGACAGTAAATGAAAGTGTAGGACACGAGCAGGAAAGTTTGGTCCTTTATCCCGCCGGATAGCCTGAATCCATTTCCGTCGAACTTCACCATCAACAGGGAAGGAATGAAATGACAGATATTATTGCTTTTGGTAATAACAAGAACAGCCTGGTAAGCTACAATAACTTTTGCTCGTTGCTTGTGCCATTGTTTACCTGTTGCCCTGACCGGTGCGGAAGTAGGTTACCACGACGATTACGTGTTTCCGGTCACAAATACGGACGTTGTGAAAAAGGTCTATGGGTTGTGGACAATATCAGCCGTTAGAGTGTGCGTCAATCTGTACTTCGAATTCTGACCGGAAATAGTAGACCATCCGGGTATCTTTGGAATACTCTTTTCAACATACTAAGATTTGGGACGTACAAATTCTATTTTCAAATACTATTTAGTATGCGTAGTATGCGAATTGGTACGCAGGGTATGTTCCTTCTTTTTTCTTTGGGGTTTTATGGCAGCTTGCATCCAATTTGTTGCATTACGCCCCATGTAAGCCCATCTTATGCGGAATGTTGTCTAATAGACTCAGTGGCGTAACTTTGCTTTGAAAAGTGGTGGGGACACCGCACAACTCGTTTTGCTATGTGTTTATTTAATAACAGAATTTATTTGTGGACTGAGTTCAGAGTTGGAAATGCACTTAATTTTCACTTTGATGTAGGCAACACATGCATTACATTCACAAATTATTCTATAAACATCCAATAAGCAAAACGTAATATTCACAACACATCTAACGTTATACTAATATCAATCAAAATATGCAAGAAAATATGATGAAGTTTCATTAGCTGCGTTTCAATGACATATTTGCGCAAAACTTATATTTATAAATATTTAACTTATACATATAGCGATATTTTCTAAATGTCGATTAAAAAACTATTACGAAATGATTGCATTTCCATTACGCGATGTTATGCGACTAAAACATTTTTTTTTTATGTCATTCAAAAAATTATGCCACATAAGTTAGTAGGTTTACGTGTATCCCAGCCACCGCTATAGCCATTATTTAATGAAAGGAGACATAGGCCTGTTATTCAAACATTTATTAAAATTAAAAGAGGGAAATTTGAATTTGTATGCTGGTAACTTTTCAGTTTTTTGTTTTTGTTTTTTTAAACCATTTCGTTATTTTGGCTTGAAATTTCGTTTGTTGAAAATATAAACTGAATTTAGAAATGCTTTTTAAATGAAAAACTTTAATAAACAAAATCTATTTTTAAATTGAAGACGGCGTTTGGACTGAGAGCAGCGCATGCAAAATAACCCATTTCCTTAATCCACGGCTCTTGTTATTGTGAGTCAAGGCCTACACAAATAAAAGTAGACAGTTTATAGTTTTTAATTATATATTGCTCTTATCTGTATGGATAAAAATGACGGAGCATTCTGAGTTGTTTCCTCTGTCATTTAGGAAAAAATCCATCAGAACGCGTCGCACCTGTGCTTTCATCAGTTATAGAACGTAGCCTATATTGTTTCGTAGGCTATGTTTAACTTTGAGCCTATACTATTATTATTTTTTTAGTTTCATATGTTGATTATGAAACGCGAGCACAACCTTCTACACAAACATTGGCAATAGAATCGCCATTGGCTAGTAGGCTAATTATTTGTTTTGTTTCGTTTAGTCGCCAGACTGATATAGGCTATAGACCTACTTTTAACAAATATAGTATAGAAACATGGAAGTGTGTCAAAGGCACAGTATGCTAAATAAATTCTCTAATGTGGTTAAAGGTCATTTTCTACACAGCACAATACAACATATGTCCTTATTATGATAAAATATATGTTGTTTTATGGCGTGCGGTGTGCGGCTGGGATTTACATAAACCTAACAACCTTCGTAGCATAATTTTTGGAATGACTTATCAAGAAAGGGAAAAATGTTTTTAGTGGCATAACATCAGTTAATGGAATCGCCGTCATTTCGCTATATTTTTTTTATCGACTATTAAGAAATATCACAAAAGTTTTGCGTAAATCTGTAATGGAAAAAAAGCTTCAGACCGGTGAAAAAAATTGTTAAATGAATGAATTAGATTATGAAGAATGACGATTTGTAGATTGTGCTTTTGCTTTTATACTCACCTTCCGCAATCTATTTTTCAGTTACTTTTAAAAAGTGGTGGGGAAAATATTGAGCCTGGCAAAAAGTGGTGGGGACATGTTCCACCCGTAAATTACGCCTATGATAGACTGCAACACGATAAAACCAATGGATAAAACAGGCACCTTCAGAATGCGTAAATGACGTACCGGCCAAGGCAGGTCTAACTCACTGCGTGCCTTCTAATAATTTTTTTTAACCGACAACTTTGATCGGTTAATGTTGATACGGTCAACCATCGGTCAAACGGTCATCGGTTAACATCCCTATCCCAAAGATGCTCTATTGGGTTGAGATCTGGTGACTGTGGTGGCCATTTAGTACAGTGAACTCATTGTCATGTTCAAGGAACCAATTTGAAATGATTTGAACTTTGTGACATGGTGCATTACCCTGCTGGAAGTAGCCATCAGAGGATGGGTACATGGTAGAGATCGACCGACATGGGTTTTTCTATAGCCGATGCCGATTTTTAGAGGTCAGGGGCAGCCGATGGCCGATATGTGCAGCTGATTTTTAGGGCTGAAATCTTGAAGTTTTCACCTTCATTTGCATGCTAAAATGTCACACTAATAATTAGTGGATGCACAACATTTCTAAACATAACTTAATTTATTGAACACTGACTTAAACCAGATCTTGAATCTTAATTTCGTGAACTGCACGGTATTAAAATAAAATATTTATCCAAAGTTAACCAAACAAATCAATAAACTGACTAAGTATTAATATAAACATGGCTGTAAATGCCATTCCCATTCTATGAAATGCATTATACACGATATCTAATTTGCATAGTAATGTGTTTTTAGGACAATGTAATATGAAAATATCCCTTTTTATTATTCCCATTATTATACATATTTTTACAAGAATATCCAGACAAAACTGTATTTTGTTAGAGAAATTCACTAAAATGTAACCTCTATTCGGGATATCTTGTGCAGAGAGAATCCAGCTTTTATATTTATTTAATGGATTTTATCGCCTGTAGCCTCGAGTTTCGTGAGCCTGCATTAACTCCGCACTGAATAAAAACTCTGATCAGGTTCAGGAGATCTGGCTGCAATACTCACCGCTGCAAACATACGTTGTAAATAGACGGCGCTCTCCAGAGTGCGAGCATAAATGTGCAAATCTGCCCAATCTGTTTCGCCAGTATATTATTACATCATGCTTCTGCTAGCGTTTGAGCATGCTTCAGCCTTGTTTATATTGTCCGCGATCTTCCGCTGACTGCGCGCGCACCTCCGATTGCTGCGCACGACCGGTCACTCTCAGCTTTGATATCATCCGCTCTTGCGGATGCGTCGAGTATAAACAAGGCTAGCCTGTCTTACACTGTTCTGCGCTGCTCCAGGAGTGAGGACAGCTCTGTTTCCGTGCATGATGCTGTCTTTGAGCGGGGCAGAGTAACATAGCCCTCGCGCTCAATCCCGCTGCAGTGTTTGTGAGAGCTGCTTTCTCCACCCCATGCAGAGTGACATTCTCTGACTCCGATACAGGAAAAATCAAACAGAGCTTGTAACTTTGGGGGTAATATGTTAGAAAGCCAGCTGCTGATAGTTTTCGACTACAGTCCTTAAAGTTATCTGCAAGCATTATGCCAGTTCCAGACGGTTCCACCGCACCAATAACACGGGGCTGCCCGCGGAAGTGCCTGACTTTAAATCAGCGCTACTAAACATGGATATCGGCCAATATAAGAAAAAAGGACAAATATCGGCCCGATATATTGGCTGGACGATTTATCGGTCGACCTCTAGTACATGGTGTTCATAAAGGGATGGACATGGTCAGAAACAATGCTCAGGTAGGCCGTGGCATTTAAACAATGCCCAATTGGCACTAAGGGGCTGAAAGTGGGTCAAGAAAACATCCCCCACACCACCACAGTGGTAACGAGGAATGATGGATCCATGTTCTCATTCTGTTTACCAAATTCTGACTCTACCATCTCAACAGAAATCGAGACTCATCAGACCAGGCAACATTTTTCCAGTCTTCAACTGTCCAATTGTGGTGAACTCGTGCAAATTGTAGCCTCTTTTTCCAATTTGTAGTGGAGATGAGTGGTACCCGGTGGGGTCTTCTGCTATTGTAGCCCATCCGCCTCAAGGTTGTGCGTGTTGTGGCTTCACAAATGCTTTGTTGCATACCTCGGTTGTAACGAGTGGTTATTTCAGTCAAAGTTGCTCTTCTATCAGCTTGAATCAGTCGGCTCATTCTCCTCTGACCTCTAGCATCAACAAGGCATTTTCGCCCACAGGGCTGCCGCATACTGGATGTTTTTCCCTTTTCACACCATTCTTTGTAAACCCTAGAAATGGTTGTGCGTGAAAATCCCAGTAACTGAGCAGATTGTGAAACACTCAGACCGGCCCGTCTGGCACCAACAACCATGCCATGCTCAAAATTGCTTAAATCTCCTTTCTTTCCCATTCTGACATTCAGTTTGGATTGTCTTGACCAGGACCACACCCCTAAATGCATTGAAGCAACTGCCATGTGATTGGTTGATTAGATAATTGCATTAATGACAAACTGAACAGGTGTTTTTAATAATCCTTTAGGTGTGTGTGTAGTGTTGGGGAAAGTTACTTTGAAAAGTAATGCATTACAATATTGCGTTACTCTCTTAAAAAGTAACTTATTGTTTAAGAAAAGTAATGTTACTTTACTTTTGTGTTACTTTTTCTCACCTGGACTGGGCTTGTTTTTGTTTTTTTTTATGACAAAAAGATTCTATTTTTGTGCAAATGTGAAGACCTCTTCATACCAAAATTGAAATAATAAGCCTCAGGCTGAGGTAAAAATACAAATTCACACGCTCTGCTGTGCTGCTCTGTCATTCTGGGTAATGGAAGAATAGGACGCAGGAGAAAAAAAGTTTTACCAATAAATACAAAAATCTAGTAATTTTTGCTCATGATTTAACTGAATCATTAAAGGTCAGCAGCAAATTGGTCAATAAAGGTAGATTAAATGCATAAAAATATTTGTTTTATTTAACATTTAATTATTGGAGGTTTGCATATTTTGCATTTGACTGATTTTATTATTTTTGAGGAATACTCAATCTTTATGCAAGTGAGATGAATAAATGCTCAAATTTATTTTTGAACTACAATAACTATTACGTTCACACACAACGCCTCTTTAGTTACTCTCGATTTCATGGGGACAGGAAAGCTGTCAGTCAAATAAATTTGAAAAAGTAACTTGCATTACTTTTTTTGAAAAATTAACTCCGATATTTTGTTGTAAATTTGAAAAGAAATGCATTACGTTACTAGTTACTTGAAAAAGTAATATTATCACGTAACTCAAGTTACTTGTAATATGATACCCCCAACACTGTATGTATGTACCTACCTTCTCAAAAAAATTGCATATTGTGATAAGTTCATTATTTTCCATAATGTAATGATAAAATTACAATTTTACATTTTTTAGATTCATTGCACACCAACTAAAATATTTCAGGTCTTTTATTGTTTTAATACTGATGATTTTGGCATACAGCTCATGAAAACCCCAAATTCCTATCTTAGAAAATTAGCATATCATGAAAGTTCTTTAAACGAGCTATTAACCTAATCATCTGAATCAACTAATTAACTCTTAACACCTGCAAAAGATTCCTGAGGCTTTTAAAAACTCACAGCCTGGTTCATTACTCAAAACCGCAATCATGGGTAAGACTGCCGACCTGACTGCTGTCCAGAAGGCCATCATTGACACCCTCAAGCGAGAGGGTAAGACACAGAAAGAAATTTCTGAACGAATAGGCTGTTCCCAGAGTGCTGTATCAAGGCACCTCTGTGGGAAGGAAAAAGTGTGGCAAAAAACGCTGCACAACGAGAAGAGGGGACCGGACCCTGAGGAAGATTGTGGAGAAGGACCGATTCCAGACCTTGGGGGACCTGCGGAAGCAGTGGACTGAGTCTGGAGTAGAAACATCCAGAGCCTCGTGCACAGGCGTGTGCAGGAAATGGGCTACAGGTGCCGCATTCCCCAGGTCAAGCCACTTTTGAACCAGAAACCGTGGCAGAAGCGCCTGACCTGGGCTACAGAGAAGCAGCACTGGACTGTCGCTCAAATTTTGCATGTCATTTGGAAATCAAGGTGCCAGAGTCTGGAGGAAGACTGGGGAGAAGGAAATGCCAAAATGCCTGAAGTCCAGTGTCAAGTACCCACAGTCAGTGATGGTCTGGGGTGCCATGTCAGCTGCTGGTGGTGGTCCACTGTGTTTTATCAAGGGCAGGGTCAATGCAGTTAGCTATCAGGAGATTTTGGAGCACCTTATGCTTCCATCTGCTGAAAAGCTTTATGGAGATGAAGATTTTGTTTTTCAGCACAACCTGGCACCTGCTCACAGTGCCAAAACCACTGGTAAGTGGTTGACTGACCATAGTATTACTGTGCTCAATTGGCCTGCCAACTCTCCTGACCTGAACCCCATAGAGAATCTGTGGGATATTCTGAAGAGAAAGTTGAGAGACGCAAGACCCAACACTCTGGATGAGCTTAAGGCCGATATCGAAGCATCCTGGGCCTCCATAACACCTCAGCAGTGCCACAGGCTGATTTCCTCCATGCCACGCCGCATTAAAGCAGTCATTTCTGCAAACGGATTCCCGACCAAGTATTGAGTGCATAACTGAACATAATTATTTGAAGGTTGACTTTTTTTGTATTAACCCATTTAATCCTAAATTTTTCCCAGACACAAAAATATCCAAATCATGTGTCATTAGTATCTCTTTGAAACAATCAATCATAATTTTTAGACATTTTCATGGAAAAGTGTGTGAAAAAGTGTGTTTTATGATCCGGTGGGATACTGTGTTGTATCAACCATTGGACAGACTGAATATAGGTCTTTTTGACCTGTGCAGTGTGTTTGTGAGTGTTTCTGTCTTTGTGTGTGTGCGTGCGTGCGTGCGTGCGCACTTGGGTCTTCTGGCTGGACCCTTGGGTGCTTAGAGGCCCTTGGGTGTGGGAAGGGGGTATAATTACATTCCTTGTAATGGATTAGACAGCTTTTGTCGAAGAATGCTGTTGCTAGTAACAATGATGCACTTTTGTCGAGTAACTCATTTCATTGGTTTTCAGCGCTGAGCTGAGGTAACGGACAGACGGAAAAAAAAAAAGGTTATAATTTTTTGGCAACATATCCCCGGGGTTTAAAGGCCAGCCGCGGAGTCAGCAGTGTTGCGGACCCCGTCCGGGTGATGGCCAGACTTTACTGGTGTTTCAGGAGTTTATTGAAACGTAATGTGCAAAGAAGTGCGTATACATCGTACACAAACTCAATCTCCATAGCATTTTCAATAACATAACACAGCGAAATACACAAAAATACTCATTACAAATTACAATAAGCAAGTACATACACGCCTTAAGCCTTTTCAGGGGGTGCTAAACAAACTGTAAACTTTAAATCTGCTTAAATGCACTGAATGATGAACCGATGAACCGCGAGCTCTCACGAGTGCTCACTCTCTTTCCATATTGCTCCGTAGACTGCAACACCCGTCAAAATAAAAGTCCCTACTTATTAGGGTTGGGCGATGTCCCCTAAATTGGCAGTTGACGATGTTTACATTAAAACATCGCTATGGACGATGATTTCGTCTTTTTTTTTTTTTTAAATAAAAATATATCATTTACCATATCTGTATTTTACTATCTCTTTACATGAATACTATTTTCCATTTCGTTATTTTGCTAACCCAAATAAGGACTCACCCGCGCTAGGTTGCACGTGAGGGGAAACCAAGTGAAGAATTGTACACTTTTTATTTTAATATACCTCCTTACATAAATACTATTTTCTATTTAAAACTATAATTTCGTTATTATCCCCGTGTTTTGTATGTGAATGCTGTTTTACGTGAATATATTACCACAGGACAGAAGCACAAAGCTTTGTTTTCAAAGGAAATAAATTAGCAGTTACATCGCAGCCATGAAAACATATGGATTCATGCCGAATGAGAGAGGGAGGCCAATTAAAGATTTGCCAGCTTTTCAAATATGTTTAATTTTGTTTTCTCTGGCAGTGCATAATCAAACATAGCCTAAATGTCCTGACCCTGTGGAAGATAAAATTCGCTCTTCAGAAGTTTTACAACAAGTGTTGCTTTGCAACATCAGGAGAAAACATTAAGACAAAAATATTCGAGAAGGTGCCCACATTCATCTCAAGCATGACGCATCTTTGTGGGGAAATAAAACATTTTTTTTAAACTAATATTTAATTGTCTTAATCTTTGTTACCATTATTAACTGATAATCGTTTAAATGTTTTACAGGCTGTAGTGTGTTGTTTCAATGACAGAAGTTCTAAAATAAACACGCATGCTTTTGAAATGGATTATTTAAAAATGTAGGCTATCTATCTGGCATAGACTACAGTATTTAAAATAGCATATGCTTTAGTTATTCTCTCAATTTAATTTACAGAGCAATCCCTGCAAAGTTTTTAGTTTTACTGTAGAAAAGGATTAGTGTGTGTTGCACTCGCAACGGGGGGCGTGGCATCACGATGGTGGCGCTCCATCATGATGTTGGTCAGCCATCACGATGGACGATGATCTCGTCCATCGGCACAACCCTACTACTTATTAAGACAGATAAAAACCTATTTAACCTACCTTAAACCTATTTAAACATACAGAAATTTCAAAAATATACACAAAGACAAATGATAAAATACTTCACAATGAAGTATGTTACAAGCAACTTACTCTTGCTGCTCACTTTTCTTAATTAACATATTAAATTAAAACAATCAAGTGCACTGTCATACAGCCAGTGTTGGGCAGTAGCGAGATACAAGTTGTGACACTGCTATAGCTTAACTACATGTTTCAGTAGCTCTGTTACTTTTTAAACAAGGTAGGCTCACCGGTAATACCACGTTCGCTCAAATCCTGCTCAGACATTAAATGTATCTGTTCTGTACTGTAGCCTACTGTACCTGTTGTAGCCATTAAACAATGTATTTTGTTTCATATTTATGTTTAGTTATTATAATGCTATTTTTAAATTTAGGCCATATTGATTATTAAAAGTGCAAAGTGCAATATGTCAGACAGAGTGGGTCAAAAATTATTTGACCACTTAATTAAGCTTTTTGTTGTTGTAGAAAGCCTTTTTTAAAGTGAATTTCGTTTTGTACACATTGTGTCTTAATTTAAATCAATGTTTCATCAACCAATTGCTTGGTTTTAATAAATAAGAAACAAATAGACTAGCAGACAATAATCTGTGACATGAGGGCACGGGAGAGAGCACTTGTGTTGCACATGAACGAACTGGAGCGTATAGGCCACTTCTGCACAGACATGAGATATGTGTACAGAAAGCTTGAAAAGTCCTCTTTACGAAACGATTCGAAATGGAAAGAAAGCGAAGCGCGCACTGTTCACGTGAGCAAATCATGACTGGCGGTTCTGTTCTGAATGCTGCACTCCTGCATTAGACTAATCCTGACTGACTCCTGAGTATTTAATTTAAGTTGCATACATTTTGTTCTTGCACTGTTAAATTTGTAACCATTTTGCACTTTCGCAGCTGTTGACCAAAAAGAGTACTTTGCAATATATTTAGCCATGATTATGATGAATAACACTAACACTGTTTTACTTTGGCTAAGAAAAGTTGACTTATAAGCATTTTGGTTCACAATCTTTTAAGTTGTTTTATTAAAAATATATTTTAAGCTATATTGTTGTAAACCAATCAGGGGGTTGGTGTAAAGCTGCTGTTTTATTTAAAAATGTGTTCTAATTTTGGAATAAAAGATTAAGTGACTTTTTTGTCACTTGAAATTAAGCTTGCTTATTAGTAAAATTATTAATGAAATTATTAATATCATGGAATGGTAATTATTGACTTTAGCCTGGATTGATGGCTCTCAATATCGCAATATATATCGTTGGGGAAAAAAATATTGCAATGTAATTTTTTTCCAATATCGTGCAGCCCTACTTTGTAGTGGACGTGCGGGTTGTGCACTCCACATTTAGAGGGCTCACGACGAGAGCTGGATTTGAGCGAGGGGATAATCTGTGTGAACAGTGTTTATGTGCAGGGGTGCATACTGTGGGCACTAGGGGTGGGTCAAAAAATCGATGTGCCCATTTATTGCGACATTATCGATACTCTGGCACCAAGTATCGATATTTTTCTATACATCCAGACAGGGGAGCTGGAACACTTTTTTTAAATTACAATTAATTTAATTACATAAGAGAACTAGAAGCCATAGCCTAATGAGCATTTAAGTATAATAGACTATTCTGCACTCAAGCGCACAAATAAAGCTTGCCACAAGGCACCAGCAACAGTAATGATTATGAATGTGTCAAAAATAGCATGGAGTCTTTTTAATTGTTTACTAATAGGTAAACTGGTGTTTTCTGTGTCAGTGTTAGCTGCAATGAAGCTGAAGATGCTGACTCGCCATGTCTGCGATAGTGAACGCGCCAAGAGAGGAATGCACTTTCAATGCAATTTCATACAGATTACATAATCCGAGAGTGGCCTACTTCTTTTTGTTTTTAATGGTTTCGATTAAAATATATTTCAAGCTTTCTATAGACCCTTCAATGTTTGTAAACATCGTTGGATGCGTGCGCAGCATGGGGTCAGAAAAATTGACGGGGTTAATAGACTGTGCATAGCTTGACACAATATGCCGCTCTTTGACACCACAAGACCGGGAACAATGCTATTGTAAACTTGTTTTGGCTAATGGCGATTGTCTGCCTGATCCCGAGCTCCTAACAGAATGGGTAGACGACGTTAGCAAGTAGCCAAATATTCACTGAACCGCCATATACTGCAATCTGGTGGACAAGCCGAGTGTTTACACGCGCACACAACTGAGAGCCTAAAAAAATCTAGATGCTTACAATTGCGTAGTCTGTGGGCATGTCCCTACGGTTTTATATAGCGACATAGGCGATGTGCCACACCTCGGATCATCACCAGATGGCATAGTACAATGCACCTGTTGTGGCAAAGGTTTGATAGGAATTAAGTGTCCTTACAAATACCGGCATGGTCTTCAGGGAAGCGCATGGGACAGGCAGTTTTATCTGGACAAGTCTTTCAATTTGAAGAATTCACACCCATACTACCATCAAACCCAACTACATATGTTTGTAAGTGACGTAAGCTACTGGGACTTCGTGTTGTGGATGAGAAATGAGGTTATAGTGCAACATATCCTTAAAAATGCAGTTTCTGCAGGAGGATTTGTCAAAGGCTCAACATGCTTTCATTTAAACTGTTTTGCTCGAGATCCTAACAAGAAAACATGACCCTTCCTTGCAGGCACACAGAAAATGATCAACTGTGCCAGATGTGACTGCCATTTCCATTACAGCTGCGCACAGATCAAAAGGAAGTCAGCAACTTGGTTATGTAGAGAATGTCAAAACAACTGACTGTTTTCTTCGTCAATGCCAGAAGCCAAGTGTTTACTAATGAACTACCGTTTTACTAATGTGTTCTATTTCTTGAATGTATTTAGTTGTCTGTAGACAGATGCACTTATAGTTTCTTGTTTGTATGCAGATGCACATACATTTTTGTTATCCAGTAGCTTAAATAAAACAAGTGACAATAAATGTTACACTTCAATAATATGATTCTTTATTGGAACATGTCCAGAAACAATGTTACATATTTGGACAATATACAAAAGTGATTGTAAAATGGTATTAATCATAATTTTTCAATTAAATGACTTATTTGGGAACCACACTTTTTTTAAAAACTTTTTATTTATTTATTTTTTTAAATAAAACAATTTAAAACAAACAGAATTTACAAATTTCTGAGACAAGTAATACAATAACAAGAGTAATACAAAGGAAAATAATAATACTAAATAAGAATATTCTGTGTAAATATATTGCTGCACCTATTATGAATGTTCACATCTCAACAAACAAGATACAGTAATGTACAGCCATATAATGATATAAAAAACTATTTTAATTTATACCTTTAAATATTCTTTAACCATGTGCCATCTTTGATTGAAAAGGTTGGTTTTCAATTGTAGTGATGCAGTCATTTTTTCCATCATATAAATCTGTTTTAGTCTCTGTTTCCATTCAATTACAGATGGTACTTTTACAGATTTCCAATTAGCAGTAATGTTTTTTTTGCAATTAGTAGTAATACACGTAAAATAAATCTTTGGTCAGCGTTGAAAACATCGACTGGTATAACACTCAGTAGGAAAAATTGTACATTTGAGGGAACTTCTCCCTTTACAATTTTCTCCAATTCTTTTTTTAATGTTTTTGTAATACTCAAGGATTACTGGACAGTCCCAAAATATGTGTAGGGTCACCTGTTTTACCACATTGCCTCCAGCATAAAGCTGCAGAGGGATCTTTTACAAATTTTGAAATAACCACAGGGGTATGAAAGTAACGGATTTTTATTTTCCTGTCAAATTCCTTCCACTGTTGACTGTTAATTCCCTTATGGCACCCATAACAAAGTTTATCCCATAACTCGTCCTCTATTACTGTATTCGCTTCTATTTCCCACATTTCTTTAATATTGTAAGTGTTTCCGGCCATATCTGTTAGCAACCTTTTATAGAGATGAGAAACATGTTTACCAACAGGAAGACCATTTTCTGTAATTGTGATAAAATATTGTTCTATGCCATTTGGGATTTTGCAAATTCTTTCTTTTCCTTATGGTTCGTAATATAGTGCCTAATTTGTAAATATCTATAAAAATCGCTTGAGGGAAGATCAAACTGTTCCTGAAGTTGTGTGAAAGACTTTAAGTGTGTTTCTTCAAAGAGCTGATTAAAAATAAGGAGGCCTTTGACTGCCCATCTCCTAAAACCATGGTCACACATTGAAGGTGGAAAATCTACATTACCCACTATGGGCAAAGCTCGAGAAATTGTTCCAACATCTTTAAGCGTTTTCTTTACTTCTGTCCATACCTTTATTGTATGTTTTATCGATTCATTTTCAATCTTCATTTTATTGACATGTTTTGGATCCATAAAGGGTAGGGCAGACAGTTGTGCACCTTAAACTTCCCCTTGCTCTATTTGAGTCCACTTTGCTTCCTCATCTCCACTGCTCCAAGTCACAATTGCTGCTAGTTGAGCTGCCCAATAATACAATTTTATATTTGGTAAAGCCAAGCCTCCCTTATTTTTAGCTAAATTAAGTGTTTTAAGTTTAATTCTGGGTCTTTTATGTTGCCATATAAATTTAGAAATTAATTTGTTTAACATATTAAAAGTGGAAATTGGAACTCTTATGGGTAATGACTGGAATAAAAATAGGAGACGTGGGAGTAGATTCATCCTTATAATTTCAACTCTTCCAAACAGAGATAAAGGAAGAACTTCCCAACGAACTAGATCACTCTTTATTTGATTAATTAGCTTATTATAGTTTGCCTCAAAGAGTCTTGTAGTTTCAGATGTGATAGTGATCCCCAAGTACCTAAATCCTTGTTTAGACCAGTGAAATGACACCATCTCGTTTAGTTTTTTAGGCCATGTTCCTGATATCATCATTGCCTCTGATTTATTTTGATTAATTTTGTATCCAGAGATGTCTCCATAATCTTTTAGGCATTGCATTAGTCGAGGTATTGAGGTAAGGGGATGTTTTATAAAGAGTAAGATATCGTCTGCGAAAAGGGAAATCTTATGAACTCTCCCCCCACCATCCTCCACCCCCCCAATCCGGACATCCCGTCGTATTGCTTCAGCTAGAGGTTCGATACTGAGGGCAAAAAGAATGGGAGAAAGAGTCACCCTGTCTTACACCTCTCTCTATATCAAAAAAGTCAGAGCAATGTCCGTTAACTCTAATTTTTGATTTGGGATTCTTGTACAGCAGCCGAAACCAAAAGATAAATTTTTCACTGAAGCCCATCTCAGTCATTGTTTGTTCTAAAAAATGCCAGCCAATCTACCCGATCGAACGCTTTCTCAGCATCTAAGCTGAGAAACATTGACGTTTGAGTACCCTTTGCCATGAGTGACTGCAAGTTTAATGCTCTCCTTATATTATTTGTCCCTTAGCGACCTGAAATGAACCCCGTCTGGTCTGGTTTTATTAATTTCCTAATGTATTTTTGTATTCTAGTTGCTAAAATTGATGTTAATATTTTATAGTCCACGCACAGGAGGCTAATAGGACGATAACTTGAACACTGCAATGGATCTTTTCCTTCCTTGTGTAGGACTGTGATGATAGCCTCAGACCATGATTCTGGAGGGTTCCCTGAATTTAACACATAATTATATAACTTACATAATACCGGAGTTAGGTCGTCAACAAACACTTTATAATATTCTCCTGCAAACCTGTCTATTCCTGGCGTTTTGTTATTTTTTTTATTTAATAATGGTGTCATCCGCCATCAGCTTGTCTAATTTAAGATTTTTAAAGAAATCATGCATTTTTTCTTCTTTCAATTACTGATGTTTGACCCTTATATAGTTGTTCATAGTATTTGGCAAAGGTATTTGCTATTGCTTTTGTACTAGTTTCGACATCGATGGACTGAGGTTGTTTAATTTTAGGAATGGCTCGACTAGCTTGTGCTTTCTTTACTTGAAATGATGGTAACCTCCTGGCCTTGTTTCCCAGTTCGTAGTATTTTCTATCGATAAATCTAAGGGCACCCTCTGCCTTATAAGTCAGAATCCCATCTAACTTGGCTCTATTCTCTTTGAGTTTATTAAATACTTCTTGCTTTCCACTTTGTTTATGTTCAATTTCTAATTCTACTTGTTTTTTAAGTCTGTCTTTTTTTAGCCTTGATCCTATAGATGTTATTTTCCCCCTTATTGTGGCTTTTCCTGCATCCCATAAAACGGTAGGTGAGACCATTCCATTGTCGTTCAAAACAAAATATTCCCTTATCGCTGATCCTATTTCCTCTCTTACATTAACGTCTGTCAATAATGAAACATTAATTCTCCAGTACTTCAAACATGTCTCCAATCCCAAATCAAGTTTCATTTGTACTGGGCTATGATCTGAAATAGTTATTGGCTCAATAACACAGTTTTTAATTCGGTGTGTGTCCTTTTTGGACACCAAAAAATGATCCAGTCGTGAGTAGCTTCCATGCACTTAAAGGTGAAGTCTCTCTCTTTTGGATGAAGGTGACGCCAGGCATCTATCAACCCTAATTCTCTTATCATATTCATTAGGCTTTTCGACATTCTGCTTTGAGGTTTTGTAGAAAATGGTAATTTATCTATTCTGTTATTCAGTACGCAATTTAAGTCCCCACCCATTAAAAAAAAACCTTCCCCATGATCTTCTACCAAATGTGCCAGCTTTTTAAAAAATTGTGGACAATCTTCATTTGGTGTGTAGGCATTCAGAAGAGTTAGTTTAAAACCAGCAATCCTTCCTATAACCATGACATAACGACCCTCTATATCATGGAAAGCCTTTTCACAATGAAAGTACGCAGACCTACTAAATAGTATGGCTACTCCTCTCTTTTTACCTTTCCCATAAGAGCTACTGTAAACCTGATCCACCCATTCTCTTTTTAATTTTAGGTGTTCTATTTCAGTGAGGTGGGTTTCTTGAAGTAGGGCTATAGAACACTGCATTTTCTTCAACTGCCCCAATATTTTTTTTCTTTTAATTGGATTATTTATTCCTTTTATGTTATAGGTGATTACATTAAGTAATGCCATCATTGTATTTATACTGAATCATGTAACATATTTCAAACCCCTCATAAGCATCTGTTAGACAGAAGGAAATAAAAAAGTTAAACCTCAAATATACAAAGTTAAACAAAAAGAAATTTGCAACTTGCCTCAGAAAGAACAAAACAATAACGTTATGAACCTTGAACAGAACTTCCACATTTCCAGTCAGACATGAAAAATAGACTATAACCATGTCTGACCCCCGGTGATAATGGGACAGAGAGTGGTGACCTTATCCCTCTGTGGAGAAAAGCACCCAGTGTGCAATAGTGACCAGTATTACACTAGTGTGTCTTAGTGAGTGTGAACCACTCATGTGAACATCAAGAGTCCTTTTTTTTTTTTTTTTTTTTTTTTTTTTGTGACATCTTAGCTTTTTTGTTTTGTATTATGTTATTATTGCTTTCAGTTTATGCATTGTTCATACACCCTCAACCTTATATGTACCTTTAGCAGCCCTTGTCTGAGCTCAAACTGAATTAGGTTTTAGGTGTTATATACCTCCGACTACTCATCCTCATCTTCCTCCTGAATCATAGTCTTCAAGTCAGCTAACTCCAGCATGTTAATTATCCTCCTCTTCGTGCTGATGTTCCATCCTCCAGTTAGTTTCTCCTCAATACGCTCTTTCTCCCCGCATTTCACTTCTACACCCATCTCTCTCACGTTTGTCAGTGAGGGAAAGGTTTTTTTTACCCGAGTCTGTTTTAACTTTTAGTCGTGCTGGATACAGGCACTTTGCCTGAAAGCCCTTCTGCTTTAGCTGCTTGACGACCGCGTGAACCTTAGCTTGCTTCTTTTGTAGCTCAGGAGAGTAATCTTGATCGAAGAAGATCCTCTTGTCTTGAAACATCACCTTTCCTTGGCTCCATGCTTGCTGCAAAACAATATCTTTCACTGCTGCGTCGAGAAATCTCACAATGATTGATCTAGGGGGAGCCGCTGGATCTGTCGGTTTGGACTGAAGTGATCGGTGTGCTCTTTCAATTTTAATGTCCAAATTAGGTGGTAACGTCAGTACTTTGGGAAGTAGGGCTTTCACAAACGCAACCGCGTCCCCATTTTCAATTTCCTCTGGTATTTGAAATATTCGAAGGTTGTTTCTCCTCAGCCTGTTTTGTAAGTCATCACAAACTTCTGTGAGTTGTTTTTCGCGTTGAAACAGGTACCGTATCACACGGTGCTGTCTTGCCCCTGCCTCTTCCACATCGCTCACTCTCCCCTCCAGCTCACCTATCCTCTGCTGGTGGTCGCCAAGCTGCTCCTTAATATCTGTTACACTCTTTTCCAAACGTTCAAGGGTCTTTGTTGTTCTTTTATGTCCCTGACTAATTTCTTCGCAAAGTTTTCTCATTTCTTGTATCAAAGACATTTCATCCTCACGTGCTATCTTTTCTTTGCGGCTAGTCGCATCTATGCTAGCGCTATTCGTGCTCGGTGGTTTATTGTCGGTTTCTTTCAAATGTCCTGGTTTTCCTTGTCCTCTCGTTTTCGCTGTGGTAGTCATCTCGTTCACTAGCTATTTTACACCCTGAAAGCTTTATTTATCTGAATTTGTCACTGTTTTCTGACGGAGCCTCGTCTCTAACCTGTTGTTCTGACCATGGCGTCACCGGAAGCCGGGAACCACACTTTTACAGAGGTTTGTCTCAGGTTGATATGTTAGATGATGTAGTGACACAGTCTGTAGTCTGTAAAATCTTGAATTTGTTCCACTGACCAATGACTCGTTGAACATGAATCCTAACCCGAGACAGTTGCTTTTTCCCTTCAGTAAAATGAGGGATACGAAGAGTGGCGCCACAAGCGGCAAGCTCATCCCGTATTAAAAATCCCCTATCAGCTAAAATCTCATCCATAGGCTCCAACAGTTCCAGGAAACCTGACTCTTTGGTGACCCGTCCACCCATTCCTGGAGACAAAAATGAAATTGCCCCAGCAGGAGTGATTGCAATCAAATATTTAATTGTATTAATGTGTTTGTAATGAGACTAGGGCCCCTATTTATCAAGCTTCTCAAAGTGCCATTTTAGTCTTGAGAATTCATGAAATTTACTCCTACTTTCAAACTAAAGTATAAAAGCAAGTTATCAAATTTCTTGAAGCTAAGAATCACTCTTTCTCTCCCAATTATTTAAGACCGCTCGAGAGGTCTCTCAAGTGGTTAGGAGTTGCCAGTTAGGGGCTTGTCATTGCACTGAGAAGACCGCAACATGCCCGAAACTTTCAGGAGAGGGAGAATGTTTTTGAAATATTTGACGACGAGCAGTTCATCAAATGGTTCATCAAACAAGTATTTTTTTAACTTTTAAGTCAATTCTTAGCAGAGTAATTCTAAGACGCTTGATAAATACGGGCCCTTGCAGTCAAATTACTAGGTCGAGCTATAAAAATTTCTGTGCATTCTATTATGCAGCAGCATTTTTTTTTTGAAGCGTCATTTAAAAGGTTTTGGCATATTTTTAAGTATAGCTCCCTTATTTGGCCATTTAATTAGTGGCTTGAGGACCACAGACTTAAGAGATCCAGCTCTGATAAATATTTGATACAGTGCTTGTTGTTACATGAAATCTATATGCCAGGTCAATGTTACTGAGGCCCATTCTTAATTTCATCAAGACCATCAACAATTGGTCCTCTAGAGCAGTGGTTCTCAAGCCAAACCTGGGGACCCCTCACCACTGCACATTTTTTATGTCTCCCACATTAGACACACCCAATTCAAGTCTTGCAGGCTCTACTAATGACCTGATGAGTTGATTCAGGTGTGTTAGATGAGGGCGACATGCAAAATGTGCACTGTTGGGGGGTCCCCAGGACAGGTTTGAGAACCACTGCTCTAGAGGAAGGGCTTGGTGACTTATCTCAATGCTGACACATCATTTTTTTTTTGTAGGACCCATTGTCCTGGAGGCCAGTCCAGTGAAAAACAAACAGTAATTGTCCAATGCTACTCTTAACATTGCTGTATGAAAATTTGGATATCTGTAATTCATGCCTTAGTTCAGTGAAAAATTATGACAACTTTGGAAGGTTTAGCTTGTGGTACCACAGGGCTGGTGTATTAGACTGCATTAGTTTTAGCTTTGCGTTTAAGAGATTATTCATACCACTGCAATGATCAATGGTACAATGGTCTTGTTCCATTTCAGCCATGGAAGAGAAGCAGGTTGCATGTCAGAGTGTTCATCTCGCTTTCTTTTCCTGTGATACCTAAAGGAAAACAAAAGGAACAATTACTGCTGTGTGAAACCATTTAATCATTGTCTAGTTAAACTAGGCCTGCACAATATTGCTGTGATATTGTAATGTTCTCAAAGAATTTGCATGAATCACTATTGCTTGAATTTAAACAAGGTCAACAGTCCATATCAGACAGAAGGTGAGAGAAATATGTGTGACTCGAGAGGCTAGTGGGAGATACTCTTTGCTTGTTTTTTTTTATTCGTACCTTTCCATTTTTGTCTTAGGTGTCTGTCTTTGTTTTGTGTACACAAACAAGGAGGGCACAAAGTCAGGACTACTGGGGTCAAGTGATGCCTCACCTACAAAAAAAAAAAATAATTGTCCGATTTACTGTTGTCATTGTGAAAGCGCTAATGTAAAGAAAGTCTGTAGCATGCCACAGGTCACAATTATTGCAAGATATCAAACTTCACCTAACTATTAAATCAGTCTACAGTTTACAGAAAACATTGTTTACTTACCATGGCTTAACTCTACCGTTGTTGTCACAATGTTGGCCTAGCCTGCGGCTAACTACTATCAGCTGGGTAACTTTCGTCTTACGGTCCATGACATTTACAAAATTACGAACCTGCATAACTTAACGTTATAGGCTAGTGTACTATAGAAAACTGTTCATGGAATTCAGGCTTTCGCGTTTAATCTAATAGAAAGGGATAGGATACTTTACCTGATATGAAGTGAGCACTACAAACACGAGCCTCTTTGATTGTAGCACTGTCCCAGTCTGCCCGTTTAAAGGAACACTCCACCGTTTTTGGAAATAGGGCTTATTCAACTTCTTTCCTACACGTAGATATGTGGGCAAATGCATTTTTTGTCTCACTGCATGCATTGTTTTAGTTTGGCAGGGTCACCGCTAGCTTAGCTTAGCATAGTGAATGGAATCCTATGTTGCCAGCTAGCATGTCCCGAGTAAAAGTGATCCCAAAAAAATCACCTAATTACTTCTTGTGGACTGCGTATTCACAACGAAAACAAATAACGATGCAGATGGGGAAGCACTGCTACTTGGGTGCAGAGATATCACGGAATCCCCAGTGTTGCATGGTATCTCTGTGCCCAAGTAGCAGTGCTTCGCCTGTGCTTCCCCATAATATAGTCCCAAATTAATATCTGCCTAGGATATCGCCTAGTCTTAATCTGCATCGCTATTTGTATTCGTTGTGAATACGCAGGCCACAAGAAGTAATACGTTTTTTTTTTTTTATCACTTTATTCGGGGCATGCTAGCTGGCAGCATAGCATAATTAATGGAATCCTAAGCTGCCAAACTAAAACAATGCATGCACTGAGACAAAAAATGCATTTGCCCACATATCTACGTGTAGGAAAGAAGTTGAATAATTCCTATTTCTAAAAACAGTGGAGTGTTCCTTTAATAGCTTGCAGCCACAGAAGTCGTATATTTATTTTTATTTATTTTTTTAATGGATGAGATCCTGCAGGAATCCTGAAAAACTTGACTCCACAACTTGTGCTTTTTTCGCAGTTCATAACGCAACAAGTAGGCATTTTTTCTTGACAAGAAATTAACTGCTTGACACACACTTCAATGGGACGGAATTAACTTTCTGACCCCGACATGCAAATTTCGTATGTCTTTGAGGCAAGTATATCCTATACGCTGAGTTTGGGCAATTCAAGTGATCGCTCCTGTGCCTCCATATATTGTCTGCTATATTTGGTTATTATTTATTAAATCCAGGCAATTGGTTGATGTAACATTAAAGTGAATTTCGTTTTGTATAAAATTTATCTTAAAGAAAGGCTTTCTACAAAACAACTTAATGAAAGTGGTCAAAATCATTTCTGACCCACTCCAGGTCTACCGACATTGCGCATCTTATGACGTGTCCTATCTTAGTCTACTCATGCTGTTCACTTTTCATAATCGACATAGATTACATTTAAAAAATAACATTAAACATAAATATGAAACTAAATACCTTTTTTAATGGCTACAACAAGTATAGGCTAGCCTACAGTACAAAGAAATTTCATGTCAAACATCCATTTAAGCGTGCATGTTAATTTTAGTTCCATCACTGAAACAACATACTACAACCTGTAAAACATTTAAATAAATATAAGTAAATAAAAGTAATATAAATGTAACCCCTCCTGTTCGAACCGCCTGCTCCAAGCGGGACTCAAACCCGGGTCCGCTGGCATGAGAGTCGCACAGTGACTACCGTTATATAAATAATATAAGTTAAATATTAGTTAAAAAAAAAAATTTGTTTTACATTTCCCCACAGAGGTGCCTCATGCTGCTCTGTGTTGAAAGGGATGTGGGACCCGAGCAGGAGAGAGAGCATCGCTTTTCTAATATCTTCATGCTTTCTCCTAATTTTCCAGAAGTGACACTTGTAGTAAAAGGTGTGAAGAGCAAAAAGATTCCGCAGGGTCAAGAACTTTATGCTTTGTTTGATTATGCGCTGCAAGAGAAAGCGAAACTAAAAATCTCCGGCGTGTATGAAATGCGCTATAGCCTACACATAAACTTGACGCACCTTAACGAGCAGAAACAAAAATGTTAAATAGAGTTCAAAGTAAAATGTATCTGTCCTACAGTTTTCTACTTCTACTTTCCACAGTAAATTATGCAAATGTACTCCTAATTAAAAGGCAGAAACGATTATAATCCGCTGTGAGAGACTTCAATTATATAAATTTGAGATGTTGCTGCTATGAATGATACGATAGAGATGTGACCTTTCTTTACTATAAATAATTTATTTACAACTGGTTACTCTAGCAAATTAGCATTTTCAATTGTATGGCTGTTTGATAGCTGTATATGCACGTATTGTACACTGTTGCTATTTAAAATAGATGTTAATATATGATCATATTGACTTTTTTTTTTTCTTTTTTTTTTCTTTTTTTACAGAATATCGTGGATGATTTCATTGTGTTGTGATATATCGTTATCGTGGGCAAAATATTGTGATATTATCGTATCGTGCGTTAACCTGTGATCCACCCCTAGTGAACACACTGCCTGCATGTATTTTAGTAGGATCGTTTTTAAAACCAGCGTTTGTTTGCTTGTTTGATAATAGGCTAGTTGACTGCAATATTTATATCCCCAGCTGCCTGAATAGAGGGGACTCTGAGAAATGAAAATTAAGTCTGTGGTGGTAATCCGGCCACAGACTTTGGGATATCTTTGGGACTTTTGTGTGGTTTTTTTTTTTATTTATTTTTTATTAGTGGTGCTTGCGGTAGCAAGGCATCACTATTGTTCCCTTTCGAGAGGTTCCTCGTATTGCGTATGAGGAAAACTCATTTTCTCGAGAATATGAAGCAAAACTTTATTAATAAAGGTATCTATGTAAAGCGCAGTGCAGCTGCACGGCAGTAGCTCAGCGCGAGGAGCGCTCTGATTGGCCGGGCCGCAGCAACTGCAGCAACTGCAGGAACCTATGGTGAGGCGGCTGAGAGGAACGAACCAATGGGGGCGCTCCAGAGAGACAGACGAAAAAGGGGCTTATATTAGCATACAGGAGGCTATATAAGACCCTGATTCGCCATAGGTGTCAGATTTGATCTCCTTCAGCGACACCGTCGCTGACCTCTGGAATCAAGCAAACCGCCGTCGAAAAGCAACCAGCGGAACATCCCTGCAGCCCTGAGGACGCCGGATTCCCACCGGGTTTTCAGCCACCTGCGTTCCAGCTGCGCCATCCGGCGTGAAATATCCTTTATTCTGTGTGTCTATGTTGTGTGTGTGTGTTTGTGTGTGTGTGTGTGTGTGTTGCCCTGCAACGCCACTTCAAAGAGCTTACAGGCTTGTTCTATGCGAGGACTCTCTCGTTCCGTCGTGCTGAAGAAGTGCCGTGGAGAGAGAATGTTAGAGAACATGAGCAAACTCAAGCCGAAGCTCTCTTCACTCTGCCGCCGCCGCCGCAGTTTTTCCTCACTGTTCCTCTAGGATCCACTGTTCCTCTAGGATCGTTTTAAAACCAGCGTTTGTTTGCTTGTTTGATAATAGGCTAGTTGACTGCAATATTTATATCCCCAGCCGCCTGAATAGAGGGGACTCTGAGAAATGAAAATTAAGTCTGTGGTGGTAATCCGCCACAGACTTTGGGATATCTTTGGGACTTTTGTGTGTTTTTTTATTTATTTTTATTAGTGGTGCTTGTAGCAAGGCATCACTATTGTTCCATTTCGAGAGGTTCCTCAGACATGATGGGGAAAACTCATTTTCTCGAGAATATGAAGCAAAACTTTATTAATAAAGGTATCTATGTAAGCGCAGTGCAGCTGCACGGCAGTAGCTCAGCGCGAGGAGCGCTCTGATTGGCCGGGCCGCAGGAACCTATGGTGAGGCGGCTGAGAGGAACGAACCAATGGGGCGCTCCAGAGAGACAGCCAAAAAGGGGCTTATATTAGCATACAGGAGGCTATATAAGACCCTGATTCGCCATAGGTGTCAGATTTTATCTCCTTCAGCGACACCGCTGACCTCTGGAATCAAGCAAACCGCCGTTTGCTCATGTTCTCTAACATTCTCTCCACGGCGCTTCTTCAGCACGACGGAACGAGAGTCCTCGCATAGAACAAGCCTGTAAGCTCTTTGAAGTGGCGTTGCAGGGCAACACACACACACACAAACACACACACACACAACATAGACACACAGAATAAAGGATATTTCACGCCGGATGGCAGCTGGAACGCAGGTGGCTGAAAACCCGGTGGGAATCCGGCGTCCTCAGGGCTGCAGGGATGTTCCGCTGGTTACTCCTGGTGCAGGAGTGCAGACTGTAAAGTGGGCACATTTCCTACATAGAAAGAGCTCTTTTGTGTGTTGTTGTAAAGAATGTGCGTTGTAAAGAATGTGCAAGCACTTTTCACAAAGTGCACTCGCGCCACGAGCAATAAAAATGTGAGGCGCGCACCCACTGCAAAGCCGGGCCGCCAAAACCTAAACACTATCCCCACAGTGTTACAGCACAAGCAACCGGGTTAACAGGCCCCTATTACTAAGCGGCCCGCCCCTGAATCTAATTCACCCCCTTGCTTCATGAGCCCAGGCCTGGCAGGCCATTCCTGGTATATCAAATTGGGTGTTGAACATATAAAACGAGGTTACTTGCTACAGTTTTGCTCGCAGACCCCCGCGATTCAAGCCGTGGTCGAGCCCTCAGTGAGAAGCAGGGTCAGTCAAGTGCTTCTCGCTGAGGTGTTAAAACTGTTAAAGGAGAGAGCGGTGGAAACAGTGCACCCGACGCTAGCGAGTCAGGTTTTTACTGTCGCTAATTCCTCGTCCCGGAAATGGATGGTGGTCTCAGGCCCATTTTTCAGACATCTGAACAAAGCACTTATGACATGCTCGTTCAAGATGCTGACGGTGAAACGCACATTCGCCCCGAGGATTGGTTTTTCACACTACAGGCCATTCTTGAGATTCGCCTTCGAGGGGCAGGCTTATCATTACAGTATCTTTTCTGGGCACTGTCATAGACTCAAGACTCATGAACGAGCGGCTTACGTCATAAGAACCACCACGTCTTGGTAACGTACATAAAATTGCCAGGGTGGCCGAGATTAGACTCTCTTCACCGATGGCTAAGCATCTCCTTTTATGGGCAGAACACAATCTGAGCTCCCTAAGGGCGGCTCACGTGCCAGGTATTCTGAATCAGAGTGCGGACATGTTATCCAGAGGACCCATTCCCCCTGGGAATTCAGCTCGCACAACACTCGCTGACCAATATTTTTCTGCAAACGCAGGGATGCCCTGGCCCATGTTTGGCCCAGACTCCTTCTATATGCTCCCTCCGATCGCGATGCTGCTGCAAACCATCAAAAAGATCGGGGAGACCGTATCCACAGTGCTTTTAATAGCCCCACTTTGGAAGAACCGCACATGGTTCTCCGAACTGATTCAGCTGTCAGACACAGCCCCATGGCCCATTCTGCTGAGAAAATACCTCCTCACGCCGACGAAAGGGAAGATCTGGCATCCCAGTCCCGAGCTGTGGGCCCTCCACGTATGGCCCATCAACGGGTATCCGGAAACCTCTCTGACAAGTTATGAACACTATTTCGGAAGCTAGAGCCCCGCTATCAGGCGGCTCCGCTTTGAAGTGGTCAGTGGTTTTCTAATCAGTGTGCTGCACGAAACATTGACGCACACTCATGCGACGTGGCAGATCTGCTCGCTTTTCTCCAAGAGCTAATGGACGCGGGTCGTTCCCCCTCCACGCTCAAAGTTTATGTTGCCGCCATAGCAGTTAACAACGCTCAGATCGCGGGTCATTCACTAGGGAAAAGTGATCTCATTGTACGTTTTCTTAAAGGGGCCAGGAGATTAAACCCGCCTCGCCCTTCCGCTGGGGTTTTAGAAGCCGTGAAGGGTCCCCCCTCCTAACCACTGCAGACCACGAGCTTGAAGCACTTATCACTCAAAACCGTTTTTCTGCTGGCTTTGGCCTCGATTAAGCGAGTGGTTGGCTTACACGCACTCTCCGTGAGCCCTTCCTGTCTTGAGTTCGGGTCCAGCAACTTCAAGGTTGTGGTCAAACCGAGAGATGGTTTTATACCCAAAGTGCTATCAAACCCCTTTTCAGTATGCAGGTCATTACACTGCTTCCTTTACCAGCGTCGCAGAGAGAATAAGACGCGAGCCTATTCTGCCCAGTCAGAGCATTGAGATTGTATCCAGAGCGCTCCGCCCCCTTCAGGCAGTCGGATCAGCTCTTCATTGCTTCGGTGGTCGCACTAAAGGTTGTGCTGTCATGAAACAAAGACTCTCACACTGGATAGTGGATGCGATCTCACTAGCATATAGGTCTAGAACCTAACCTGTCCTATAGGCATTTAAGCCCACTCCACTAGAGGCATGGCCTCGTCTTGGTCATGTGGCACTTCCATGAAAGATATCTGTGCGGCGGCAGGCTGGGCCTCTCCGCCCACTTTTATCAGATTTTACAATTTGGAGGTCCCAGCTTTACAAGCAGTGCTTTTCTCCGTCTAAGGGCTCTCTCTGCAGCCCTGGCAACACGATTGCTTATATTGCGTTCTGCTTATACACAATCGTTCATAAGCACCACTACACTCTACCATGGATCCGACTATGTCCGGTCAGGTGTTCAAACGAGCCGACTCTTCCGGTTCTTTCATTCTCCTTATGAAGCCCGCCTGTGTCGGTCTCCCTAGAGGTTTTTTGACTTTCCCTCATTCAGTTGGGGATTTTGGGTCAGTCAGCACGCACGGCGTTTTACATTGTGTTCCCATACGCAATATGAGGAACCTCTCGAAAGGGAACGTACTCGGTTACTTTCGTAACCTCGGTTCCCTGAGAGAAAGAATGAGTATTGCGTTCTGCGCCGTGTTCGTGCTTCTCAGGTGTCGCTTCAGTCGATTTTTAAAACCTGACACCTAAGGTGAATCAGGGTCTTATATAGCCTCCTGTAGGCTAATATAAGCCCCTTTTTTGGCTGTCTCTCTGGAGCGCCCCCATTGGTTCGTTCCTCTCAGCAACCTCACCATAGGTTCCTGCAGTTGTTGCGGCCCGGCCAATGAGAGCGTTCCTCGCGCTGGGCTATTGCCGTGCAGCTGCACTGCGCTTTACATAGATACCTTTATTAATAAAGTTTTGCTTCATATTCTC